>VWZD01010748.1:170345-324669 GCA_013396695.1 Sakesphorus luctuosus
AGCCATGAGTTACCCGTTTCTTCCAGAGAATGCTGTGGGAAATGGTGTCAAAGTCATTATTGAAGTCCAAGTAGACAATATCCACAGCCTTTCCCTCATCCATTAGATGGGTTACCTTGTCACAGAAAGAAATCAGATTGGTCAAGCAGCACCTGCCTTCCATAAACCCATTCTGACTGTGCCTGATCCCCTGGTTGTCCTGTACATGCTGTGTGGTGGTACACAAGATGATCTGCCCCATGAACTTCCCCATCACCAAGGTCATGCTGACAGGCCTACAGTTCCCTAGATACTTCTTCCAGACCATCTTGTAGGTGGGCATTACATTTGTTAACTTCCAGTCAGCCAGAACCTCCATGGTTAGCCAGGACTGCTGGGAAATGATTCAAAGTAGCTCGATGAGCACTTCCACCAGCTCCCTCAGTATTCTTGGCTGGCTCACATCCAGCTCCATAGGCTTGTATGTGTCTAAGTGGTGTAGCAGGTCACTAAACATTTTCCCTTGGATTATGGGGGCCTCATTTGGCTCCCTGTCCCTGTCTTCCAGCTCAGGGGGCTGTGTACCCAGAGAATAAGTAGTCTTGTTATTTAAAAACTGAGGCAAAGAAGGTGTTAAGAACATCAACCTTTTCCTTATCCTTTGTCATTATGTTTCCCCCCTGCATCCAGTAAAGGATGTGTTAGACACCAGATCAGTTATTATTGGGTTAGAACCACATTGGGGTGGGGTGTCTGGAGAGGGCAGGGAAGGGTCAAACCTCACAGAGCTGGGGTGGCATGATATTGCTCATGGCAGCCCATGGAGCCCACATGGGGGAAACCCTGGAGCAGCTTTCAGTCAAAAACATCCCAGGAAAACTATAACAGCCCACAGCTCCTGGAGCCCCTGACCCAGGTTGGATTGGCAGGGACAGTGAGAACACTGTTCTCGCCCTGGCCTGGGACCCCAGAGTGGCCAGTGGGTCAAATGCCCCACCTAGGGGTTTGGCCATAGAGACCAGAACAGGTAAAAACAGAGGCTTTGGGGTGCCACGTGTCATGGCCCTGCCACCTGGACATGTGAGAGCCAACCTCCCATAGAATCTCAGTGGTAGCCATCTCTCCCTCTTTCTCCTTCTCTGTTTTCTTGCTCCCTCCATTTCTTTTTCTTTACACCTTTCTTGATGCTTTGGGTGGCTTGGAGGTGGAGGGATTAGATTGGACTAAAGTGTGGTGAATTGGTTGAATGTTGCCTTGAATGTTTTTAGATAATATGTCCTGAGTTAGTATTGTAGTGGAACATTTTGTCTCACATATGTACTGCCCTTTTGAACCTTTGCCAAGTTCTCTTATTTTCCCCCCTAAATTAATAAAGAAACTCCCTAGAAACAGGCCCGTGGCTTATTTTCTGCATGTTTTCACAAGGTATTAAAGAACCATATATATATATATACACACACGCACATATACATACACACATATACATATACACATATACACACACACACACACACACATATATATATATAATATTCTTCGCAGAGCCTGCGAACCCGCACCTCTGGGACTGAAGTGGTATAGGATGGAGATTCTCCTTAGCCTTCCTTTTGTTCCAGATGTATACAAAGAAATGTTTTTATTGTCCTCTATGACAGGAGTCAGATTAAGTTCTAGTTGGGCTTTAGGATTTCTGATTTTCTCCCTGCATAACCTCACAACATCCTTGTAGTCCTCCTGAGTTGTCTGCACCTTCTTCCAAAGGTCGTAAGCTCTCTTTTTTTACTTATCAGCTCTCTGTTAAACCAGACTGTCTTCTCCCCTGCTGACTCATCTTCTGGTACACGGGAATGGCCTGCTCCTGCACCTGTAGGATTTTCTTCTTGAAGAGAGTCCAGCCTTCCTGGACTCCTTTATCCTTCAGGTCTCCTTCCTACAGGGCTCTGCCAACTAGGTTCCTAAAGAGGCCAAAGTCTTCTCTTTGGAAGTCCAAGTTAGCAGTTCTGCTGATCTCCCTTCCTAACTTCTCATTTTTATCATTATCATTTCGTGAGCTCTATGCCCAAGACAGCCTCCAGCCATCAACTGCAAGTCTTTCTCTGTTCACAAAATAGGAAATGTCAGTATGCGCTTGCTTGCTTGCAATATTTAGAATGACTTCAATAAATATGACTTCTGTGCAAAATAGAGATGATTTATTTACATTATCAGTTGTGCTTGCAGAGACACTCCCGTAAGGTAGAGCATAAATGAATTAAAAGTGGGGCCGGGGTGACTCATTAGCCTGCCTTCCTCTGAAGCTTTTCAGTCTTTGCAGGAGATGGTGATGGAAGGCTGAAGAGGAGGAGGAGCAGATTATCTCCTTTTGTGATGCCTCTGGTGAAGGCTTTTTCTCCCACTGACTGAGCACAGATATTGAAAGTCTGTTCTATCTCCCAAATGTCTGATGTCAACATCAGATGTCATCCACAGTAGCAGCAGCAGCCGCTGCTGTGACAGTAAAAGGCAAACAGTGGAAGACGTAGCCAAAATGTTGAAGTCCCTGCTTCCCTCCTCAGGGCTAAAAAGGCACGCAGAGACCTATATTCTGAACGTGGGATGCAGCTGTTAAAAGCACTTCAGTTTTCCAACCTGTGTGTCTGGAAAACTTTGTGATTGCAAGTGGTTTGGACAAGTCTGGCTTTTGAAGCAAAGCAAAAACTGGTTTCTAAAAGTTTGAAAGTGTAACAACTGAGTTAGAATGGCAGAATTTCACACCTCTTATTTCAGATTTTCAAAAGAGGCAAAATAATGTGCCTGGTATTTTCAGTTATCTTTGTTTTTAATAAAATAAAATATGTGACCATATAAAACTATATGGATGGAATTAAATGACCCCTACACCATACCCTGGAAACCATAAAAAATCGAATCTGCATAGAAATTTTCATTCTTAGGGACAGTTTCAAAAGTATTCTGTTCACATATAGGCTGTTTATTATTATCACACTTCCTGGTACAATGGAACTGTTAGTAATATATAACAATATTGGAAAACACTTTGAAATGACCCTTGTCCAAGGACTGGAGTGAGTTGCCTTCCAGTAGGTTGTCATGCTGTTTCTTTTTCTTCTTTTTTTTTTTCAACTGCCATCTGTGCTCCAGAATTTAGCTTTTCATTAAAGCAAAAATCAGCTGTAAAGATTTCAGACTCATTCACATTAAAATGCCCTGGAATAACTGAGAACTTGATCACATAGTTACAAAGAAAAACTCTGAAATTCCATCCCCTTCTTTTCCAGTTTGTATGTGACCCTCATCTGTTTAAAATCTGGGCAGTGCTAGAACTGTTTGGAGTTTTCAGGAGGCAAAACAAGGAACCAAATACCAAGCATTGTAATGAAGCTCTTTTATCCTTTTGCAAACTTGCAGTTGCATCTCTGAGAAGTCAGAAATATCCTGTTAATCTCAATGCAGTATTACCTTGCAGATCTAATGCCATTAACTTAACTTTCATCTTAACTTTCTTTCTCTAAGCAGTGAAACATGAGTAACTGAATAGATAAATTACCAGCAGTCTGAATTGCTAATTTAGACTAAATCAGAAAATTCTAGTGATAACTCTAAAATCATGTTTATTTTAAATCCATTGGCTTGAGTTTGTGCGTGGGTTTTTAGGTACAGAACTGTACTTTTTCCATCCTTGTTTTTGTATTATTTTGAATTGCAGAAGAACTCAGGTGAAAAAAAGACCCTTACTAATAATTAATATTAGTATTTCCATTGATGCCATTATCCAAAATGTTGAGGGAACTCGTTATTGGTTCAGTTGTTGGTTTTGTACTTCACATGAAAGAGGCCACCAGATTGTGCTGGTATCAGTGTATCTCCAGCTTGTCAATGGTGCTCAGGAAGTGATGCCATCATGTATTGTTACAAGAAAAAATCAGTGAAGTAAATCACCTTCCCTCCTCTCTGTGGTTACTTTTTTGCAGGGTGGAGGTTCTTTTTCACACATTTTAAGCTAAACTGTTTGTATTTTGTTTGTTAATACTGATTTACAATATGAAAACACAGTTTTCTTACTGTTCCAAGAAGCTTTTTAAAATGGCATTGAAAGAAGCAGGTTTAGTATAATTGGATGAAAATGAGAGCCTTTTTAATATTCCAAAATTTGGCATTCTGAAATTGTTTCCTCTTTCTGGATTGCACTATCCATTGGATCTCTTAAATAATTCCCCTATGAACTTTTCAGATTTGGGGAGGTAAGAGAGAAGGGCTCTATTCAGAGTACTAAGCAGGCATGACCTGATTTAAGTTGTAAAAAGTGACGTTCATGAAGCCAGATTGATGTTTGCATAGCCCTTGAATATGGTGCAGTGTAACTGCTGTGTGCAACATAATTGTTAATTATTTGGCTTCGGGCAACATAAAAACAGCAGTGTGCTCACGCTCTTCATCTGCAGAAGACACCAGAAATCACAAGATTAAAAATATTCTGTCTTGTAGAGGCCAGTTAACAGGGAGAAAAAACCAACGTGGGGGAGAAATCCCAGTATTCTGAAACACAACTCTCCTAAAACAGTGTTTCATGGGAGATTTGTATGGTACTTCAAGGTGAAATGCTAATCAGTAAACTTCATATTGCCTTGCAAATAGACAGTACCAGTTGTGCTGCCATTAGTTAAAGTGAAAGGATGCAAGGCAGGTTGATGGCTGGAAAACTGTTCAGAGGATTGTTTTTCTTTTACTAATGCAACACAGAATGATGCAACACTGGTAAACGGAAAAAGAGAGCTTTTCAAGCAGAGGAATCAGTGATGACTGAGTGGTGGTGCAGTTCTTGAATTTTCCGAGTAAATTCCTTAGAAACTGGTGTAATCGGTCAGTAATATTTTGCTGAATTGATCTTTTAGAGTTGTCAGTGGAACAGAGTGAGAAATTGAGGTGCCAGCTGCATACCAAAGCTGCAGTTCTTCATGAGACTGGGTCTAACTTCTCGCCAAATGAAGACTAGAGAGATGACAGAGGCTTAAACCTCCTGTTCTTCCTTGCTGACCTGTGACAAAGATGTCATAGGGTGAAAGGCTGATCCTGTTAAGTCAGTGCCAAAGCTCAACCTGACTTCAACGGGGGCTGAAGTGCCCCGTGAGTGCACTTAGGCATCTTTGTGAGAATCACACTTTGTCTGGCTGTGGATGGGCAACATTTAATCAACATGGAACTGTGCTTTTTACCTGGATCCAACACCCATCTCATGTCAGCTCCATGGGTAGTCTCTCAGTTTTTGCAGCCGTGACAGAGCTCATATGCTCTGAGAGAATCAGATCTTGTCTGCCATGGATTTCCTTTATGGATTCTGCTCCATGGAAATAGAAGGAGTTTGCAGACCAGACTCATCACTGTGACACAGGAAGGTGCTGCAGGCTCTGTCCACTGTGGATATGGACAGACATGGAGTTTTGTTACCATAATTGCTCTGATGTCCAAAAGTTTTTTAGGTTTCATCTCATGAGTATGTGCAGGGCAGAAAGAGGTGATAGGAAATGATTGTCAGAAAAGATTTGATTCCTCATGTACACACAGAGCAGTGCAAAATGAAATAGTAAATAAAACCTATTTTCATATTGCTGTTATAACTGGGAGAGGGTATCATTTCACAGTACAAAATCCCTATGGAATTTCCAGGCCTTATATTAATTTGGTTTATGCCACACAGAATAGTATGAACCAATACAAAATTAACAACTTGGTATTTTAAAAGGAATGGTACATATTACTTATTTGTGGGTTTCTTGTTGAAGACATTTTTTTCTGATATTGGAGGTAGTTTCATATGCAAAACTTCACCCACAACAAATGACTCAGACATAATAAAGCAACCCCAGTGAGAAAGCTGCTTGGTAAATGATGAGCTGGCAGGGACATACTGATTTTACAGAGAAAGCAGTTTGAATACATCTTGTATGACTCATGATATCATTCACAGTCTCTCTGCTGAGTCTAACGTGTGCAATATAAAAACATGTTATTTTGCAAAGCCTTTATAGATCTGAGAGATATTTAGCAGCACACTTACAAACCTGGTGGAAATCTCTTCAGCTAAGTTACTGTTGTTATCTTGTAGCTTGTCCCGCTTCAAAGATCAACACAAATCCAGCACAACAGTACAAGGATACATTTATTCAGTGGTTAATATCTAAGCTTACATTAGATCAGGTCATCCTTGTACCATTTGGGGAAGCTTCATGGGGATGTTTTTCTTAGCCAGAGTAATCGTAAGTACTCACTACTAGTTTGTGTCCTGGGAATACTCTTGCAGAATACTGCATTTATCAGAGAAGCCAGGGCAGAAACTAGCTAGAACACTGCATTTCTGATGGGTTTAGCACACTGTGATATTCAGGTGAGTTTTACATCATATTGTCTGGTTTTGAATGTACAGCAGGGCTTAGAATATTTAACTGTTACTGTAGGGATATTTATTATTTTTTTAAAAAAACCTCAAATATAGCTTTTATATGCAAAATGCATATAATGAATGTAGGTGGATTCACAGATTAGTCAGATCAAATAGCTATAGAGCTTTAAATAATGCTGAAGTATGGCCTATATGCCACCTAATAGTCAAGACAGATCAGAAGACATGAAACAAAAATGACTGATTGACCAATCAGTTAAAGAAATTAGAATTTAAGAGATGACTTAACAAGGAAACAAACAAAAATAAACTGAGCTTTAATTACATTAATACAGAAAGGCTATGGAGAATTATTTGAGAGAAAGAAAATTAAGAGCTACAAGAAAAAACATTATTTGAAATTCATTTAAGAAATATAAAAAGCAGAGATATCACAGATATCACAGATTTGGAACATATTTGTCAATTCTGGAAGATATTCTGCATTTTCAGAGACAGCGGTTTCTAATGTAATGATCAGAAAAATCTTTGAGTTCACTCTAGGTTTAAGTGGATGGTATTATTTATAATTTATGTAATATTTCCTCAGATATGTTAGAAATGTGATGAAAAGAACTAATTCTCCAAATAGATAAATACATAAGCCATATCAATATGGAGAATCAAAATTATTCTTTTAAATGCTAATTTTTTAAAAAACTCTGCCTATTTGTGTGAAAGACAAAATGTGTTACAATAATTTAAAATAGTAGAACAGTTAAAAAGTCTTATTAAACCATAAATTATGAGTACTTTTCTGCATAATCAAGTATATAGCTATAGAAGTATACTCCAGTGGGTATGTCAGTTCAGTTATTGCTTAAAACATGAAGTTTAAGTTATCATGGAAGAAACAGAAGTCCTCCTTTTATGTTGACTCTTTTTTTTTCTTCCCTACTGAATTCCCTTGGGATATGATTGATACAATCCCAGTCACAGGGAAGCAATACCAGCAATGGCAAAGTTCTAAGACAACTGAATTACAAGCCAAGAAAAAAAGAAATGCCAGTTGGCCAAACACAGAAAATATAACTCTGTCATTTTTTTTTCTATCACAAATGAAAGCAGTATAAAATGAGTCTGTATTTCTAGTTCCTGACTATGCTAAAATATTGCCCCCATATGATAATGTTGAAATGGCTCTCTCTATGTTGGTGGTGGCATTTTCATTTGATTTTGTTCATATTTCACATGCAGATTCATCAAGTTCCAGCTTTGATCACAAAAACCAGACACCTAAACATGCCCATCCAGCAGTTAGTTGTCCAGGCCATATTGCCCCACCTGATTTACAAGAATGTCACAGAAAATAGAGGCAGAATATAAGTGACATTTGATTATAGCACAGGTACTAAGAGGTTGCTAACAGGCCTCTTACTTGTCACAGATGGAAATTGGGTTGTCCTGACCTGATTTAATCTGAACAAATGTGTAATAGCTGTTGCTTTGCTCTTTATTAGATCCTGGGTTTATAAATATCATATGTTATTATTAGTTGTGCTGAGTTAGGCTGGCCAGATGCTAGGTATGATCATGCAATTATGTTACCAAAATAAGCTTGGGCTGGCCTGTTTTCCCCCTTGCACATTGTTTGCTTGTTCCTTTTTCTTGTATGACATTGGTGTCTACATAGCCACATGATAAGTGAAATTAAGGATTTGTTCCAGCAGAACTAATGCAGCTTTGAGGAGAGGAGTAGAGAGGGAGACGGGAAGAGTTTTCAGACAAATCAGTTGCTGGACCTGGCTTACCACACAAAAAATACCAGTGCTAACACTTGAGAGATGGACAGATGTGTGGGACAAAGTATGACTGCCCTGCCCATTGACTGCTTACATATTTGTTGGATTAAAATGATTATCAGCCTTTCTTTCCCCTTTTGCAAGCCAGAATTTTAATTACTTATTTCCAGTCTTTTAGAACTCCTTGAATCCTTGAGGTTGTAAAAATAATTGCTAATGGCTTCAAATTTATTTATCCAGTTCCTTATGAGCTCTAGGGCGTAGTGAATGTCACCAGGTATATACAATTTAGTAACCTCTAATTTAGCAACATAACCTCCAACTTGTTCTCTTTCTTTCCTACCCTGAGTTCTTGTTTTGCACCACTGTGTTAGCCCTCTGATCATTGCTAACCTCCTGAGACTGCAGTTTCATGATTGTTGACCAAATAGTGTTCATGTCCCAGTTGCTCTGGTGTTTGTCATGCGACATCACCCTCCAAGTTGTACTGGTGCAAGTGGTTGGGAGTCAGTTTTGTGGATTAAATCAGGGAGTTGATCCAAGTTGAAAAAGTCATGTTTTATTAATTGTTTTATTTTAACCAAAATCCCCAAGGGAACAGCATGCCAATGAAAACAAGCTGGGGATTGGGAATACCTTAAACCACTGACCACTTTCTATTGTGCAAACAAGACCCTGCAAAGACTTCAGCAAAACAGCTTCAGACTTACATGATTGCAGCTGAGATTAAAATCTGGCCTTGATTTATCAACCATCTGTTCCCATCACAAGAAAAGAGACTCAGCAAGAATATTTGTAGTTCTGAGGGCAGGATTCTGGTTTCATTCCTGTAGTTATACATCACAAATAACTCTACTGTTGGTGCTTATTCCAGTGTACACTGCTTTGACACCTACTCTCAGGAAAATGAGAGAATGAAAGGCATGCTTTGGACAGTCCTGGATTTTAGTGTCTCCAGGTTTGCACCAGCATAGCTCCAGTGGACAGCTCTGGATTCATTCCAGTCTGGCTCAGAATACAGCCTTTTTTAAGTAATATGAAAATGTATACAGTTTTGTCTCAATAGCTTTGGAGGAGTGTGCTTCACTGCTGCTATCTTCATAGTTCTAATTAAATGTGACATTCTTTCACTTCTTGAATTTTGCCCATCTCTGAAGTGACCCGCACAGGGAGTGTACTAAATCTGTGAAGGAAAAAACACACATATACCTATACTTTCGTTTTCTGCAAATCCATTTAAAATCATATAAGATAGAAATAAAAATACATACAACGAAATTAATTTCAACCAAAATTATCAACACTTGGAGATATCATCTTGCTGACCATTGTGTTTGTTAGCAGTTACAGAAAAAGTTTTACTCTTAAAAACATGAATAAGTATTTTGACTAGGTTGTTGAATTTTCTGCTATTCTTTTTCACCTGTTTTTATTAGTTATGTCTGGTGCACAGTGTCACCCACTCATTAATGTCACCACCAGTATGATGAAGTACACACCTCAGTTTCTTGATAAGAGTTAAAAGAACTGGAAACCAATGTTTTTAACCCATTCTGGAAGAAAATGTTACTTACATGTTGACTTATTAGCAATATAGAATATAGCAAAAGATCAGCGAGATGAAATTCTCTATTCATTTTATACATCTGTGGTCTCATGTTTACACTAAACATGACACACAGCTTGGAATGCCTTGAAAAGGTTTTATGTTCTTGCCTGATTTGTGTATCTCTGCAACCTTGCACATAGCATAGGATATATTTATTCAGTATACATTTGTTTTAATAGTGTTTGGGGTTTTGTCACACCATTCCTCCTCACCTTGTAGCACAGTCCTGATTTTTACTTCATTTTCGTCTTGTACATTTCTCCTGCTGTGGAGTAGATTTGCATATGAAGTCAAATATGTCATAGAAAGAACAGCAGGTTTTTGGCAGTCTCTGCTCTGAAGCCCATATATTTGGGATATTTACAGATGTCCCCTTCTTTACATCCTCTCCTCCTGCAGCATCAACAAGTCTTGCCACCTTCTCCTGCATGACCACACAGGAACCATCTGTCTTCCTTGCAGGCTTAGCTTCAGTCTCTCTGCTTCTGCAACTTCAGCAAGCATATCCTTCTCAAGGCTGTGAATTTACAGGCCTGATTCTCCACTCAATTTCCTAAAAGACACCATCAGTAGAGCTCATTTCTTCCTTCTTTTTAGACCAGGGAAGTTCTACACTAAATCCTTGTATGTCATTCAAGGATTGCTCGGATATCATTCTGAAGGAAGGAACTTCATAGAAGCACATGTAACATCACACAGTGCTGAAAGAGATACCACTGTTTGATCTGTTAATCCACAGACAATTTGTTGGTTTGCTTTTTTGGGGTTTGTGGAGTTTTTTGTTTGTTTTGGGTTTTTGGAGGTTTTTTGTTTGTTTTTTTTGTTTTGTTTTGTTTTGGGGAGATTTTTTTTCAAATATATTCCAGTTCATTGTAAAGCACTACTGGTTTTAGGGTCTCTTTTCAGAATTTGTTGAGTCATGATTGCCATTTTTGCAGGTCATCACTGCAATCTAAAGAATATAAAAACTACAAGTATTTTATTTGGTGTTCGTCAGCATGTGTGATGTGTTTTGCCTATGTGCTATAGTTCTTTCTAACAGCTCCAGGGATTTTCCCAGTAGATGAGTATGGGTTAATGGGAAGATTTTGATGTTCTCACCATGTTATGAGTGTCTACGTGGTCATGTGTGTATTTATGACATTCAAGTCCTTCAATGTGAGCCAACAGTGCTGATGAAGGGTAGCCCCATGCAGTGGGCAGCAGGCTAAGGGAAATGCCTGTCCCCCACTGCTTGGTGCCTGGGAGAGCACTTCTGGAAGTCGGTTCCCATTTTGAGGTACTGTGGTACAAGAACCTTTGTTCCTGTGTGCGCCTTACCAGTGCATATGGGGGATCTTAACAATGTATACAGAAACCTTGAAGGAAGGTGCAAGGAGAACAGAGCCAGGCTCTTTCCAGTGGTACCCAATGACAGGACAAGAGGTGATGGGCACCCATGGAAACACAGGAAGGTCCCTTTAAATATAAAGAATATTTTTTTTCACTGAGAGGATGTCTAAGCACTGGCACAGGCTGCTCAGAGAGGGTGTGGTGTCTCCATATTTGAAGATACTCAAGGACAACTAGGTGGCCTTGCTTGAGCCTTGGACAAGATGACCTTCAGAGGTCACTTCCAAACTCAGCCATGCTCTGATTCTGGGACATGCAGGAGCAAATCCATTGAAGAGTCAGAAAGATGTTTAGAGAAGAATATGTTGTAGAAGGCTATTGAAAAGAACATAGAAAAAGTGAGCAAACACTGGAATGGGGGTTCAGACCAATAATGGAATTTCTATCCTTGGTAATATTCAGAACATGACTGGTCAAAGCCCTGAGCAATCTGGTCTAACTTACAAGTCAGTTCCCAGTGTTGATTTTTCAGGCAACCTTTAGGCTGGCCTTTCAGCAACCCAAATTATTCCTTGATTCTGTTTAAACTTTAAGCAAGATTTCCTGCTCATTGCAGGACTTAATGAATGTAGTGATATTTAAAGAAAGACACAGCAAAAAATCCAAGTTGTTGGAAAATACTAGTAGCATGAATCTATTTTGACATCTCTGTTATTATTATTACTTTGCACAGCATTTTTGGAACAAGAACCACAACTGTTGAATGTGCTACATGGGCATATGTGGTATGACCAATATGCATTTTTAAGTTGTTTCACGGGAGAGTGCCCTGAAGATGTCACTACAAGAAGCTGATATAGGATATGCTGTACAACAGACTGTTTTGCCTAAGTGTTAATACCACAGATTTTAAAGACATGACATGAACACAACATTCCAGAGAAAACTCGAACATTTCTGCAAAAAAATATTATGGTAGATGCACCTTCTCCCACCATTTCAGCTGATCCTTTTCTACTCTGGCTTATATCCACACTTCAGTAATGCATGTAGAGACAGCAAATTCACCTGTATAGGAGTAAGATTTGGTGGACAGAGGTGCCTGCACTGCTTCTACTCACAAGCCTTGGCACAAAATTCAAGGCGGGATTGATTGAATCAATACCTTCTCATAAATCTGGGTTGACTATGGATGCTGACTATCTACAAGCCAAGGAGGGGAAAAGTAGGTGCTGAGAAAGCAGTTAGTGGAAGTTTGCTTAGGATAAGATCTGGAGACAAGTAGTCATGTTGAATTTGCAAGAACCAGTAAACTCAGGGCACCTCGAGTCTGCTGAATTGCTACAGGGCTACTTGTACACACTGGCATTATGGTGGGTTGTATAACTTGCACCACATCCTGGGAGGGAGTGGCTGCTGTGTGAAAAGATACAGGATTATATGCCCACCTCATGAAACAAAAGGAGTCTCTGAAAGCCTTTCTGAACAACTACATGGAAGCCATCAATGCCTCAGCACGATCCTTAACTTCCAAGTACACAATGGAGTTGATCCTACTATTGCTCTCAGTGGTAACTACATATGCATAATGCATGTGTAAGTGAATGTGTAACATAAGCACAATAGTTGCAACTATCTACTATCAATAGTAGCAACTCAATGGTCAAAAAAATATTTGTTGTGACCTGCATCTCCCCCATTCAAACCTCTATCAGGGAAAAGGGAATTTACAACACTTCTTCTACAACAAATTAGAAATACAAGACAGGAAAGTGTTCTATGCTTCTGGTTTCCTTGCTTTATATTTCTAGTTAAAAATAGGTGGTGCCCTTGTTTCAGCTGGGAGAGAGTTAATTTTCTTCCTGGGAGCTGGTACATTGTTGTGTTTTGGATTTAGAAGGAGAATAATATTGATATTGCACTGATGTTTTAGTTGTTGCTGAGAAGTATTTACCCTAATTCAAGGGCTTTGCAGTTTTCCATGCTCTGCCAGTGAGGAGCTGCACAGCAAGCTGAGAAGGAGCAGAGCCAGGACAGCCGATCTGAACAAAGGGATATTCCATACCATAGAATATCATGCCCAGAATGTAAACTGTGGGGAGATGGCTAGGAGGTCTCAATCTCTACTCAGGGAAGGGGCTGGGCATCAGTCAGTGGGTGGTGAGCAATTGTAGTATTCATCACATGTTTTTCTTGTGGTGTATTGCTCTTTTCATCCCTTTTCTTCATTATTACTGTTGTTGTTATTATATTTTACTTTACGTCAATTATTAAACTGTTCTTAACCCACGAGTTTTTCCACCAAGTTTGGTCATGTAAGTGAACAACTATGTGGTACTTAGTTGCCAGCTGGGGTTAAACCACGACATTGGAAACAGATCAATCCACAAAGTTTTGAAATAAAATCTGTCAACAGGTAACTTCAATGTCAATATGCACTCCATAACGTACTAATAATTTTTATTCCAGTAATTATCCATAGAAGCATCCACAGTAAATCAGATCTAGGGCATATTGTCCTGCCTTGAAAAGTAGATAGGAAGTACTAAATATGTCAAAGAAACTGCAAGAAGCCTGGCAGTATATTGCCAGGGAGTTGGTTGACTATGTAAAAGAGTGTGCTTCCAAAAGCCCTAATTACTGGTTGTTACATATCGCTGAAGTTATCTGTTGTGTAATATTTTACATTATAATTATAATTACATATAATTATGCTTTGTGCAAAAGAGTTGCTATTGCTGCTTTGAAATTACCACTGCATTTCCATTTGAGTGAATGCCCCCTTGGTCTTGAACTGAGAACATGTTATTTATTATTGTGATTCTTTTTGTGTGCCCCCACTTACTTGCCTTCTGTCTAAGGCAAACACAGGAGAGTCTGTCAGTGGGTTTCTACTATGTTTTATCTCGGTTACTTCTTCTGTCACCTTTTTGATAGGGGGAATTAAAATTGTACAGTGTTCCAGATGACAAGAGATTTTTTTAGTTAACTAATTTGCAATACGCAGACATATTATATTTCTGTTCTATTACCATTATATTTTGTGCGTAGCCCAGTAATTTCTTGCTTTTTGTGCCACTGCTTCTTCATGAATAATGGTCTTTTTGGATCTGTGTACAGTGTTTGTTGAGTCTTTTTCTGATGTACAGACAGTTTAGAACCCAGGGAAATGAGCAGTTCCAGTTATTTCCTTTAAAATGTTCCAAAGTTTCATCTGCCATCATGTTTTCTATTCACTCAACTTGCTTAAGACCTCCAAAGTTTTTCACAGTTTGTCTGGTCTTGATCTATTTAAATAATTTTGGAATGCCAACAGAACACTGTCCAGATAGTGGATAAAAAACAGATGCACAGGGATGGAACATTGTGGCACACCACAGATAACCTCATGCCATAGCAACCATTTTTTTAATTTTTATTTCTTATTACATTACCATTTCTGATCTGTGCAACTACTTTGTCTCTTCCTCCTTCTTCTCTTTGCCTAATTAGCTTCATTAGTTGCTCTTTAGTAAGAGTTTGGACAAAGGACCAGACACCTTCATAATTTATGTCACCTTTCCTTTTATGTACGACACTACTAACTTGCTAAAAGTATTTATCAGCTTAGCTGCTTTGCAGAGTTCACAGTTTATGGATCTCATTTTATTCTATGTATTTTATAGTCACCAATGCAAATAATTTACCAGCTAATGAAAGCAAGCTACTGGTCTGCAATTCACTGGATGACTGCATATACTTTCACCTAATTGCTTGTGCAACACCGAATGTGCGTCAGCCCTCAAGCGTGGCAGTCAATCTTGCTCTCCCACTCAGGAAAGTGGCATATTGTGTGTATAAACGTACTGACTTTCAGTACTGAATGTTTGTATAAGCACAGGGTACTATCACATTTAATGCAATGAACACAACAGACCACTGAGACATTGAGTTATGCTGGTGTAATTGCATGTGTTGGCACTAAACTTTTACTCTTTGGATGAGTCTCACAGTTTACTCACTTTCTTTCCATATTATCTTCATAACAACTTTACACTTCTGCAAACTACCTGTACAAATGATAACACATCTTAAGTTATGACAGGCAGGAATTTACACACACCAATTTGCAGCTGAGTCTAATACATTCAGCCACTTTCTTTTTCAAAATTCTTAATCCCAAACAAATCTATCTGTGACCTGCTTCCTATTCTCTACTCTCTCTGAGGGCCCTGTTTTCAGCTTGTCTCTTACAGTTTGTCAGTGTTTGCTTCTCTAGTGCAGATAATGTAATGTCCAGTCTCTCCTGACTACAGGGACTAATCTGTCTGTAAGGGCACCTTATGTACTGTATACCAACCAGGCTGTATTGACTTCAGTGCTGTTAGATTAGTCTATGGCACCAGATGGCCTTCTGTCTTTCTGGCACTCTCACAAAATTGCCAATCTTACTCTGCTGCTCCTGGGATGGTATTTGCGCATGGAGGATGATGGCTGCACTCAGAAGTCTTTTCTTCTCTGCTAGATTGTTTGGGATTTAGAGCAGAGAAGAGTCCTGGGTGCTCAGGTAGCACACTCTGATCCAGTCTGCCCCTTTCAGAGAAAACAAATATCCTTCATACTACAGTGGAAGAATCTAACTTGACTTTTCCACTACATCTGGAAATAAGGCTGTAGAGCTTTCTCTTCTGGATGCATACCTAGATATACTGGAGCTCAGAATGAGCAAAAATGTTGGGAATGTGCAGTTGGCAAAACAAGGAGTAAAACTAGGAAGAAATTGTTGCAGACAGCTGAGGATTGGTCAGCTTCATGTGATTTGATCTGATGGTTAATTATTAACCAAGACAAATCTGCAGTTGAAAAGCAACGCTAGACTAAGTAAATTCATCCTCCTGGAGATCCTGTCAGAGAAGCCACTCCTATGAGAGTTCCCACAGAACTCTTATTGCAATCTCTGTCTAGGGAACAACTCATGACATTGTCCTGTATGGCTGTCCAGCACCTGCAGCAGCAGCTCTTTTCTTTGCAATTGTTAACAGTTACAGCAGCAGTTTACAGCAGCTTTGGGCACCTCTATTCCACAGAAGAATGTGAACTTAGCTCTGAAGAGGACACTGCAATTATACATGATAGTTATCAGCTGTAATGGCAATGTGTTCTACCTGCATTTCTCTAATCAAGCTGCATGTTCCTTTGCAAATGTTGGACACCTCCCTGTCCACCAAACCAGGTAGACATGAACTCTAGCAAAGAAGATAAATGTGTTAAAAAGGTAGAGATAAATTTTATGACAAGGAATTTGTAAAAATGTAGAAATAAGAGTGAAAACCTGAACTCTTGCACCTTGCCTTTTCAATGACCCTTACCTCAAGATTCTTCCTTTTTCCAAAATGACCTCACACTCGTTGTCTGGTCACCTTCTGTAGAACCAAAGTGAGAAAATAAGATGGCATTAGATCTATTAACACATTTGCTCAAGTGAAACATAGTGATGAGCAGTCAAGGTCCTGTCATGTTCTGTGCTGAGCTGATGCAACAGGCTCTGCTGGGATGCTGAGGTCTGGAGAAGTACCTCCTCAGGAACAGTTAAAATTTTGTTGTCCCTATTTTTGTGCACTGCAGCTAATACAGATCATTTTGTGGTTTCCACAGTATATGACAAGATAAATTATTTGCAGCGAGCTCCTCCTGTACAAGTGGTCAACACACATTCCTTACAGAACCAACAACGAGCATATCAAAAGTGAAGACCTGGTACTTCATTAATTCATTTTCCTTCATGTTTTTTTCTAGCTGTTCTTTTTTCACAATTTAGTCAAGTAAATCTCTTTGCTGTTTTTATGGAGAGATGCCTAACAAGGGATTCTTGGTCTGAGTGCTCAGTATATTTGCAGATGACTCCTCTTTGGTCTAAGTGTACGGCGTTAGTGAGTGGCTGTGCTAGTGAGCTTCCCCTCTCCATTTCTTGAAGAGTTTGTGCCAGAAAACCTAACTTGTGGATTTCCAAACCTAACTCCTGGATTTCCTTCTCTAAGATTTTGAGAAAAAAGTCTTAAAAAGAAAAGAAGATTTTTAGAACCATTTTTATATCGCACAGGAGGCAGTAGCTGATTTCTCAGTTGAGTTGCCAGAGATAATTCAAATGCTTTTGAAAGGAAAACAGTGAATCCAGAGGACTGTCTAGCTAAATTCATCCATCATCATGCATGGGAATTTCAAAGTGCCCATGGGGTATTCAACACCCAAGCAGAGGGAAGTAACTGTTTAAATCACTCTGAGGGCTTTCTTAAAAACTGCAGTTTACACACAGTCAATGTCATTAGAACATTTTTTCCTTGAGGGAAAGAGCTTAGCAGAGAGACTGGTGTTCCAATGTTCTGAAAAGTTCACTGAGTTATTTTTCCTCTGTAGGGGAAAAGGTGCTGCAGTGCAGTAACTTTAATTTAACATCAGTGTTTTCAAGTTCATTTTGCTGTTTGCTTTTTCTCTTCTTTCTCTTTCTTCCTTTTTCTTTCTTTCTTTCTTTCTTTCTTTCTTTCTTTCTTTCTTTCTTTCTTTCTTTCTTCCTTTCTTCCTTTCTTCCTTTCTTCCTTTCTTCCTTTCTTTTTCTTCCTTCCTTCCTTCCTTCCTTCCTTCCTTCCTTTCTTTCTTTCTTTCTTTCTTTCTTCCTTTCTTCCTTTCTTCCTTTCTTTTTCTTTCTTTCTTTCTTTCTTTCTTTCTTTCTTTCTTTCTTTCTTTCTTTCTTACTTTCTTTCTTTCTTTCTTTCTTTCTTTCTTTCTTTCCTTCCTTCCTTCCTTCCTTCCTTCCTTCCTTCCTTCCTTCTTTATTTCCTTCTTTATTTCCTTCTTTCTTGATGTGTGATATATTTAATTTCTGTAAAATTGGAAATTCTTCTCCTTCTAATGTTCAAAAGCAACTGTTTGAAACTCATTATTATATGGCCTCAGTTTTGGTCATTGGTTCCTGAAGAACTCACAAAAATAATCTGAAGCACTCTTCTGACCACGTGATCTTTAAAAATGGCCAAAACCCTCTCAAATTATGAAGAAGAACTGCTCATCTACAAATGAAACTCCAGGCTACATAGAAAGGTAATCCTAATTCTCTTGATTATATGTTTGAATGTGGTCTAAATAAGTATTTTTCAACTATGTGTAGAAATAAAAAGTTTTAACCAAAACAACCTCAGAACAAACAAATAAAAAAATGACCCATGCTTTCCAAAAAAACCCATTTTTTGCAAAGATTGTTTCCAGTTAGCACAATTCAGCATATGCTTAATCCAAGTGTGGAAGGCAACTTCCTTGATTCTAACCAAGTGAGGATGTTGGTGTTCACTAGACATTTTGGTAGGGAGCGATGAGGGTTGGTACCATGGAGCAGGGATACTGTGGGAAACTGATGTCCTGCATTATTACTGTGACAGTTTACTTCCAGCAAGCTACAAAAGAAATTCAATAAAGACACAGAGAGGTTTACACTAAAAATCTGTGGAATAAAGAAATAATTTATTCTTCTGTCTATCAACTTCTTCCTAGTATAGGCTTCTCTTGACTGACTGAAAGAAAAAGGGAACATGTTACCATGGCCTTCAAATCCCCATTGCTTGGTTAAAACATAGCACTGAGTTGAGAGGATAATGTTGTAAAATTATGGAAACTGTGTGCAGTGGAAGGCTGAATGTTAACTGGGTGAGTGAGGAGACTGTGAACAATAATGCATTGGTGTATGACAGTAGAACACAACACTGAAGGGGTATCACATAAGGGGAAGTAGCTGGTTGAAGAGATTTTTCTGAAAGACTCACAAGTGGAGTTATTGATTAATGCCAGATATTTGCCTCTTCAGATAAAAGCCCAGTTTGTTTTGCCTAATAGTAAGGAGAAATTAAATAAAAAGCCATTTTTCTCAAATCTAGATAAATAAATATTCTTAAAACCAAATTAATAGTGTTTCTATGCCAAAATTTTCCTTGTTTTTTGAGCATTATGGCCAGCCAAGGATCACCATCAATAAGACAACTATCCCTATTTAGATCAACTGGCAAACATAAAACCCATCTGTGTGTTGTTTAACAGGTGCCATTTTAGATCCATGGGGAGCAAAGCAAGCTTTGTACAGATGGACAGTTATTCACTGGATCCTTGTTAGCAGCAGAATATTTATTCAGCCACTGCCTACCTACAAGCTCAATATGTGAAAGACCTAGTGAAAAATGTTTCTGCTGGATTATTTTTTGAGAGGCAAATAAAATGAGGAAGAAGAGGAAATTCCTCTAAAAATTGTTGGCTTCATTCACCAACAGTCCCATTTCGATCAAGAAATGCAAGTTCTGGCAGGTGTTCTGCGAGTTGCTTGCTGTTACCCAAAGGCTTTAATTATTTGCAGTAATAGTATTAGGTAGTATACTTTTCATGGAAAGGAGGGGAGTTCCTTCTGCTGATAGGAGTTGTATGAATTGGAATGGAAACTGGCAATTCCCATCCACCATGCCAGGTAGTGAAGGACCCTTTTCTCCACTTATGTCATCACTTCCTTTCCTTTTTTTTTTCATTTTACAGATGGCCTACGGAACTAAGAGAAGGGTGTATGAAAGTTTTCATTTATATAAATAATGAAAAAATATGTGAAAGAAAACTTCAAAATTTATTTTGCTAGGTCTAGTGAAAAACAGTTTGCCAGGCTGACTTGTAGCAAAGCCTTTTGCTGTGGAAAATGCTACAGAAATTCTGGGACTTACTGTGAGTATTCTGTGCATGTACTGAAGTGACCTTCTTGTCAGCAGACTCACAGAAATGACTGAATGACTAATGTAGTTTGCAGTAGCAGTCTGCTTATTTATGTATTTTTATGGCCATACATACACTTTATGCTGCTTAAGCTTAGTAAAGGCATCTCCATGTAAATGACACTAAGTCTCCTGTATGGCAAGGCAAGTAGTAAGTCCTTGAAATAAGCTAAACCTGTTGTTAGCACTACCTGCAGTTAGATGAGTAGTGATTCAATCACTAAGAGACAGTCACTGTGGTTTGGATGTTAAATATAACAGCCCTGATGTTAAACAGTGTATAGACACAAAATCCACCATCATTTGTTGCAAGACAACACTTGCAGACCTGCCAACTCTCAAGTGCTGTGTTAAGGTTCCTGACCATGGCCTCTACCTTTTCTCCCACCACAACTTCTAACTCAGGTGAAAAAAGGGAGTGCAAGATATAAACATTTGATGTTAAAAACTGGCTTATGAAATCTTAGCAAAAGGGGACACAAAACAAGCTATTTATGTTGTCTATTGTTGCTTTCGAGAGGGTCATAATTGCCTCAGGTTGAGTAAATTTTAAGATGTGGTGGAAAAACCCATGATGACAGCAATTAAGCTTTAGTAAAAAGCCAACTGCGCTGGACAAAATTACCATTTCTATTACTATTGTCGTTAACATATAAATATTACCAAAGAAATAAACAAGTAAGCTTTTAGATAAAACTAAAGGACCAACCTTTTAGAATTTTACATTATTTCTCTAGAATCATAGAATGGTTGAGTTGGCAGAAACATTTAAAGATCATCTAATCCAACACCCCTGCCATGTTCAGGGACATCTTTCACTAGATCAAACTTTTTAAAGCCCTGTTCAACCTGACCTTGAACACTTGCAAGAATGGAGCATCCACCACTTCTATGGTCTACCTGTTCCAGTGTCTCATCATTGGAATCAGAAAATATATCTTTCTCAAGTTCCATCTAAATCTACCCTCTTTAAACTGTTGTCCGTTGTCCTAGCACTACATACCTTGGTAAAAATTCTCTGTCCACCTTTCTTATAAGCCCCTTTACATGTATTGAAAGACTACAATAAGGTCTTCCCAGAGCCATCTCCTCTCCAGGTGGAGCAAACTCAGCCCTCTCAGCCTTTCCTAACAGTCCTCTCATCACTTCCATAGCTCTTCTCTGGAGCCTTTCCAAAAGGTCAATGCTGTTCCTGTGTTGGGGATCCCAAAGCTGGATGCAGGTGGCATCTCACAAGAGCAGAGCAAAGGGTGAGAATCACCTCCCTAGACCTGTTGGCCACCTTCTGATGCAGCTCAGCATGCAATTGGCTTTCTGGGCTGTAAGTGCACATTGTCAGTTCATGTCCATTTTTTTCAGAATATTTTTTGTGCTAAAGTAGCATCCTGCTGATTTGGAAAAGAAATACTCTGTATCTACATCAAGCTGCATACACTTTATAGAGCTAGATAAAGAAAGAGTCAAAAAAAAAAAAAAAGAAAAAAAAAACCTGAACTAACCGCCAAACCCACTTTCTGATTGTTTACAAATTAAAAGAAAAAAAAAGAAAAACAAAAAACCCCCAAAAATGAGAACATCAAACCACAGTAGGGGAAAAATGGTAATGTACAGTTCCTCATTTAACTAAATAAAGGTGTTCAGGCATAATATTCATTCCCAGGAAGAAATATTCAGGGTTAAGTTTTGAAATAGTTCAAGAAAACACAGTTCTCATTATATTGTGAAGAGTTGCCTATATTAAGGTCATTAAATCATGAAGAGTTGCCTATACAAAAGTCATTGTCCAGTCCAGTCACTGGTGTACATGCAGAGGGTAGACTCTCAGCATAGATGAGCAAATTTTCCCCATGCTTCATTCCAGAGTTTTAAAGAAGACCCTGATAAGAATTATAACTGTTTATGTAGGTGGGACTGTTAAGAGAAGAACATGAATCAGGTTTTCTCATAGGCCAGCGACTCAGAGTAAGAAGTGGAAAATCAGGCACAAGCAGAGGCATTCATGTTACATTTTAGAAAAATAATTTCTAAAAGTATCTGTAAAGGCCTCAGCTGTTTCTATCATGTTTCTAAAATGAGCCTGCTGGGCTTTTTCAAAACATAGGCATTCATTGGTCACAGACAGGGAGGAAGGTTGAACAGCGCTAAATCAGTATTGTAGCTACAACCGCTCAGTTTCAATGGTGTTAGTCATTATTTTTACTTACCTGCTTCTCTATGGCACTGTGATCTGTTGACGATCATGCCTACAATGCAGATAAAACATAAAGATGAATATACACAAAAATACATTTTCAGATAGCTCTGTTTTCACTAGTAGAAGGAATATTGTTCCTTTAGATCAGCAACAGCATCAGCACCAGATAGCTCTGCTCTGCTCTCACACTGCTTTTAGTGGCTGCCTCTCCTGAGCTCAGAGTCCTTGTCTTGTGTCCTAGTGACTATTTCTTTGCTGTTTGACAGTCAGACATATCTCCCTGTGCATGTGCTGGGGGAGGCCTTTCTCCTGCTCCCCCTCCTGGAAGGTGTGAGAGCCTGATCTGCTAAATGCTGCTCTTAACCTCTTTTCTGGAGGGCCTACTCTGCTTCCTTTTCCTCTGGAGACTATAAGAGGCTTTCTCAATATGTGCCATTGTATTTTATATCTATGTTCACTTCTTATTTTGTATTATGAATTCGTTTGTTTTCTCTGGGTTTGCTAAGTGCAGCTAGTCTGTACATGGCTCATTAAGTTACTTCTAAACAACCACAGCCAAACCTCAGCCAGAAGTCCCTGCTGAAGAAGTGGTGTTTTCTTGTTTGTTCTCTCTGCTCAAGGAAAGTAATGGAGTTTGTATAATTCATGTTTTAAATTCATCCAATAAAAAAAAGAGATTCTTCAACCTGTTTTTTTATCCCCCAAGTGTGAAAATTAGATTTATCAGTTATTAACTTGTTTATTTTTTAAGGTATCTAGCTTTGTGTCACTGTTGATTCCACTATTTGCAAACTGGCTTTGTCATTTTATTGATAGCTCTTGAGTGAAGAACTCTCTGATAATATATGCAAACTCACAGCTCTCGACAAGATTTACAGCTCCGTTAATGAGGGGATTAACAAGAGCACTGCAATGTATTTAACCTGCGGCACTAGCTCTGTTTCAATAAGACTTCAACAGCCTATTAAATGGAGTGGGGGCTCAATTAACCCAGACAAAGGCCACTCTACAGAACATGGCAGGGAGGACCACAGTTAACATCTGCCTAAGCAGCTTGTTCCGAGCTGGAAATAAAGAGGGTGACATGTTCTCGCCCCGAGCTATGATATAACTGAAATGGTGATTCTAGTTCATCTGCGCTGACTGAATAGGTGACGGCATTGAAACCCACCACTATCTCGCCATATGACAGTCTGCAAAACCAGAGTGCACCCAACGGTCACCCGGAGCCTCCTGCCCGGCAGCGCCCAGGGATTGTGCGCAGGAGGTCGCGGAGCTCTCCCTCGCACAGGGATGCAGTGCCGGCATGGTGCTACCTTTGGACAGCCAGGCAACATCATGTCAGTACATATTTCAGGGAATGTTTTAACAATTGCCTGCTGGAGAGGGATTCGGCAAAGAGGTGTTGCTGATCTTTGTGTAATCTGATATTTCATTGGAGGTTAAAATAAGAACTGAAAAATGATGCATAAGCTGGGTGGGAGAGAAATAAAACTTCTTAAAAATTCCAATTGTACAACAGCAGCATACCTACATTTCTTGCTCAGTTCTTTTTTAAATTTCAAGCGTTTGTTCTTAAAGGTGCTACTCATACTTGTGGTTGAACTTGTGATGAAAATGCTTTAAAGATCTAATTCTTCCCTCATTTTTGAGATGAGAAGAAACGATTTTTGCTATTCCTAAGGAAAGACTATCTGTAGACGTTAGCTAGTTTGGGAATACTGGCAATTATGTTATTTGGTAAGTTTAGGTTTCTCAGTAGATATTGTTACAGACCACAGGAAGTGGTCACTGAAATGGTCCCAAGAAATGGTCACTGATGAAAGAATAGGATTCAGGTAGTACTATGTGCCCTGGTGTAAGAATCAAGAGGCCATGTTGCAATCATTTTATTACAAAAGAGCTTTTTTTTTCCCTACTGGATAAAGGAGAAAATAACAAAAATTTCTAGCTAACAACCAATCAGAAATGCACAAACAATAATAGCTACCACAGAATATGTTAGACAGAAAACAGATTGGGGGGGGCATGCATTCATATGTGTATTAATTGTAATTTATTTCAGAAAAAAACCCACTTTTTTTAGCATGTAACTCTGCTCAAAAGGGTGAGACAGTTTACTTTTGTTTCCTCTTTTCCTTGAGGAATGCTATGTGTTCATTAGACAAACACATCCTCATGAACGTATACCAAGCAGCAAGCCTTTTAATGGCACATGCCATAATCTGGTGACAGGGGCCAATAAACAAACTTGCATTGCTGGCAGAATAGATGAAGGAGCAAGGTCTACCAAAATAATTTGGAAGAATTGTATGGGCTCTGTAGAGTTCATGAGTGGCAAGCCCATGGCTTACCTGAGAATAAATGTATATAAAGCATTTATGTACCTGGTATATAGTGATAAGCATGCAGGCTGCATTTTCCCATGACCATTCATTATGGTGCTCTGTACGTTTGGTTTTATGTGAGATTCAAGGCCAAAGAAACATAAGAATCCTTCACTTTCATGCAAGTTCCTTGCAGGTTTATGACTCTTGTGAAGTCTTAGATCTTAACTCTTCTAAGGCAGAAAACATCTGCATTTCTAATGCAGAAAACAAACAAAAGACAACTTTTTGTATCCCCTCCAGAGATAATTAAGAGACGCATAAGAGCAGAGACCCAATTACTTTTGCTTTGAGGTCAACTTTAAGTATTTCTGATTATCATAGTAAGGACACATGCTGCTAATTTTATACTTTTATATAGAGGGTAATTTTCTTTCCTCGGATCTGCATGTTATTATGGTTTGAGGATAAAATACATGAATTACCATAGCAATGTATTGATTTCCAACAGAGAAAAATAGAAGGAAGTTATTAAACAACACTGGTGTTCTGTTGGGATGTATTTGCTTTACCTTTTTAAGTCTAACCTCAGGTTAATAGGGCATTATCACCTCTAATCCCATCTAACTAGGCATGCCTCATTGGTAGAATAAATACATTATTGAAAGTTCTAGATGAAAAGTTGTTGAATTTTAAAAGAGGGGAGGAAATTGGAAAAAAATATGTTGTCAAATAATCAGGAACTGCAGCACCATGCCTTCAGCGAGCATGTTCTCTCCTTTCTGTACAGCTGTGTGTACATTCCCAAAGTTTATTTTGATTCCTTAAGTCTTTGGCACAGGGAGGTCCTTGGCATGTTGGGAATGGTACCAGCATATAGAAATCACAATACAGGGTAAGCATAGAGGATGTGATGATGTGAGAGGTGGTCTAACCCAAGGTGGCAATTTTTGATCTTATCCAATGTATTCTTCTCCCCAGTGACAAAAGCAGATGTTATTTGGGAACAGCATGCAACCATAGCTACTCTCTGTACTCCTTTCCTCTGGTATTTCCCAACCATCTGCAAAGCTGATTGGGGATGTTAGAGAATGCATCCCTGCCTGTTTATTTTAGTGTCTGCTTATGGATCCACAAGTTTGTCCAGACCTCTTTGAACCTGTTGATATCTTCTGTATCTATAATTGCCTGCGGCAATAGATTCGAGAGTTTCATTCTTGTTGTTTAAAAACAAACTAATTACTTAAAAATAATTTCTAGATGGGTCTCCTGTATGTTGTGTAGCCCCTTGTTCAAATAGTTTGGGACTTGCTGAGTAACAACTCACCTTGTTTACTGCCATCATAAGCTTCTAAACCTGTCCTGTAGTCCTCACCTATCTGCTGTCCACCTTGAGGAGTTCCATCTCATTTAGTCTCTCACAAAGGAGTAGCTCCCTGTACTTAATTATTTGCTGTTCTCTGTACTTCCTTAACTTTGCTCTGTCTTTTTAGGTATAGAACTGAAAATAGTACTTAAAGAAGTTCCACAGCTACAGCAAAGTCTTGCCTATCATGTGCATAATTTTCTATTAATTCTTCCCTTTTAAATCATAGTCGTTGAATTATAAGAGCAATTTATCGTAAGACAATAATGCATTAGGCAAAGTGATATAATGGGAGAATAAAATTGCTTAGCACACATAGCTACTATTTAGCACACTATTGCTCCTCTTCCAAACCATCCTTGTCATTAGGAAAAACATGCAATATATAAGTAGTGCATAGATCTTTGCTTCCTGACAGTGCCTTACTAGATATGCTGGCTTCCAGCCAGGCCAAGTTCACTGGAACTCAATTAGCATCTTTAACACTTTTAAGCAGTTATTTGTTCTACTTTTATTGGCAACTGATTTTCTGTGAGTTTAGCTGCACAAGAATGAAGATGTTAATTTTTTCAGCTTAGTGCATGGATTTCAGGAGAGGACAAAAATCAGTGTGGTATTGGAGGTTGATTTGTGAATAGAAAATGGATGAGTTTGTGTATAACAAATAGCAATATTTCAGAATGTCAATAATATACAAATTTTAAAAGGTATAGGTCATAGGAACAGCCATTAGAAAATCCATGAGATTCACTGCTAAGGAAAACTTTCAACAGTGTGTTAAATTCTTACCAATTTGTCTGAAATCCATACCCCGTCAGAGAACAGGGATGCATTGGAGTGTGGGCATTTGAATGAGGCAAAAAAAGAAAGAAGATGAAAGCAAAACGGAGAATGATAGTTGAAAGGAGGTACACATACAAAAAAACCTCTAGTCCATGAATATATACCTCACAGACAATTTATCCATATCATTAAGAATTACGTTTTGTGGAATCAAAACCACAATCCCTTATTTCTGTACCTTAAGGTGAAAATTGTTTCCTACAAAGGATCACTAAAGCTGGTGAGAGGTTAGATTGTGCAGCTTTCGACTGTCACAATTAACCAGGAGTTCAGGAAGAGACTAGGAAGCATCTGAGCAAAGAAAATGAACATCTTTCTGGGATACTTGGATAGCTGCCAACTCACACATTAAGCTCTGTTTTCCAATCCAATTGTTCTGTTGTTTCTAGTGAAAATAGTCTTCATGCTCTGCCTGGACTTCTTGTTTTTCGCAAAGTGAATTTGCCAGCCTAAACATGTGAGGTTTCTTCCTAGAGCTTCCTGGTGTATCAGCATTTACCATGGTATATACATTCATATAATTTATATAAGTAGGAGAGAACTATGATAGGTAACCATTACAGAGCTACTGAAAGATACTCAGGAAGTGCTGTTTGATCATGTTTTTTTTTCTTTTTTGTTGTTGTTTATTAAACACTAGTTTACAAAGAACATAGTAGCTATTAATTATTAGCTAATACTTATAATACTGCAGTGTGTTTCAAGGCTAAATACTGCTAAATGATTCTAAATCTGCAATACATATGTCTGCCCAGAATTATAGCTATTAACCAATATGAAAGCTGTAATTGTTCAATTAATTGTTCATATCCTGAACAATATTTGCAACAGATGCCAAAGTTGGGATTAAGTATGTACCAGTAAAGCCTTACTTATGAATGGCTTTCAAATGCTGTAAATTACTTTATGATTATCAAAAGGAGACACATATGAGAAAATGTATGAATGAGTTTGAGTTTTTCAGCCAAATACGAAATATAGAAATTGCTTTACTAAGTTAGATCTACAGTTAGAGCACAACATGCAGTATCTGACAGTGAATGACACTAAGGTGTGTCTTACCTCTAACAATTCAGTTCTGGAGAACCAGGTTTAGCATCCGCTAAAGAATTTTATAATAGGTGATAATACATATGGATTCTCCTGATATCTGTATAATAACCAATCTATTATTGCATCTTCTTGTGTTCTTGCTTTCTTGGTTTCCTGTGACAGTTCTACAGTCCAGACAGAACTTGAGTGGAAACCAATTCCTAATATTTTTTTTAATTTTTAATATCTTTTAGTGTAAGTGAATGTTCAGCTTATTCTTGTACAGTGGAATGCTCCCATAGTGTGCATTTTTAAATAGACTTCCACCTTTATTCTATCTTTTCCTTGTTTCTCCAGTAACAAGGATCTGAATGTCAAATAGATTGTCTCTCTGCAGGTAAGGAGGATAAATAGATTGGATGAGTGTGTTATGGTTGTTTCTGTGATTCTAATCACAGACTTTACTTAGGGTTTTATCAATCAGTCTTGTAGTTATAGGGAGTTCATGTCAACAGGAGCTAGAATGATGATCATTGACTTTTGCTTCTGTGCTTTTATTTGAGCTGAAAAAAAATGAGATGGAAGAGAATCAAGAAATATATTCTTCCTTTCAGCTTCATCAAACTACTTATGATCTTTTGTCCTCATTGAACCTCTTTCACGTTTTTGTTCAGAAACTTTTTTGAGTATTTGAAAACATGCCAGTTCTGAATGATTACAAAAAGAGACATGAGGTCTGTTGTACTTATGATCACAGAAGTGATTTTAATTCTTTTAGCCACTTATCTATTGAATGTGAGAATAGATGTTAGCCTATGTACGTTCAAATTAATACCTTAATTAAGCTTGGGAGCACTGAACATAGTAACAATAAAAATAAATAGCTCGTAGCTAGTGATTATCTCAGGTAATCTGATGGAGTGGTGATAAAATGATCCACTGGTTTTTAATGTTTTCCACATGTTTTGCAAATCTGTAGGTGGTAATGTTCATTCTGTAACAGTTATTGTGTAAAATAGCACAATAGGCCCAAGTCTTTTTGTCCCCCTCTTCTCTTGACATTAAAATAAAAAGGAGCTGAGACAAACAACTGCAGGAGGGAAGGTGAAAGAAGGAAACATCTGGGATGAAACTGCTGGGCTCCGACTGTAGAGGGCAAATTGTTCAGATTTGGTACATTTTACTTTGTTTTGGCTTAACTGATTTGCCTTGTTACTGTGTATATTGCTACATTCTCTGGCTTTCTATGTTGCATGCATCACTGGTGAGAAGCAGAATCCTTTTTTAAAAGGCTGATCTGTGTATCACAGCTGTGCAAAAGCTTAGCACTTGGATTTGAACTGAGAAAATACAGCTGCTACTTCTTTTATTTTAAGCAGATTTTCTTGACTCCTGCAGCAAGGTTTTGTGGTAACTGTTATAAAGGTAGTTGCATATATAGTATTACCTCCAATTATGTCTTTCTGGGGAAGACTTGTCTGTCTGCGCTGGCCCAGAAACCCTGCTCAGTCCATCTGGAGATGCTAACTGACTGCGTAATTTTAAGAGAAATGGCAGAAAGATAGTTTGCAAGTTCTTGAATTTTAGTAGTCTTAAGGTTTTGGGGGGTTGGNACCCTATAAACATCTCAGCAAGGCAGGGGTATCACTGATGCCAGTGAAAAGACCAGTAGCAGCTTTAATAGGATATGGTTAAAGATCTATGTGAGGAACTTTGTCTTAGGCTTCAAATCATGGTAATATAAGGGGTTTATTCCTTTGTTAAGACATTAAATTCATCCCTGTGGACAGCACTTCAGAACCTGATACAAACAGAGGAGGTTAGTCTGGACACAGCCCAAGCCCAAGCTTGCAGTGGAACACAGATCTTGGAGGACAAAACGATGCTTTTCTTTGTCTACTTTTTGCTACACTCAGTCCTTTCAGGCAGTTGTAAACAAAGTAAGAAAGGACTTTTCTAGATACTGTTTTAATCAAAAGTGTTAAGTGTTTCTGCTCAGGGGGAATTGTAGTATTCATTTGGCTCAGCCGGGAAAGATAAAGATGTAAAGTAGGTAGTTAATTTTTTTCTTTTATATTTCTGACAAGAAAAATGAGTGGACAATCATGATCCTGAAAACACTGAAACACTGACCATAACCGTAGTTTTCATACCCTTTTAGCCTTATTGGGTGGGGAAATGCAGATGTTATTTCTCTGTCATCAAGGGAAAAGAGACTGACACTTCATAATGTTAAGACCAGACTGTCAGACTCTTCTGGAAATAATGAAGCTTGACAGTTCCTGGGTTAATACTGCAAGTACCAATGCTGTAAATTTCAATTAGCCCTGACAGCAGTAGGGCTTAACGTGATGTTTATGTGAAGTGGTATGTTGGTAGCTTTTCTTCACACTTACCAGGAAAAGGATTTCTCCCTCCTGCCTTCTCTCTCTCTCTCTCTCTCTCTCTCCACACACACACACACACACACACACACGCATGAGTAGGGGTCAGCCTTCATCCTATTCTTCCTATTTATTTCTTGAGATGTCATGAAGATACTTAAAATATCTCAGACTATCTCTGTGTGGACAGACTTAGGAATCCAGCCATCCAGAACATATATGTCCAACACAGTTGCCTAAAACTTTCCACAAAATATTACAATTTTAACATGTAAAACTTCCACAAATGCTCCACTTGTGAGTGTAGTCCTGCTGTTGCCTTCCGGCCTGGAAGATGTGGCTTTGATCAGGAGTATTGTTGCCAGCAGGACTAACAATGCTCTGTCCCTCCTGTCCTTCCCCCTGTGGTGGGAACCAGTCCAAGACACACTCTCTGTGGTACGATGTGATCACAGCTGTGCACCCACTTGGTTTAGACCTAACACCATTGATGTTCACCCCAACTTCTATCAGCAAACCACAGTCTTTTGCTACATTTTGTATCCGTTCCCTGAATGAGATAAGCTTTTGAAGGCAAGAAGTAGTTTTTTAACTGTGTCTTTGCTAGCACTCTTGCTGATGTTAGTGATGCTGCACTAAAATCACACCTCTAACCAACTCTGTGCTACACACTGCTTTACCAGCAAAAGTTTCTAGTGCTGTCCTGCTGTCATGTAGTCCTCCATGTCAATTTGGTGCTAAATATAGGTGTTATGTGTGAAGATTTTGGCCTACCTGCTGTGCTTAAGAGAAGTCAACAATAAGCCTCAGTTGGGGCAGAGGTTCCTCTAGCAAAGTGCAAACATGTTACCAACAAAACCCAATCATATCTATGCTTGAGATGACCACACGTATTGTTTTTTTAAACAACAGGCAAATGTGACACATATAAAAGTGTGGGAAAAATAACACATAGATGGACTTAAAAAGCACTGAGCAGTGTACTTCTGGCAGTGGTTTCCCTGGTTGCTGTCAGGACAGACATTTTGTGCATGCAACCTCGGAGTCCTTGCCAGACTGACATCCCTCTGCTCCCACTGAGACTAGTGGGAGATAAAGGTGTTGAGTACTTTGGACAAAAGAAAAACAGCTCTAGGGCTGAGTTCTCTCTTAGCAATTAAAGATAGCAAAAATATGTATAAATACATGTGTTAAAGATAGCAAGAGCCTGAAAAGGACACCTAATTTTTAAGTTATGTGGTACCACTGAAGCTGACCTGTTGGCACCCTTTCCACCTTGCACCAGCTTTGGTGCTCCCCTGATCCCATACTGCAGTGGCTAAACTTGCTGAACCAACAGATCATTATGCAGCAAAAGTATGCATAGTTTAGTGCTGAATTTTTAAATCAAATTAGCTCCAGAGCTGTTGCCACAGAGTGGGAGTGTAAGGCTGGAAGAGGTGACACAGTGTTGGGATGTAGTGGTAGAGCAAGGGGGAAGCAAATCTCTCCTTTCAGGTGATGGCAAGTTATTAGAGCATCTCAGACATGAGATTTGCCCTTATTTTCAGCAATCTTGTAGGTAGTTCTGCTTAAAACTTATTTCAGCATGCAGTCTTAACAGTCACTAAATCAGGGAGGTATGCTTAAAACTTTATGATAATGCAATAAACCTAGGCTATGTTATGGATGTTCCTACTTTTTCATAGGTCTTGGGCACCAAATGCAGCTGCCAGAGGAAAGATATTTGAATTGTTCAGCAATTTGAATTTTTATTTAAGTGCAAAGCTTGCCATTCTAGAAAGTCTCCTGCATGGATGTAAGATAATCAGAATGAGATACTGGTAAAGAATCAATTCTGAAAAGTCACAAATTTGAATAAGTGAGAAATATAAAAATTTTAGATTTGAGATGAAATTATCTCATGTTAAAAGAGAAAGTAATTGTAAGGCTAACATGGAGCATTTTCTCATTTCAATCAACTGAGTTAGAAAGGTGGGAAGAGTAGTCAAAATCACTGCTTGCCTTTGAGAACTGTGAAAGAAATGCATTCTTCTAATGGAAAAAAAAATCAAATATCATAAATATTGGTGCACATATTCATTGTGGCATTCTGTGTATGTTTTAATTTATCCTATAGTCTGTCTGACTTGTATCCTTCCGTTCTTCCTCTTCCCACCTCCCTTGTTACTTGTTAGGTGATTTACTTAACACTTTGCAAGTGTCTCTTCTGTGCTATGCATATTCAATTCATCAGAGCTTCTTAGAACAGGTGTCCTCAGGAGAGGAAGTCTTTTTCTTCCTGGCCACACTTTCTCTATACAAACAGCAAACTGCAGTAATTGTCTCAAGAATTTAGAGGGTCAGACAGCAAAGGCAAAGGACCTCCTTTTTGCCTTGTCTAGCAAATGTGCTGATTCACTGCCACTACCTACTTCACAGAGCCAGTTTCTCTTCAGAAGTAAGAAAATCAAAGTACCTCAATGGCAATAAGGAATGAGGACCCTTTTCCTTGCTCTTTGACTGGGAACTCCTACTGCCCTGGCAGTCTCTAAGTTGGATTTTTTTTTAAGAATCAAATTTTTGGAAGGGCACAGTCCTGTTGCAACTTTGCCCATTGAATAAACAAAGGTTTTATTATTGCTTCAGTGAGATGAAATTGAACCAACAATGGATACAGTGCAAAATCCAATCTGGTATATTTTTCTGTTTTCACTGTTGTTTTCCCGGGCCTCTCATCCATCCGCATTTCTGCAGAGTGCCTTCAGGAAGAGACAACCACCAGAGAGTGAATTAATGTTATAATGTGAGGAAAGTGTTCAACTCAGAATTTTCCCTCTCTTTGTTTTCACTGGTTCAAATATATTTTGGTTTTCCAGCCTCTTGCACCAGCACTGTGCTGCTTTGCTTTTTGTTTTTGTTTTACTGCTCCATGTCTGTGCTTTAGCTGCTGTCTGTGGCATGGCATAATGTAACACAAGGCAAAATAACTCCTGTAGGTTCCTGACGCAGAAAAGCTTTATCTTCTACCATTTGACTCCTAAGAGTCCAGTGAGTCATCTCATGTGAAAGCAAAAATCTGCATTGCTTACTCGGGAGTTTTGGGTATGCTTTAGCTTTAGATTCCACTGTGGTGTCACTCAGTTCAAAACTTAGGTACTTGTAGATATTTGCATAGTACAGGAGTTTGGCTTTTTTCTCCTTTCTCTTTTTTTTTTTTGTTTCTATGTTTGTTTTTTTCCTTTTTATCTTTTTTGCACATTGAGGGCAAATGAATAAAGATAAATTAAAAGGTAGCATGATGGAAATCAATTGTGAGGTTTTCACTGCAAGAATACTTTTGTACAAAACAGGACTCACAGGAGGAAGACAAGCCTGGAATTCCTTATATTGGATCATTTCATAAGAAATCTCTGGTAGTTCACACACCTCATATTGCTTCTTTCCAAGTTATTTCAAGTACTGGTTAGTGCCCCGTGGTTAGTGTCATGAACTGTTCTTCTGTTTGTGTATCTCATAGTTAAAGGGTCCCCTCAGCTCAGTCACAGGAAGAGCAGGCACTTAACAATGCTGCTTTGGGAACACACTGCAGTGCATAATGTGGGGGGGTGGTGCTTAGCTTGGCACAGCTTGAGTTTGCTTCTGCAAAGCAATGAATCCTGCTCCTGATCCAGTCAGCCCTGTCCTTAAGCATGTGTATTCATCACGTGGTACATACATGTGGGCTGAGGCCCTCATTCTGTGTGCATGTCTGGACTGAAAGTGGGACATGGCAGACTCCAGAATTTGCATACATCTTGTGATTCTTCTTGGATCTACAGTGCATGAGCAGCTTTAGGAAACCAGTTTCCATTTCCACACCTGGGCATATAAAAATTCAGTCATCAAAAATCAGCAGAGACCACTTGTGAAATCCTGAAGCTTGGCAATGCCTTGGTTTCCAGTGTGCTATCAGAGCCAACTGGAAAAACATATTTTACATACTGAAAAAGAAATCAGGTGTTTCCAAGCTCACAGAAACTACTGAAGGGATTTGCTTATCATAACCAGACAAATGTTTAAAGTAAAAATTGGTTGCATTTTCTATTTACTAAGAAATGAAAATTGAAAGTTGCATAACTTGAAGGCAGGGAAGGTGTTAAGAAAAGAGAGGGTATGGGAAAAGTTTGAGACCTGTTGAGAGGTGAGTTCTAAGTGGATTTATTTACAGTGATTTAAGACACTATTGACCCAAACACCTATTCTGCTCTTTGGCTGGAGTTTGTATCTTCATTTGTAGGTGACAAATAGGAGTCCTTGCTTGTACATCAGCTCTCCTGGGTCTCATTTCAGTGTATGAGTGCCAGCCCACGTCTTCTGGTAAGACAGTAAATGGAAAAGAATAGGGGAAAATTGAGAAATAGGTGAGAGGTATGAAGGAAAGTAATTTAAGTCAGTACTGACCTACATCTATCAAAAAGAAACAGAACAATTATGTGCTGTGAAGATGAAGAATGTGTACTTAGTCATTTTCTTTCAGCATTTAGGGTCAACATTCTTCAAAGTGTAAATGAGCAGTTTAATGGTGAGAATTAAATGAAAGGCCAAGTCCTGTAACACAGCGTTATTCCTTCACTTCATCACAACCTGGTTTTAAATGTAGCTGAGTCAGTCCCGCACAAACCTACTGGACTGTTATCAGCCTCTAATGGTAAGGAATAAATTTACTGGTTTCTGTTGCATTCAGTAGCTGCCAATCTTAGAGCATGGAGGAACTGGTGTGATTGGGAATCCAGGCAGTCGCTGCAGTGACTGTCAGCCTCATGTCTGGCCTGTATGGCTGCAGGAGCAAGGCAAAAATCTCATCAGGACTCTAAATTGACGCTGTAATGGTTCTGCATGAGAAGCACCCAAAATTATGTCAAGTAGCATAAGCTTTATCTTCTCCTGAAATACGTGGTTCACTATATGTTCACTGAGTTGAGGTGGAAGTTTTACTGATGTTAGGAACGTGGAAACTGGCTTCTTGAGCTGAGTCCTGGTTTGGGGAACACATCTAACTTCACACCATTGCAAAAATCTTTTGCTTTGATTGACCCTGGTGACATTTGTGACATGTGAGTCTTGCAGAATTAATTACAGCAATTTTTTTATTGACTTGTCTGTCTTTACCTCAAGTTCTGCTTTTACTGCAGCACAAGTGGCAGGGCTGTAAAGCTTTCACCTCTATCTCATGGCAGTGGGGAAGAACAGAGAAGGCGATAAAGAGAACAGCCATGGCAAGAGCCATTGCGTGGGAGAGAATGTTCGTGCTCAGTGAGATTTGCCTAGTTATGTATTTGCTCAGGGTGGAATATCTTCTGTTACACATTCTTCTCATTTGCTTGAGCTTACAAAATGTGTTCATCATTGGAGCTGGTTTTATTTTCAGTAAGTCTTTGATAAAATGACAGGACAGGATTTGCAATAACCTCTGTGTCTTTACTTCAAAATGTGCTCATTTGGTTTTGAACTGTCCATCTCCTGCCACATATTCATTGTGGTACTTCTCAGAATAATGCTGAAGCCACAGAGTGGCTGCCATGATGGAGTAGCTAAACTACCCCTACTCTTCCCTTACTACTTCTCTTGGTCCAAGCCCCTTCTCTTATTCCACCTGTTGCTGTCAGTGGGCTCTCCCATGGGCCAGTTTAACTCCCTGTAACAACAGAAAACTGTCCTGATTTTTTTCCCAATTTTTTTCCTATTTTAGTGAATTGAATTGCTTGCATCAGACTGGATCTGAATGTGGAGAACAGCTGGAAGAAAACCACACCTTTCTTGTAAAACCAAGCCCTCAGAGTGTGTCCTCCTATAAATATCAGTGAAATCATGTGCATTATTTTAAATGGTGGGGTGGGTTTTTTCCAAGTATCAGAGAGTTAACCCTAATCATGTAATATCAACCTTGCCACCACCTCAAGAGGCTTCAAATAAGCATCCATTCTGTCTGCCTTAGATCTTCTGACATTAGAGAGACGTAGTACTAAGACAAAAGGAAGGTAAAGGGACTTGCAGTGATGTTTCTAATGTCCAAATGGCAACACTAACCATCTTGTAGAGAGGCCAGTGCCCACTTTTGGCAGTAATCCGTTGCCAGTTGGCCAGACAAGTGATCACTGCATACATGCAGGGAAGCATCTGTGGCTTTTCAACATGTCTCAGACCCACTGGGGATTCAGGGCACACGTGGAACAGTGTGATCAGAGCATGGAGAGCATGTGTGAGAGTGTCAGAGTCCAAGCATGCATGCAGCAAAGCTGATTCATGGAAAGTCAAGAAAATCCAGAAAACTTTTCACCTTAATGAGCTAATCAACAAAACTTGCCTAGTAGGCCTTTGCTGGATGTGGTCAGATTCCCATCACTGTGTTGATGATAGATGTTGGTAGGTATGACTGGGTTCACTCAGTCAATGCAAGCTCCAGTTTGACTATTTCCACCTGTACCTGTTATCAACATCCAGGATTGGGGTGTAGACAAAGTCTTAGTTATCCTCTTACCTCAAGAGAGTGTTACTGAGCAATGTGTGGGAATTATTTGGAATATATTTTTCTGCCATTGGGACAGCTAGATAATTTGGTTTGTTAGTAATAATGATAAAATGTTCTTTAACAAATAATTTTTTAAAAAGTGAGTGAAAGTTCCCAAGGAGGGAGCACATCTAGGTATTTATTCATTGAAGAACAATAAGACGCAGTGCAGTGCCTATTTTGTTATAAAACTGCTGACCATAACAAAAATGTAGGAATTATTTCTCCACCAGTATTCTCTAAAGACAGACTGAAGGAGGAAGAGTTGAGAGTGGGTGGGAAAGTGACTGACCTAAAATTTCACATTATTGTGGAAGCCAAACTTTACCTTACTCTGTGCAAAAGAAAAGAATAAAAGAACAGGAGCACTGAGGTTAATTTAGGTAATCATCCAGAGAGGATGAGGAGTGTTAAAAAGATCACAACTTCTTCTCTGGATCACTGTCTCAAACGCCAGTACTGAAAACCTTGCAAGCCTAGAAAACTGGTAAACATTGTTCTTTGGTGCCATTCAGGTTCAGATGTACATGTGACACAGAGACCTCTGGAGCTGTGATGCACAACTCAGGCATCTTCACCTTGGCTTCCTCCAGTTTTCATTCAGCCCCTTGATGAAGATATCATAAAGATGACACCTTTATATAAGAGTTGTACAAGTCTTTCCGAATTTCAGAATCAAGTAACTCAAGGAAAATTATTTATTTATGCAAGTTAAATAAAAAAGCCTGTTCTTTGGTGGTAAGTTTGTTCTATTCACAAATGTCAGTTTATGTCCTGATCTATGGGTCTTGTTCCCACATTACAAACATGTTGATACAAGAGTTCCTCCTGACACTATTCAGTCCCACTTGTTTCAGTCTGTGCTGCATGAAAGAGACATTTTCCAGCACCTGTGTTCTCACTGGTGCCTTCAGCGAAGCCCTGCAGATGAACCATTAGAAATACATGCTGACCTTAACAAAGAAGGAGCCGACATACTTCACTCTCAAGACCCAGAGAGCAATCAGACAGCATCCCAGTGACATTCATCACAGCTGCTGGCAATAGCCTTTAATTCATCTGGTATTTAACCAGGGTGAAATACCCTGTAGCTATATCATGTTTGTTGGTGTTAGATGAACCCAGCTCATCACCCGCTCACTAAAGTTCAGGATTTAACACCAATCTATGGTCTGCAGGCAGTTCATCTCCTGCACAAAACACTTGTCTCCTCTTTGTCCTTTATTACATTTTTTGTTCACTACAGTCTGTTTTCTAAACTCCCCTCTGCTCCCCTCCAATATGCAATTGAATAGTTTGCCTGGATTTGAGAGCTGTGCTACATTCTGGCAGAGTCAGGGGTGCAGCCCATCAGTGACATAATTAAGCCCAGTGACTACTGGCCAATTTTTCATCATTCATTGTTAAAAGTTAAGAATATTCAACAGGTGAAAACCACAAGTGTGTTTTCAATGTTGAACATCTTTTAAAAAGATGGATGGAAATAGGAGATACTTAGGAATAGTAACTCAGATAATGAATAGCTTTGTCTCATACACAGTGACTTCTGAGTCTCTAAAGAAATTAACTGGACTTCTTTCAGGGTCATTCTGATCCAGAGAAGTCAATGAAAACTAATGCAGTCACTAGGGGCTAAAGAAAATCTAATGGGTATTAAACAAGGCCTGTTGCAATACCTTAGGATGACCCCCCCTGATTTTATGAGTTATGTCCTTCTGCAGAGAGGATATGTTCTAATTGAGTGTTCTAATGCTGTAAAGTTGGAGAACCAAAACTTTCTGGATTAAACCTTGGTTCTGTTGAAGTCTAAAAGCTCCTACAGATCTTAATAAATCTGGTTTCATACCCTGTGTAAATCCAAGTACAAACCACATTATTGTTTGAATAATTTTTTGGGGGGAAAAAGCATGCAGCCTACTTTTATCCACTTCATTTATACAGTTTCATCTGCTTTGAATTTAATTTAGGTTTCCATATATCTAAAGACTTTAACAAATATTTTTCTCTATAAAAAAAATCACCCTAAAGAAAGGCCAGTTTCATCAACTTCATTAGGTTAACTGGGAGCCCTAGACAAATGATCTTCTTGACCTAGATAGAAGAATAGGGACACAATAACTGTATAGAAAATACAAGGAGGGAGTTGTGAATCTCCAAGATTTCATGAATTATACTAGAGGCACAAGAAAATATACGTTGTTCAGAGATGGACCAGATATTTCAGGCTATCTAAAAAGTTAAAAATAGTAAAGTGTATTTCTGTGGTTCCCAGCATTCAAAAGCATGAGTGAAGGTCCTCAAATAATTAGACTTGAAATAGTAAATCTTGAGCACTTTTTAGGGCAATGGCAAGACTTGGTTTCTGTTTCAGAATTTTTCATCAATTTTTGTCACAGTGTTGAGGAGTGGAAATGTCCTTGCCTTGCCTTGCCTTTCCCTTGCCTTGCCTTGCCTTCAGCACACAGATAGAGCAGCAGGTACAGTGAGATTTGTGCTAAGACCATAACAGGTAGCACAAATTAACATTGTTTAAATATTAGAATTAACTTTGTCAAAGTGTCAAGGGAATACAAAGTGTGATGTAAAGAAAAGGGATTAATTGAATACATCTTTGAGTTGACGATGTTCAACTTAAAATCAATGAACCACTTGTACTTCATAGAAATGGGTTTGTGAAGATCATGCTTAGCTTATTATTTGTAATACAGTATTGCTCAGAAATTTAGCCCCTTTATCATTTATTCATTGACAGAAAATTTGATTTTCCCAGTTCTGTTCTTTTTTTTTATTTTCTGTGCTGTCAAGCTAAGTGCTTTCCTTCTGATGGCTGAGTCTTAAATCAAACTTCACCTTAACATTTCAGATATATCTCATTGCTGATTCACTATGAAAGTGTTTGGGGGACTCTAAGAGTCTTGATCATTAAGCAAAGGGTTCACAATTGCAAGCTGTGATCTTCAGATAGCTTAAGAAGGATGCCCAACTTCTAGGACGTCTCACAAGCATCTACCATTTGAAATTGGAGAGGTCTGTGTTTGAAACCTGACAGAATGACTTAGATTCCTCTTGCTTATGGCACAAAATGTCCACAAAGCAGAGATGTGACTGCAGAATGAGTTGGTGTTCCCATCCTGCTAGTTTCAGTCTCACTTGCACAGGAAAGCTCAAAGAAGTCATGTGCCTGCTGCAGTGAAGATTGTCAGCTCCAGTGCTGCTGCACACTCTGCTGTTTAGCATAGCTGTGTCTGCTTGTGGTGCAGTTATTTCCAGCATAGAAACAAACCATGTTTTACGGCCTTAGTGCAAAGGGTGTTCATCAACACTGAGCGATCACCTGACAGTGCTGAATCCAGCATTCTCACTTTTGGGTTGAATTAACTGGAGTGTGAGATATGGACTTTACATTTTTCACAGACACACACAACTTAGTCAATACCGGATGCCCTGGAATCCCATGTATTGCTCTGTGGCCACTCGCTTGCACCGTGTTGAGGCTAAGGGACCTCCAGTGGTTAGTTGGTCTTTATATACAACAATATAACCAAGGCCAGGACAAGCGGTTAATAAAGTGCTGCCCCATGTGAAATACTTACCTGAATATACTGACATTATCAGTAAAACTCTTGCGGTGTGAATGACCTCTTATTTAGTGCTAAAGGCCCAGACTGACACCCCCAAACTGAGTCAATTGCCATGGGTGAAAGTGTTACTATCTTTCTCTTCCTATCTATCTGCTGGAGATTATGACCCAGAGCAGGAACAGCTAAACAGCACAATCAGCTCCTTAGGCTGATTCACAGCCCGGTTGTTAACCTAAAGCAAAACCAAGGGTGCATTACATAAATATTACAGCATCTGTTCCTAAGTGCAAATCACTGACACCCATGGGAGGGTGACCTCTGACAGGAGAGGCACTTGGGCAATGGGGCACAATAACTGCTGTAGCTGATCAACCAGAGACGGAGACAAAACCCTTCGGGATTCTGCCCTTTAGCTGGAGCACTCGCTCTTTCCCTACACTCTGCAAACACAGATCATTCAACAGGTGTCTAGTGCAGAAAGATGATGCTGTTGCAGGCAAACTCCCTGCATCTATGGATTTGTGTATTCAAATAGTCCTGTGTGTGACACCCGCACAAAGTTCAAACTGATTTGATTCATCATATATGACTATGTAACACAGTAAACATAGAATAGATAAAGCAGCTTCTTTGCTAGTATCAACCTTCCACTGTCTGTGTGTTGACACTTCCCACACTCCAGGATCAATGTTTTATTACTCTGATTTCTTCTCAGTCTTGCTGTCTTTTAATTACCCTTTTAAACCTGATTGGTGCTGCATAAAACAGTATTGAAGGTATCATGGGTTTGAAATACACACACATTTGTTCTTATATGTGTGTGATAGGTAAATTCAGGTTGAGAGAGGAAGGCCTTCTTAAAATACCTCTAAGTGCACATGTGAAAAATATGCCTAGAACATGTATTTAGGTCCTGTGGCATTTCCTGGGCATTTGATACCATGTACAAATATTCTGAAGTCATCACATAAATCGGTGGGATGTGGGTGCAATGAAAGATGTAGTTTTCATGGAGATTTACTGGAGGTATTGCGGGTAAAGTGATGAGTGAAATGATGAAAAACCCCTAAATGTCAGAGCACCTGTCTGGAGTTTCTGAAGCTGTATCTGACATTTAAACCAAAATTGGTGTTGGAGTTTCATTTTTAAGAACCAGAGAATATTAGGAGTTTGTGTAGGTGGTTCATTGGACGTTCACTTTAAGATCAACTTCACTATTGTCCTGCTTCATCTTTGTATCGAAGGGTGAGTTGTGTGGTTTTGCAAAACCAAGAATTATGGATGATGTGTTAGTTTGAAGGACATTACAAGGGACATCAACAGAAAAGATAAATATTATACTTGTCATTCTTACTGTGAATATAGTAATAATTATTCCATATTAGGATGGATTGGCATATAGTATTTGCCAGTAATTTCTTCTCTTTCACCATTTTTCAGCTTGACTGCTGTAGTTTCTTGAAGTTTTCTCATGTATAGAACACTCTGTAGGTCTAGTCATTACAATACTACAGAAAGGCTTATGGTTTCCACTCCCATCAAGCACACACAGAGATCCAGTTAAAATCAGTGATGGCCAGGGATGTTTCCTCTCTGTCTGTCTGCTCAGGTGCAAGACATTCAGTGATGCCAGCCCCCATTTCAATATGCAGCCGCACAGTCCAGCTTGGCAGTGTGCATCCCGCTGCGGCTGGCCCTGAGCAGGCAGTGCTGTCACTGCTGCCACATCAGCTCTGATCTAGTCTGATTCAGCCTGCTGCTACAGAGTCACTTGAGGGGATCCTTGTGGGGATACCAAAACAAAAACACTTTGTGCTTCTAGGATGAATATTTCTATTTTGGACACAAGGATCTCTCCTTTCCTCTTGTGGGATTTGGAGCAAAGACCACTGGCAGTTGTACCACCAGCTGGATGGAGCTGCTGGAGGGTGTCATCTCCCCAGATCCCCTTTTGTGCAGTTCTACTTACAGTCTGGTATAATGCATGCACACCAGACATGTTGTCACAGAACAACAAAATACTAGCTATAATTAGTATTATAAAGAAAAAGCAACATTTGACTTCATGCAAAGAAGGTTGGCCCGCTTGTTCCATTATTGAGGAAGCATTCTTTTTAACCCAGGTGTGGCACATGAATAAATTTTGCCCAAATGCCAGACACATGATGCCTCCTGCATTCTTGCAACATATCCTGCATTTCTTCTCACTGTACTGGAGCCACAGCAACAGCAGCATGAAGCTACCAAGGCAAAAATGGCCCAAAAAAGCTGAATCAAATATGATGCAGCTGCTTCCCAATATTGAAACTTAGGTATCTATGGATTAAATAGCTTAATCTATAGATTAAGTTGCCTAAATTTCCTATTTTTTGATGCAGACTTCATTCCTGGGGCTACATTTTACAATGGTAGAAAGAAAGTGTGGGGACATGCCACTTCAAAAATTAGTGATACGTAAGGCTAAACTTTAGGCAGTCCTTTCAATTGTGATCCTGTTAAAATAATCAGGGCAAGCAAATTGAACTTGGTCATTCTGTTATGGGGGGTTTTTTGGTGGTAAACAAGTTGGTATTTGTGACTTGACTGTTCAAAGTCTGTTTTTACCAGATGGATGTGCCTCCAAGGATGGACATTGCCTTTGAGTCAGATTTCTCAATTGTCATTGCCTGTGCTCTTGATTACTGAAATTAAGAATGGCTCAGACTCTTATCTAAGAAGTACAGGGTGGAGAGCTAAGTAAATGTTTCTTCTTTTTCCCCTATCTCCATGGTGGGACAGGGAGGGGTTTGTTTGCCTAATCAGCGTGTGATCTGAGGGTTTGTTTTGTAAAGGAGCATGTGGGGCTGGTTTCCTTGGCTTCCCAAGCCTGAGGCAGTAGTGCTGGGAAAAATTTAACTGGGGCCCATTCTTAATATTTGTAAAGAGAACATAGACTTTTTCTTTTTATAAGCAAAGCCAGTCATGTAGAAAAGCAAAAGTATGTCAGAAATAGGTATTTTATTTATAATTCAGTGTGTTAAAACCCAACCAAAAAAACCCAAATATAGTCCGGTTATATGTTTGTTTTATGTCGCTTTGTTGTACTTGCTCTTCCTCTTCTTAGAATGACAGTTCTGGGATCTTGATGTCAACCTGTGGAAGAGTGATTCCCAGACAGAGCATCTGGCTCCTCGTATGAGTCCTGAGGCGGTCCATTGTGTTGGGGGCCATGAAGTTGCCTCTGGCTCTGACATGTGGTTGTGTGAGTTGCTTGATGGAGCTCTGTGGAGGCTCTGCCTTGCTGAATGCTGCCTTGCTTTGACTTTGCCATGTGAGTCAGTTTGCGCTTCCTAATTATTTTTGTAGTGACCATTCCCTTTAGGAGGTATTGCCCTTCCCTCCCAGCCTTTTCTATTCCTATGGCTGAGTGCAGTAAGAGCAGTGATGTAAACAGCAGACTCAACCTGCTGAGGGGCACAGCCTTTCCCAGTGTTGTGTTCCTGCTCATCTGATAGACAGAATTACTTTGTTTTACCTTCACTTTGCAACTTAAAGCACAATACTTAACCTTCTTGTCTGAGGAACTCTAAGAAACTATGTACAGGAGTAAGGATATGAATGTTGAAGGCATGAGGTGTGTTTTTTGTGCAAGTAATGTAAAGATGATTTAAGGATTTTTCTCCTGAAAAGGCTTTAGTTACTAGCAGGGCCAGAGAAGGAAAACATTCAGTCGGTGCTTTGTGCCCTGACTTCTGGTGATCTGGTGTGGGAGAGGTACACAGCACTGTGCAGAACAGAACCCCTCTGGTGTCAGGGCTGGATACTGCAGATAGATCCACACTGGCACAGTTAAACACGGGCCTTCCCTTTAGCAGCTGGCATACAACAGTTTTACTTGCTAATTAGATTCATGTTAACAAGTTTTCTTTTGTTTATGGGCTGGTCTAGACCACCCTAAGAACAAAAATTTTAATCCCCTTCCCCATCCAGCCTGAGCTATTTTTTATACATCAGAGCCATTAAAGCTGCAAGTGCACAAGGAGGGTATGTAACTCAATTACAGGCGAGAAGACTATACCCAGCTGCAGCTGATGTGGAAATTGGGTATGGCTCCTGCAAATCACTGTGGAATTATACAAGCTGGCGTTAAACAAGCAGCAGGATAAATTAGCCCTTCACAGAGCTGCATGCTGCTGTGCTTGCACAGCTACTGAGTTAACATGTTTGAATGCAGCACAGCTATTTCTACATATCGCTGCATTTTGCTTGTAGCTTTATCCAGTCAGGCCCAAAGAATAGGAACTGCTTAAAATAATTGGTCTGCATTTCTGCACATTTAGCATCTTCTCTCATCTCAAAGCCCAAGAGCCTATTCTGAAGCAAGGGAAAATCCTGTTTGCTATTAACCAGCGCTAACTTGTCTCCCCAAGGCCACTTTTCTGCAGACTGCTTCCCTGCAGATAGGGCCAAATTGCTGCATTTGTGCTTAGAAATAGGGCTCACTGTGGCTGCAAATCCTTTGATTTTATTTGCTAGAGGCCATGCACCACTGCTCCATGAGCAGTAGCATGAGACCCAGGAAAAGGCAGGAATTTCATGGCCTGGATTCAATTCAATTCAGTGAGTCTGGACATGCAGAAAGAGCACAAGAGATGTGCAAGAGGTAGCTGGAGAAAGCCTGATTAAGGATGCAGAAGAGAAAAAGGGTTTACAAGCAAAAACACCGTTATAAAAACAAGCAAAATACCAGTATAAACCATTATTGTAGGTACTTTTAGCAAGAAGTACATAGATTTACAGAACACCCATTTTCCTCAGGAAAGTACTTATCCTTTTGCATAATGTAAAAAACAGTTATTTAAGAAGTAGTTATAAAAGGCAAAATATACAAGAAGAGCTAATGGCCTTTCTGTATGATAATAATTGCTGGCAAGTGACTTGAAACTTCAATACACAAAGACTTTGTCAGGCAGCTACTCTGGGCTGGGCTTGAAAAATATATTTTGCAAAAGCTCACAGATTCTTTGTCAAGCACTTCATTTTAATACCATTTTTGACTGAGCAGAGAAAGACCATCTTTAAGGGGCTGGATTGCCCACCTGGGGTCAGTGCAAAAGAATGGAACAGATTTTTTTAATAATTATTTATAAGATGTCTACTTTCATAACACTGTTCCTTGAGTGTCAGACGACCTCGGGGGCCCTTGGCTACCCCCCTCCATGTGTTGGTCATCAGTAATGATTCATTCCTTGAAAAGCATGGAGCAACTCGTAAATCCATGTAAGCTCCTCTCCCTCCCCATGTTACCCATCTTCTTTTGGTATGCTCCAAGCAGACTGCCAAGGACATGGAATTTAAAACTTGAAGGTATTAGGAGCACAGCATTTCTCCAACCATTCTTAAGACTCGAATGCTGTTTTCAATGGAAACATCATTTGTAATGTATTTGTACTGTTCCTTTTGATCCTACAGCCCCACCCTGCCAAAAAACTCCTTAGTGGTATACTCTGGGCATGGATACTACCTCACACACAGCCTTGTGACTGCTCCCTTCTACTATAATTCTTATTCATGGTTTGATAACTCTAGTGGCCCCAATCATTGCGCAAGGTACTGCACAAATCTTTAAGGTTTATCTAGAAAAGATTTTATGTTCCTAGTTTAAGTGGCTTGGCTGATTGACTGATAATGTAACAATATCCTAGGCTGGACAGACCATTGATCCTCATTCCAGGGTTCAACTGTTATTGGCTCTCTTTACATTTACTGTAAGTACTCCAGAAATGATTGTGGGAGGGAAAAAAAGTGCAGTGTCTACCTCTTTCAAATATATTGGGAACAACCTTGGCTAAAAATGTAATCTTAACTGCCAACCTAGCTGTATCTTCCAAGAATTGATAAGGTTTATAGTTTAAGACCATAGTTGAAGGTCCTCTTGCAAGGCTACCTAAAGCAGTATAAGGCATCACTACCCAATCTCTTTGTTAAAACCCTGTGAATTTGAATAAGCAACTGCCCTAACTCCCCTATTTCACAGTGCAAACTGAGTCAAGTTCATTTGAAGTGCCTCCATCCTCAGTAACTTCTTGAACTGCTACAGCTATACTTGCAAGGGAACATCTCACTGTGGTTAGGATAAACAAGACAGGATCATAAACAGCCACAGAATGACTGGTGGTTTTGTCATGGGTTTTGACCATAGTTCCTGGAATTAGTAATTAAGACATCCCAAGAGTCTAAAGCAGCTTCCCTGTAATGGAGGAAAAAGCTGCTTCCTGAACATGTCTTGCTGAATGGCACCTGCCTATAATAGGTGGAGGAGGGTGAGATTTTTGGCATTTTATCCACTATCGTGAAGGGGTAGCCAGTTAAACACCAGATAAATGCATGAGATTGCTCTATCTATGCCTTTGTGGCTAGAACTGTAAATACTACAGTCTGCTCTCTACTGCTTGGAGTGGATAAATACATTGTTTTGGTTATACTGTTTTCCAGATGTTCTACAGGAAAACAGGGACAGACAATAATCCCGCCCAGGGGCTGAACTGTAACAAGGACCTGTTGAAAATTTTCCGTCAAGTTCTCATCTCTTTTATTAATGGTATTTTTGGCTGGTTGGCATTGTCTGAAGATCTCTCTTCAAGAGACTTGTCTTTTTCACAGGGCAGAATGGCTTGTTCCCAATTCTTGGCAAAGTCAGCACACTCTGGCAGCTGACTGTTGGAGAGTGCTTCTCATGGAGAACCTGTCTGGTGATAGAGGTCAATATTGGAAGGGAATGGGTAGGCAAAGAGGGTGAATGCTTGTCAAGGAAGACTGAGATTGATAGGAAAATGCATCCTTTTCTGAGACCTGGAGATGATGTCACATTTGGTGAAGTTGGAGGCCCTTTTTAGGTCAGCAGGCCTACTGATTTGAAAGATCAGCAAGTCTGGAACAGGGCTGTGTGATTCAGTGTCATGCCACAACCTGGGTTTACACAGAATTGAGGTGATACATGTTATCGTCTCTCTTTTCCGGCTGCACTGTGATTTGGCTCCCTTAGGAACAGCACTGCAGGGGAGGGCACATCCTGCTCCATGTGGGAGCACCTTTAGGGCACAGCTGAAATTTAAAATAAATACACCACTAGAGGGCATCTGCACGTCCTCACAGCTGCAATGTAATCCTGTTCACAACTGCAAATGACAGAGAAGCATTTACAGCTGAAGTTATGAGGTCCTGAAGCTCAGACCTCGCTGCACATGATTTTTTTTTTAATGAACACATCCTTGTGCTTTGTGTCCTCAAAAGAAGAATACACTGAGATGAATTGATCAGCAAAGCTTAAGGTGGTATGTCAAGCTCTGAAGGTGATCATGGTATAAGGTTTGATGAAAATCACTCTGAGTTAAAAAAAAAGATGTAATTAATGTTTGCTTATTTTCACTATGGGTTGAAAGATAGAAAATGGCCTTTGAGAGACAGAGAGGGAGGAACTAGCCTTGCCCAGATGTCCCATGACTACCCCTAGTATTCATCTTTATAGAGGTGCTGAGGGAAGTCAAGAGAATGTTTTCACTCTAATACAGTGGCCTTTTTTGCTATACTTTAATTCTTCCTGAGAAGTAAAGAATTACATCATTTACAAATTTTAATTTAGGTGCCCTCACTTCACAGGGTTTTTTTATTTGTTTTTCCAAGTACTGCATGTAGCTGTGGCTTTACCCGGGTATGCTTGGTTTTATGAGCCTTGGGGAGCTCATCTGGCAGCTGCAGAGCAGTCTCTGAGCCTCACTGAATCAGGAAGACCTGCACACACCTGGCCAGAGCTCAGCTGGACACAGCCCCCAACACGTCAGTGTGGCTATTGATTCATCCACATTGAGTTGTTTGCCCTTTTGTGTAGACCTTCTCTCTTCCTCTCTGAAAGAGGTCCCAGCACAGGGCACCTCAGTCCTCTTCAATGTTGCCTTCTCCAGAGAGGGGGGAAAGGATTTCATTCCCACTTGTAAAACAAAACCCACAGTCTCCACTGGACAGATCTGGTTCCAGGTTAAAGATGATCCAAACAATCCTGTCCAGACCTCCCCTGGCTTGCTTTCTGTAGGTAAGGGATGATGGAGTTCTGCACTAGTGCAGGCTAAGCCTCCTTCCTCCCTCCTCCCTTTCTGAGCAGAAATCCTCATATGTGCCATACTGTGCCAAATCCTTTACAGTGGGTTTGTGATGTGAGCTAGTATCTGCTGGAGATGCTGAGCTGAGACCTGAACTTGTTTCGCAGAGGGCTTGACCTGAATTCCCTGAAGTGAGAGTCTAGTCCTTTTACTCACTGAGCTCCCTCTTTTTGTACTTAATCAAATCCTAAATCCTCTGAAGTGAAAAAATGCACATTTTGTTTTCAATGACTTGCTGAAGCTGAATGCTTCTCACAACCAGCAAGGCCTATGAAACTAGTATTTATTAAGGATGAGTGATTTCTCACACTTATTCTGTTTCTATCCAAGACTGCCGACTTGGTCCACCTGGGTTTCAGAACTGAGATATCACATTTCCCACGTCTCATGCCTTCTCTATACTTGCCCTGCATTATTTATTAAGGCACTGAGTGCTCCTGGGGTTCACTGTCAGGCAGGGTCAGACTCCTTTGGACTGACCTCTGCTGAGGCAGTGTTGGAAGACTGCTGGCCCAGCCAGTTTATTGAGCAGGCTGGTCCTGCAGCTGGTGCTGCAAATGACAACTTAAAAGCTACTCAGTGGAGAAACTCAGAGGAACTGGAAATCAAAGCAGCAGTGGGGACCTGGAGTTTCTGACTCTGCAGGAAGATAAGTGGGAGATTAATTAGTGTCTGCCTGCTGTTTTGGCTATCAATTCTTCCAGAGGAGGCAAGGGTGCAATATTCCTGATGGCAGTAACACCCTTAATGACAGAGTTGATCAGATCAGTGTCATCCATTTGGACCTTCCTTGCCAGGTTGGGAATGCTGCTTGTAAAAAGATTTCAGCAACTTTTCACTCAAGGAAACTGAGTTCCCAAACTGTCTCAGAGGGACAAAAATGCTATTTAGTACTAAAGATTTGCTGTAATTTTTAAAATGCTAATTTGGATACCCCTCTGAATCATTCCAAATCAAACATGTATGTGGTTAATTAAAGCTCTAATTTGAAAATTTTTGTACCATCTTTTGTCCCAGTGAAACAAGAGTTGTAATGGCAGGGCCTGCAAGGACACTTTGTTTTCCCTATACCTTTGATGTTCCTGTAACTTGGAAGAAACTGTGGCTGATTACAATAGAAGAAAAGGGTAAACAAAAGTAGCTTCCAGAGCTCTTAATTTTCATGGTGTTTTTTTCAGAATCATTCTAAGAAATAAGCAGTGTATCCCAAATCTACCTGAGGAGGTGAGGAGTGTGAGTTGCTCCATCAAAGCTGGTGTTTGGATGAGATCTTAAACTACTGCTAGAAACAAAGGAAGATGGGTAGATGTGGTTCATCCTTGGACTGCAGAAGAAGAGCAGACACTTACCAGATCTTGCAAGGCAAGTTCCATATTTTAAAATTCTGGGTAATTTCTTTAGTTATGCTTTTCAAATTGTTTCTAGTCAAATGCACTGTGGCACTGGGAGTTAGAGAGTTTTTTTGTCTGAAGCCTGTATCATCTGTCAAAACGTGCTTCATGAAAACAGCTGGATGTTGTGTTGGAGTCTTCATAACTGAACTGAATGTTTAGACTGTCTTTTTCCATCAAATGTGTGATTTAACAGTGCAGCAGTGGATGAATCTGGGACAGTTTCTGAATTGCAGCTTTCTGTACTAGCCATCTGCAAAGCAGGAAGAAAAAGAAATGACAGGCTGTGCCAGAAAAGTACAATGCTACTACAATGAGCATACACCACATTTCATTTGATGGACAGCAGTGCCTATTCCCATAGAAAAGGGCCGGGATTCATGTGGATAGTTCCTCATGAAATGTGCACAGAAATCCGAATATTCTCTTCTCAAACATGTTGGTTGCCATTCTGTTTTCTTCTGGTCACTTACTAATATTAGAAGTGACAAACTGTGAAACCAAAGTTGCAAGAAAGGCATTGTATGTATGAAAAAAAGAAAAAATTAAGCCTGTGTGGGTTCATCCTGCAGCCTTTCCTCCTGCAAAGCTTCCCATAGCCCTGTGTATCTGTGCAGGCTTGCACACGTGGGTTCCTGTTTGCTACAAATGGTTCTGTCCCTTTTCTTTGGGATCTGTCAGAATGAGCATCTGTACAGTGTTTGGCTCTGTGCTTGACTGAAAGCTTGAGAAGTTAAAAGCTTTTAGAAGAGTCTCAAAAAAATCAACAACATGCACACATAACTAAAAACACATGAGAGATGAGAAAAAGAGAAATAATGCAGCATGCAGTAACATTTGGAACCATTCTCTCTTTTTAGCTGTATCAGAGAGGCTCAGCAAGAAAGGGACCCCTGTAATCCACAGGGCCTCTCTCAGAAACACAGCAACAGCTGAACAGTGCATGGGAGCTGGGGCTTCAGGGAAAAACTCCATGAAAAATAAAAGGAAGGGAAGGAAAAAGAAAAAATAACAGGTTCTAGTTTTTAAAGCTCTGTACAGATGTGATGACAATTTGATGAGTCCTTCTGGTTTTTTTGCCTTCATGCAAATTGATAGCCTGCTCTTGGGAAAGGTCTACAGTGGTTATGATCATCTTATTGTCTGCTTGAAATTACAAGCTGACTGAAAAAGCTAAGAAAAGAAGCACTGTGGAAAAGGGAGAAGGTGTTTGGCAGTGTCAAGGATTATATGTTGCTGGTGGCACATGCACTCAGAAGTAAGGCTCATGGGCACGTTCACAGTGTTAAGCAACATTACAGTGGAACCAATATAGTGCCAGTGTCAAGTACTCAAAAGAAACTGAAGTTTTGCCTCCCAGGGTCATGAGACTGTTATAAAACTGCATGGCTTTTTCAGGTGACGGTATGCTGTAGTGATTTGCTTTCTTGTTTTTTAACTGCTGTGGGTTGTGTTCTCACGGTTTGCCCTGCAACCACAGGGATACTTCTTGTATTCTTTAGATGAAAGCCTTTCCTTCACTTCTTCAAGAAGAAAATTGAGAGTGTGGCCTTTAAAAAAATGATCAAATGTGACAAGTGTTACAGTAAAGTCACAAACACTGAAACCATTTTTACTGTGATGATTTGCTTCTTATGGATAAGAAGACTCTGTTGTAATTTTGTTTTGCTTGCTCTCTAAGGCCTTGTGTATATAGGCCTTTCCTTCCTCTGTCTTATCAGCACTTCTCTGACCCCAAAGAGGACAGCTAAACTAGTCAGGCATGGTGTAGCTAGTGTTGCCTCTGTGGCCTTACTGCCTGTCAATATGGGAATAGATGCACTGCAGCCTTAATGTGGATGAACATCTGAGCTTAAGCTGTCATAGGGGGTGAGCAGTCACAGTGCAAAAGCAGTCACAGGCACTGCATGCATTGCAAGGGCGTATGAGGATTTGTCCCGTGAAATTTATGAGTGTGGTAAGCTGAAGTGCTCTGTGATCCTTTCCCAGTCCGTTGTGAAAGGATTTATCTTTCCTTTCTGTCTCATCACAGAATGCTGCAGAAGATGTTGGAGGACTACTGGCCACATTGAATAGTTTTGTGTTTATTGCAAAGTGAGGGGGTTAAAACATCCATCACTGAAGCTTTCACTCAGACGTTTGCACCTTAAGGTAGGCCAGAGAGGATGGACAGAATCACCCCAGGTATAACGTGGTAGTAATTTTCTTGACAAGGGAACATGCAAAATTAGAGAATGTGAGTTAATTCTGCAGCTAATAGGTGTGCCTGCAAGAAGTGGAGGTGACCATATTTTGCACTTCCTTTATGTGTTTTTTTGTTGTTGTTGGGGAATTACTGTATTAGCAGCAGAATGGTAGGAAATTTACAGAGAAAAACTCTGGTTGGTTGAAGTTGAGTACTTTGAACCTGGCTGTACACAAAAGTATCGTCACCTGTGTGTTTTGGTCCAGAGCATACTGGGTCTGAACCTCTACTGTAGTGAAACAAACAGTTTTTACACCCATGACAAGAAAATAAAAGAGGATGTAAGACAGGACTGCTCTAATGTGGTAGCATTTCACACCCACAGGTGTAATAGGTATAAGTGACTGTACAAGGTATAGGGCCAGGGAAAACCAGGTTGGTTGTTATTAGGTGGAAGTCATGACCTTTTTCAAGTCTCTGAGTTGTCTCCACTTGAAAACATTCATTGCTAGAAATGTATAATAAAGCCTCAGTGGAAACTCAGCTTATATTAGCAAAAGAGTTCCTTTACAAGGCAGTCTCTTTTACACATAAAAAAGGAAGAATGAGTTTCATCTGGGGACCTGAGTGATGGCCCATTCTGATCAAGTAAAATCATTTGAGGCCATCAATTAATCTGCTACTGAGTTTCTCTTATAAGCACTCTAGAGACTGGGAGTACAGAATATGACTGGTAGTTTTCTAGCACAGATGGTAGATGAAGTGTAGATAATGATTGGCAGAGAGTTCCTTCAGGATTGTAGATGCCCACATTAAATTAAATAAGCTGTGATGGCAAAAGGTTGGGAGTTCTCCTCTTTTATTTTCCAGCTTTTTACCAGCGTGGGTTTTTCAACTCTGAGCCAGCACAGCTACACAGGGAAAGCCTTTCAGAGGAACCCTAACACATTTTCTTGGCTTGTGTAGGTAAGACATCAGAGTAAGGCTTGCAGTCTTTTGATCAGCAGTACAGCAGTCTGAAATTTCACAAGGTGAGAAGGACTTCTCACCAAGAATATACACTGCAAACTGTATTTAGAAATAACATTTTTAATTAAAAACAGCCTTTCTGATCCTGTTGGCAGTAGCTTTGGGGCATAAGTGAGGATATATATTCTGACAGGAGATGTTTGGAATCTTGATGCAAGAGACTGCAAACCAGTCTCAAGCCTGCTTGAATAATCAAATTAAGAACTTCCCTTCTTAGGCATACATTTCTAAAGTGGCACGTGCAGGTCTGGCACAGAACACTCATTATTGCCAATAACAGCTGACATCAAGGGCTTTCCTATGTTATGGAAATGTGCAAAGATGCAAATACAGACCCTTTGTGTAGATCCTGGCTGTAGTTTCACAATATGCTATTTTTGGTGGTACAACCAGCTTCAAAAGTTCTGATTCGTTCTGCTTCCCAGAGTTTGTTCCTCTCTTTGTGCTGCAGTTACCCCTCTGCTGTGCTGCCATGCTGCTTTATGATTCTGGTCAAAAACAAACCAAACAGTTTTCTCTTTAGATGGAATGATTTTACTGATCTACGTTGCAGTACAGCCCCCTGGACAGTGATAAGGCATGTGCTATAGGTGGTGAACTGCGGCATGAAAGTGGCAATACGTCAGTAGGAGTGGGATAGGGTGGAATCATCTTTCACCAGCTTTGTGACAGAAGCAGGGTCTTGTGAGGCTGCACAGTGTGGGGTAAAGCCTGTCATTGCAAATCCCACCATGCTCTCCTTGGCCCTGGGACTTGCAATCCCGCCCTGGAAACTACTACTTGCTTGTCCATCCCCAGCTGCAAGCCCGTTTTATCCAATCTGAGAAACTGGATCTTTGAACCCTTGCTTCTTTATGCTCTTTCTGTGAATACAAGGACCCATGGGCTGCCAGGACCTTCTCAGTATAGCTCCTGCTTCTGCTGGGCTCACAGCATTACCTCCAGTGGAAGCAATGGCACTTCTGCTGTGGCCACCACATGAGCATCTCTGCCTTGAAGCATTGCAACCCAGCTTGGGACATTGCCTGCACTGAAGTTACTATGGAAAGCCTCCCACTGTAAAAAACAGAGGACCTTCGTGGGATCTGAAACAGACTCATCCTTGTAGAAGTGGATGGGCTCATGGCCAGGACTTGTCTGTGGTAGTGACCAGTGGAAAGTAGTGGACCAGGGCAAGAATCTTTGCCCCATCCACTGAGGCATGGGGCTCATCACCTTCCTGTGCTCCAGGGAGGTTTGTATAGGAGGCAGAGAGGTATCTCTCTGGCACGATGCAACACCAGGGGAAGGGACAATTCTGGAAAAGAGGGCTTGTCCTAGCCCCAGTCACTTACCCCACACACCCCAGCCAGTGCAGGGGAGCAGTGAGGCAGCAGCAGGATAAGGCTGCTGCTCCAGTGGCACTGGGCAAACACATGTGCTACAGCATCAGCCCTTGCTCCCCCCCCACCCCCCCCCGGCCCTGTTTGATGAGGGGTCCTTTGTTTTCTCACCCTCCCAACACTTGGAGGTTCATTTCGTGACTTCACTGCCCTGGTACCCAAGTACCTGAAAGCAGGTGTGCCCCCTCTGGCCTGCACCCCAAGAAAGGGCCATCCTGACCTCCCTGTACATCAGGCAGGCAGATCTGGAAGAAAAAGGCATCCTTGCAGCTTACTTTCATGCTGCTGTTTCATCTCATCACTTGTTACTCATGGCATAGCACAGTGAAAACTAGAAAGCAGGCTAGGTGTGGTAAGTAAAGGCAGTAAAGCAGGATCTTGCTCATTGAACTTGTTTCCTCATTGATCTTAGTGCATCTTGCCTTGCCAAAACTAAAGGAAAACACAATGCTACATGGCTCTGAACAAGCTACTAGCACTTTGCTTGTACAGAGATTTTAATCTCTAATGGGACATACAGCACTAGGAAGGGGTAATGGAAATGGTCCCAAGTTTAAAGACAATTTTGGTTCTTTTTTTCCGTCACTTACTCCAGCACAGCCACCAGTGGAACAACTGGGTCTGCTGCTCTCATTCAGTGTCACCATCTTTACTGAGAATTCATCTCACTTCTGTCACTGTAAATTAGAGACAGGTTTATTCCACTCAGTTTCCTATGCCTGATTCAGAAAACTACAAGAGTAACAGGGAAACCTGAAGCTCTCTTTGCTCCTTTGGAGTGTCACCACAAATCATGCCAGCTAAAGGGCCATATGCCACTTTGTGCTACACTCTCTCAGTTAATAAAATGCGTTAGATCTTAAAGCCTTGGGGCAAAAAGATGAGTCTAATGGATCATGCTTTATCTATTTCAAGACACCAGGTAAATGGATAGTTCTGCATTAATGATGATTCCTTTAACTTAGTTCACATTAAAGAGCCACTGAAAAAAAACCAGTATTTTTGATTGCTGTTCAATGCCTTCAGCCACTGGCTCAAAAATGCACAGCACAGGAGGATATTCAGTTAAAAATCATGTTTTGCACACGCATAAACAGACACTTCACACACAGACACGTATTTACAAACCTCAGAGGAGTCTTTCCCTTGGAATTTTTAAGCCTTTCACATACACCTTTTCTGGCTACCCTTGCAAAAGGTAGAAAACTTATTTGATTGAAAAGATGAAAAGAGGACCCAAATTCCATTTAATCACAAGACTTGATAAGTCAGTACTAAAAAATAACTTTTAAAATCATCCAATAATACTAGAGCTATGATCAAAATTGCATGGTTTGGCAAAGCTCATAATACAAATAATTTTCATTTTGAAAGGCTATCAGGGCAGACCTCATTTGTGTTGGATGCCATAGAATTATAGAAGAGGGCTGTTGACAATTTAAAAGAGGTAGAAAATGTTATTTTGGAATCATTTAAGGAAAAACAGGAGCTCTCTATTAAACAGCTCAAGAAAGTCAGTCCAGAGTACAGGAGTATTCAGAGAAAAGCCTTCTCTTTCAGTTATACACTAACACATAATGCAAAGTGAAAATTAATGTAGATTCTCCTGACAGGTTTAAACAATTATCTTTCTTGTAGCAATAGGCTCATTTTATCACTGAACTGTTAACCAAAATAAGTGACAGAGAACAATTAAACCATTCATCTCAATTTAGGATCGTAATGCACACCCATGGTCAGATGAGCCCAAGTTCTTCATTTTCATCAGCATTCATTTTCAAATGGTTTAATGCTGCCTCTGATTGTCAAGTGCTAAAATATGAATCTTCACACTTGTGAGTCACTGATGTAACTAAACTGTGACTTTGGCATCAGAGAGTTTCCTGGGAGTAATGCAAGCTGGGGCTATGAAAACATCTGAGTCACGATTTCCATGGTAATTCAAGCCCACCTTTGTCAAAACTGAACAAACTCCCACCTGCTCCCTCTTTGCCTCACCAGCAACCCCCAGCAGCTCCCTTTGGTGGTGGCTGGGTGGTTGACAACTCGATTTTGGGGTTTTTATCAGCCTGAAAATTACTCACTGCTGCTGCCTCTTCTGACAGCATCAACACTGGCTTCCATAGAGGCGTTAAAATACATGTTTTACTTAGATAAGCAAATTCCTCTTGACAGAACATCCTCAACCAGTGGATGTACAGGTGCATGGTAATAGGAGCAGGTATGGTTTTGCTTCAGGTCCTGGGGCTGATAGCTGTGAACACCCTGTGTCTTACACTCCCCCAGCTAGATGTGTGATGTAAAGGGCTGTAGCTACATCCTCAGCTAGACATTTTTAGAAGTAAGGGTCTGTAAACAAGAAAAGATGGAAGCTCTAAATCAGTGGACCAAAAATATTGTCTCTGGTGTCAGTGTAATGAGCTAACTACTCATTTTCTCCCAGTAATAGGGAGGAAAATGAGGGTATATTTTGTCACATTGTAACAAACAATAAAAACATCCCTCATCTTTCTTCCATGCTCTGCAAATTTAGCCAAAAAAAAAAGAATCTGTAAAGCTGAGGGAAACAGCTTTCTTTTATTTTGTTTTGATTTTCTCAAATCTCAGCTTCTAGAGTCTTCTCAGATTATCTGGGTTAGATAGATGGCTATCTAGTTGATTTGTGATAGGTTTTTCTTTGTGTTAGAGGTCTGGAAAACCACAAGGAGGAAGGAGATAGGAAGTGAAGGTGCAAGAAAGTACATGTTGTTCTCCCAAGGGCCTGTGAAACCTCACAGCTGGGATGCAACACATCCTTAGCTGTGCACACTTTCTCCAGGAAACCAATTTTCTGGAGCAACTGCTGTTACCAGCAGCTGGGACTGGAGCCCTGATGTCCTGCCCCACAGCAGAACAAACTGCAGTCCACAACTTCCTTGGGAGGCACCGACAGCACTTCTGACCCAGGAGACATTACTAAGGGTAGACAATAGCACCGCATTTTCCAGCTTCTTCCTGTAAATCACAAGTTCCTTGGTGAGGTGCTCACCCAGGTGTCTTCATTAGTTCTCAGAGGAAGATTTCCTTAGGAAAGGCAGATTTGAAATGGTCGCTCTCTAACCAGCATTCTTGTGTTCAGGTTCTGTTTCATGGCAGGGCTGTGGCTGCAGCCTGGAAAATTAATATTTGTATCAAGGATGAAAATTAGGGAGGAAAATACTTTTGAAATACCTTCTCCCCTCAACCAAAGATAAATAGCTGTCATTAGCAATTGTAGAACTATTCACTGTCTACTTTACATCAGTTATTTCTTCCATTTTTTCCACACCTTAAATATATTTGCTTACAAAAAGATAATGAGCCCATTCTCTCCCACTTTGTATCCAGAAGTCAGGCACAGTACAATTATATTAGTTTCAAATTTGTGCAAATAATTGTGCTGTTCTTGTTATTGGTATTAGTATTTTGACCAAAGCCTGAAAATTGGGCTGCTTTCAGTAATTAACCAGTACTTCAACTCTGCTGGAGGCCTTTCTAGGGATTTAGCCCCAGCACTATTGTTTTTGTTTGGGTTTTACAGAATGGATGGCTAAAGAGAGAAATCTAAAGTTAGGGTCAGATGAGAGAGTTCGCTATGAAAATTGTTCACAGTCATCTGCATCTGATGAAGAGTTATGTACACCCTTGATGACTTCAGTTATACCATGTAGGGATACAGATGTCAAGTTCTGTAACATTAAGTATAAGATAAGGACCAAAGGATTCCACAAAACTTCCCCCAAGAACAATCTCTAAGGGACACAGGTAAGCCTATGAATGGATGGATTCTTGCTTTCACTAAGATCTTAAGATCTTTTTTTCTTTTTTTTTTTTTTTGGTACTCAACTGCTTGCTTTAGGTCAATCAATTAAAAAATCAAACAAACAAATAAACCCACTCAAATAACAGCTCACCTAAAGGGAACAGTTATTCTGTGAGACATCCTTAACATTTTCCATGGTCTGACATCTACACACGGGCTGGGCAAAGGTTATAAGTAAATGTTTTTTATTAATGCTAAACAAAACTGATGTTTAACATCAAAGCATTTATTTCTCTGCACGGGCTAGCCATACACGAGAATTGTCCTTTGTGTTTTGATTGATGGCAAATTCTAGAGAGTTAAGAGTCTTTGGGTGGAGATGTTGGCCTTCGGCTACAATTAAAAGTGCTACAGGAGAACACCTGGGGACAAGTGGCAGCGCCTTTGCATTACACGGGGTCGGGCATTTGTCTTTCAGACTAGAATGAGGTGGTCTCATAGGAAAAAAAAGAGGGTGTATTTATTCCTCTGAACCTTTCCTTGTGTTTAGCACTGTGGAACTGCAAGAGAAGACAAGCCTGCTTCCAGTGCTGCTGGTGGAAAACCAGCTTGTGCACCGTGTCTTGGCTGATGCTTGTATACAGCAGTCCCTTCAGGTGTGCCTGTACCATGGCTTCTCGCTCAGCCTCTCTTGAGTTACTTGCATTGAAATGGTTCTATCTTGGCTTTGAAGTTAATATTTCTTTGAGGGGAATGAAGTGATGTACTTACGTCTTCAATTGTTTGTTTGCTGGCCGTTGTTTGCAAGACTGGCTTAGTAAGGAAGTGGAATTCGAGGAGTTTCACATGGGCAGTAATAACCCCCAGGACTTCTACAGCCTTCTCTGTCTTCAAAGTCCTGTGCAAATACAGGTTGATTAATCACACTGATGAGTGCCTGATAGGCCATCGTGTTGGAAAGAAAGCGTTTTGTCCTGTACAAAAAAAAAAAAAGGTAATGAGCTATTAAAAACACAATATCCATTTACTCCCCCAGCGTCTAAACAGACTGAAGCTTCAAATAATTTTTAGGCACTCCCAAAGCTGCCTACATTGGTCATATAAGAAGTGTTGTTCCCTCTCCCGGTACCTTCAACATCAAACTATTTTTCTCATTGTTCGTACATTTCCTAGCGTATAAAAACTTGACGGGTGTAGAGGCCAAAAACAGCCCAGGAATTCAACTTCTTTTCCACCTGGCAGTTAAGGTAATCACTGCGCTGTTGTTTCGAGAGGAGAGCCAGACGGACTGGAACAATAGCAGCGTGTATAAACTTTTCCCATTCACCTCAAAGGGCTTCCGAGCTAACACCTCATTAAGATGGTTTAAATGCTAAAGCTAGTGTTTTGTTGTTGATTATCATATCAGAAACTTCCACCTAACGCATTAAATTAGTACGGCTGCAAGCTCTGGCATGTCTTCATGGAGAAGTAGGTTTCAAATTTAAGCTATCGAAACACTGGAATCACAAGTGAAGTGCTCCTTAAGGCTAGTGGTCCACAGCTGGCTTTGTCAATGTTTGTACTCTTTCTCTCTTTTCTACCTTTTTTTTCCCCTTTCATTCTTGTTCCATAGACCTAATTTTGTTGTAACGCATGTTGAACTTCTGCCCACATAACGCTTATCATTAGGATCACAGCTGTATCCCTGCAACAAGTAACAGTTAACGTTTTCATGCAATTAGGTGTGATGTGTAATTCTGAAGAGTTGAGTTTCTTCCCCCGTCTTTCTTTCCAAAGACTGTAATAGGTACTAACTTCTTCCTCCACGTTTTGCTAGTGCGATTTGAGCTCAGTTAAAATGAGACTTTATTGGCACGACAAGCTACGCAAGTGTCACGAAAGTGTTAGGGAAAAAAGAATCATTCTACTCTGAGCATGAACCGATAGTCATAATACAACCATCAAAATAATGCAGCCACCACAGTTAGAAAAAAGAGGGGTAACAAAGGAAAGGTCCAGGAGCTGACCTCTAGTCGGTCCCAGCTCTGTGGATTTGCTGGAGAGCCACCTGAGGTAGCTCCTCGTGAGTGTTAAGCTGTCTCCAGCAGTCCTGGGATGTAATGCGCAGATGGGAAGAGCAAGGAAAATGCCAGACCCAAAGCAACTGCACCACAGCTTGTGAATTCCCTAAATTGCAGTTAAATGCCATCGGTGTCAGTGTGCTACAAATACCTAGCTAAGACAGTTTAGGAGACTGAAATTCATTTGTTGCTTTTAAATAACCAGATGGACAGATAAGATCTCTACCGCACTCAATTTGCCTGTCTCTTAAGTGCTTTCTTTCTGGATAGCCTGACCATCTGCATTTCTACAAAACAGCACATCTAAACTGGCATCTGGATGCTCCCTGAGAGAAACTATATGTGATAATTCCAGATTTTTGCCACAATAGCTTGCTCTTTTCGCCCTTTGCCTCCCCAAATTGTTTAGTTTGCATTTAAATACAGGTAGTACATCACCTGTACCTGCAAATGGCGCTTCACTGAAATTCAAACACACCCCCGCTGGCTCAGAGAGTCCCTGCACTGCTCATTGCCGGAGAAAGGACAGATGTTTTGTGATGCTTATACATCGCTGTCACTGTTGAAAGGGGAACAGTGGGCTCGGTGGACTTAGGTCTGAGCTGGTAAAACCATTCTTACATTTTGTGTCAAGGTGACTAGCACAGGTGAACAGTCATATCCCGCTGAGGCTGAGGATAGTCATGTTTCCCTAATCCCAGTTTGACCGTGCCAGCTCCGCTCCTGCCTAGGCTGCATGTTTGAAACAATAGGTTTAGCTTGGCTTCTTGGGGTTGTGCTGCAGCATTAGCTTTTCCCCATCTGCAGGTACTGCGGACACCTGTTGTTAGCCCTGGCTAGTTTATCTACGGTAAACTGAAAGTCATTCTATTCAATCTAATTGTCAGCTTGTCTGTTGACTCTGATAACAGAGAAACAAAATAGTGTCAGTTACCAAGAATATTTTCAGGGGAGAGAAGTAGAAGGGGACAAGTGAAGCAGACTTACCAGGTTCTATACAGGGACCAGTAATCCCTCTGACACTATGCAACCCAAGCTTCAAATACAAATGATCTTGTATGTAGCTGGTTTTCTACAGTGGAGGATTGCTTCTTGACTGCATTATCCCATCTTCCTCTTTCCACGGGGACCATGTCAAGTAACCACAAAAGAAAACCAGCTAATAAGCTAGCTCTTGTCATGGTCTTACAGTCATCTTTTCTCTTTTTCCAGCTCACAGTGTCTGACTATGGGCTGGAGTTTAAGCAATCAACCACACGTGCTTAATTTCACATGTCTGTGAAAGCTCATACCAAAGACTCTCCTTTGAACTGAGTAATGTGGTAGCTCCAGTGCTGAAATGAACTCTGATAGAATTCTGAATTCAAAGCTCTGCTGAAGTGAACTCTTTTATTTTCCTATTTGAAAATGTTCCTTCAAACTCACTCTTAACTATAGTCCATTTCTCTCTTCACTGTTAGATGTCCTTTTAGCTATTGGACTTGAGTAGTCAAATGTCTCTTTGAAAGCAGCTTACTGCAAGCATAAAGCAAATCCAGAAAGGGCCCAGACAAGCCAAGAAACTTGGTTTGCTTAGTCAGCTGCTGTCGTGTAGGTTGGAGTTCACCTGTGAGAGCAGTGGTTGAGGAATCGCCCATGAGGATTTTTCTTACTACTGTGTAGGTTTTCACTGAACCCTCACAGACCTTGAAAGGAAGTTTAAAAGGAACAAGCACTTTGAAATAAGAGTTTCATCATGAGTCTTTTTAGGATGGCCCTGAAGTATGATAAAAAACATGCTTAGGCTAGTTCCCAGTCATTAACACATAAGGTACAAATTTCCCATCTTTACTCATGTTGGGGAGTCTCTGTGTGAGTAATACCTTGTTTGAGTAGAAGAGTCCTTGGGTGAATCAGTATTCATCAGTTTGACTAAGAGTTATAGTCAAGTCCCCAAACACTGAGGAAAGAATCTAGTATTCTTTATATTTCAGTTGTGTGTACAACTTTCATTGAATTAAAGATGACCATTTGCTAGTCCTGCAATAAGAAGAGTTTCCACTTTTTAAGGAATTGCTTCTCTCTTGGGGAATTGCCATTCCCCGTGCACTAATGTATGGTTTTCTTATACTAATCTGAGAAGAAAAGCTGTTCCAGGATGATTCAGATGACCACATTAGTTCATAAGCTAAAAACAAAGCAGAAAGCACAGGGAAGTGTAATGCAGAAAAAAGGGCTTTAAGGTGCATCTTTTATGCTATAGAATGTAATTGAGAAGTAGTTAATTGTATAGGTATGGTTTGCTGAGAAAAGCAGTACAACCAGGGGAGGAGAAACATCTTTACATCTCAGCTTTTGTAAAATAATGGCTTCTTGTAAAAGAGAGGGAAGGACTAAAATTTACAAAGAAACAAAAGAGAAACTAGAGTGAGAAACAAGATGGGGAGGAAGGAGAGCTTTGTGGTTATAACACTCAAGGACCAGCTCTGAAGATCTGGGTTTACTTTCTTGATCTCCCAGAGGTTTCTTGTCTTTGTGTGAGTCACATCTTTGTACTTCAGTTTTCTCTTTATGCAAAAGAATGAAACACTTCATTTGGACTCAAATATCTTATGGGCTTCTTCACGTCTGTGTACACGTTACATAAAGCACAGTTATTTTACAAACAATACATCCTAAAGTCCTTAGAGAGTCTTGATGAACTTGTATGTGCTTTTGTAGAATTATGGCTACAGATTGGCTATTGACCATTCAGTAATAAGCCAATGGTGTCCTCTCTCCCAAGCTCTCGGTACAGTGTCTCTCATGAAAATGGAGAACTTTCACAGAAACAGATGAGGAAACACAGGAAGATGTGTAATTACAAACAGATCAGCAAATATATCCAGTTTTTGCAATGTAAGAATCATTTATGCTTCTCCTGCACTTCATGGAGTAGTTTTTGTAGGCACCAATCAAGCCTTACCATTGTAACAGCTGCAGCTTAGCCTTACAACACCTGTCAAGGTGTAGAAAGGGGAAGCAACACCCTCTGTTAATGAACAGGTGGAACTGAACGACAGGCTCCATTTAAACTCAAATTACGTGGGAACTTGGCATAAAAGCAGGAATAGAGCCTACCTCTCTTCTGTCTGTGCATTACTTTACTCCCTAAAAGTTTACATCAGCTTACCTAACTTTGGACAAAAGAACTTAAATGCAGTAGGAACTCCCTGTGAATGACAGAAGGAGTAATTTGCCCTAACATCTAAATTGCCATCACTGGAGGAGCATGTATTTCTCCACTGAGTATACAAAGAACCTGTATGAAATTATGTAAGTAATTTGCTATACCATTTGATTTTTTATGGCATAATCATTTTTTACCACAGAACAGTGGTGTGAAATCCCACAATCTTGATTTAGACATTGATGGTATTACTTCTATTATGATAGTTTAAATCACTGTTATCGTTAGATACTATGTCAAATCCCAGCCAAGAGATATTCTTAACTCAGAGTGCTGGGCAAATGAAGGAAAAGACCCTGAAATACTTGATTTTTTTTTTTCTCTCTCTATGAATCCTAAAATATTCTGTTATGTAGGTTGGAAGTTATAAACACATTGTTAATTGTGCAAAGCTGCTTTAAAATTCATTAATCATTAACAAAAATAAGGTGGCAGGAAAAACACAACAGTGAGAGAGAGGATTTGACCTGATGTTAAATGGGGGGAGGGGGAAATGCAGAAACTAAACTGTGTGCCATGCACTGTTTCACATGTCCACTGTGTTCTGTAGAGTTCTTGTGGTTTTAAGATAGAATAATGTTGATAATCCTTTTTTTTCTGCGTGATTTTTTTTTTTTTACAATTACTTTATCTAAACTGCAGTCCACTTGCTATCAGAAGCATTTAATTTCATTTTCACTTTGTGGCATTTTGAACTAGGCATTAAAAATGGCTCTGAATCACCAAGTACACGTGAATAGCTTTCAACAGTGTGTAGCTGCACCATTAAAATAAGGGGAGGAAGCACAGGCTGTAAAGAAATAGCTCATTGAATCCATCTGTGACAGTGTATCTATAAGAGCATCTCTAACAGGTATAATTTACTTGTATGTCTAACTGAAAACCCTTCTCCAGATTCTATATAATGTTTATAAACAATATGTTTTTCATTTATTTATGAACAATCTCTCAGTTGTCCTCAGTGTGACTTCATATTGGAACTAACCATGGGCAGCTGTGACCCGAACCTGGGCACTGGGCTCAATGTTGCTCATATATGTCACACTAAAAAACCCAGACAAATAATTTGCTCCTCTTTGGTATTGCAAGGGATCTGTTTGGTCCTGTGGGGCTCATCCTGTGCTTTCTGGCCCTGCAGGAACCTGGTGAGCTCTTGGAGACTTTGCTACCGAACTGATGTTGACACATGGGGAAAGTTGTGGGAAGCTGCTGGGGGATTGCTGGCATTCCAGTGGGTGAGCAGGCAGCTTTGCTGCAAAGTGAGCAGGTTGTGAATTCAAGTGAGAAAAATAAAAGCAAGCTTTAAGTTCTTGAATGGCACTATTAGCTGGAAACACCAAAAACATAGCTAAGCTCAGGTCAGAGGTTTCTGTGTGTTGATGGGGCTGCATGAGGGAAACTATGGAGCACTAGTTTTGTTTAGTTCTGCAACCAAAACACATAAATAATGGCCATCAAAACCCCTGAACTGTTCTGACCCTGCAAAACAGTACAACAACAAAAATGGAAATCCAAATGGTTATACTAAAGATATGAGAAATGCAAAAGGGAAAACAAAATTTCAAACATTGCCACGTATTTCATCTAGTGAAAACTGGGTCATATCATTACTTTGCTTAATGTAAGAGACAAAAGACCCAGAGGAAAACCTTTGGACTCTGAATAGTGTAGTCCAGCTCTTGTGTTCCTTTGTTGGTAAAGCTGACTTATCTTGGTTTATGCCTAAATGTGTTTCTGACATGGTTTCTCTGACAAGCACGAGCCTGATTTCAGATTTTGAGAACTGTGTCAATCAAAGGCTATTAATGAGTCTGTCTTTATTAGACTCTGATTCCAAAGGATGGTAAATCCAGTCACAGGGTTCCTAGTACAAGTGTTGTGCTCACTTTGTAAGGTTTAATTTATTCCAAAGAAGGGATGAAAGTAACTTTGTCCTGGCAGGGTTTGTATCAGATCAGGTATTGTGTGTTATGTTGTGGCCAGTGAGGAATCACAGCCAGCACTTACATCAACATACCACATACCCCAGGATCCTTTGAATTTACCATGGGGAAAGGGTACAGACATATACAGCTGGTGGAGACTAGCTGCTGAGTATTAAGTCCACACTGTATTATGGGCTCACTATTTCATTTGTCCATGTCCTGTACATTACAATGTATTATTTGTGTGCCTGTGTGTCAAAGCTTTGTATTCAGTGTGAACTATTCTGTTTTAAATCAAGACATGAATTTTAACAGATGTAGTTAAAAAGATGTAAACAACTGTATAGATCCTGCCTTAAGGGGTATTTCAGGTTGGTAGAATTTGACAAGGAGCAACTTTACCTCCAAATTCAGTGTAAGCCTACCCCCTCATTAGAATACTGTACATCACTGGACTATCTGCATGGGAACAATACAAAGGAGGCTGGAGAAAGCACCTTCCAGTGAAACACTTTTAAATCAATATTTTCAGAAAAGAAAAATCAAGAGTTGCTTTGCTGTAGCGTGTATTGTATGTCTTTAACCTAATAGTCAAACAAATAGAAAGATTAAGTGACTGAAAAGGAAAGCCAAGTACACTCATGCTAGAAATGAGATGCATCTCTTGGTTCATTAAATTGTTAAGAGAATAAATGGTTGGTGGAGAACATCAGCAGCAGATGTGGACTTTCAACTTCTTGGCGTCTTCATACCAATGTGGAATGTCTGTTTAGAAGATTTGCTTAGTCAAGTGAGTGTTCCTGGGGTTAATTTAGGTGTAACTCTGTGGGACTTTGAGTAATATATATATTAATAATATATAGCAAATTGTTAGCTGGATGAATAGCATCCTACTGAATTTCTGCATAGTGGAGGACTGTGTGCAGATGGGTGTTAAGGCCAGTTTGGGTGTATCTATGTGAAAAGACCTCCTGACATTTACTTCAAAGTGGGATTTGACCCATGCCCCTCTGCAGTTCTGACACAACTGAATCTAAATTCTTATCTATGGCATGGAAAATTGAACTGCTCTATCAGCTCCAGATGGCAAAAGACATAATTAGTATGGTCCTGTTTGTGCAGCTGTGACCATTGGAAGACCTTATGAATATTAGGCTAAAAGTGGGAATTGACATTTAATGTATTTGATTGACATGTGTATCACAATGTGCTATGACAGTGCACAGACCCGTTCCTAGTACCTTTGCTCACAGTGATACCTTAGAATTGCCTTCTGTTTTGACAAGAAGATGCCATTATAACCTGGGGCATCACAGTGTGCACAGCTGTATGTGGACCTGCATCTCTATAGGCACTATTTGGCCAAGATGCTGACTGTGCATCAAGTGCCTGGCCTGTACCATCATTTTAGGTAGATTAGGAACCGTAGTTTGTGACAGAAATATTGGTGATCAAAACACTTTGACTTCATCTGCACCAAGGTCTTATCCACTGCTGTTGGTGTATTGATCAGCTCAAAAGGTGTGAAATGAGGAATGAGGGTCAGGTGTTTGAGCTGGGCGGTGAGAAGGAGGCAAATTTTGTTTCTGGGGAGTAGCTCAAAATAGAAGTGAGAGTCAGCTGCTCATCTGGGCTGTGTCACTGCCCACTGCTGTGCCTTGAGCAGCTGAAGGTAAAGGCCCTTAATCCAAGCTTCTCAATCATCTTATTCTTTCTGTTCTGTACAAGGCAAAGTGAGCATTGTTCTTATTTTATGATCCTTCTTGTGTCTTGAGAAAGCAAACTCCTGGCAAAGGCCATGGAAATGGAAAATTACAATAATCGTGCCTGGAGGAGACAAAAGTGTGAATAAGACTTTCAGCAGAAGTGTGACTGAGACAGTGTTGAATATAGGGCAATATAGTGAAAGTGTTAATAAGCAGATTTACAAAGATAGGAAATGTGAGAAACAAAGGTAAGCTCAGGATCAAAAAAAGCAGATGGATTTCTTTCTTCAGACACAAAATGGCATCAAAGACTTAAAACTGCCAACATACAAGTTAATGACTTTTCCATAGTGACCACCACTAAGGTGAAATAGAAAAAAAATAGGTTAGAATGATGATAAGATTGCTTCTTGCAACAAGGCCAGCAGAATCTGCTTTAAATTATATACAGATAATGGATATATACCTGCTTGTAATAGATCTCAACAAAGGCTTCTGAGCAATGAAAGTCAAAATTTTCACTAACCCAGCAGATCTCCATGAAAAGTTTAGTGTCTGCAAATTGGCATCCCATGATGAGGCATTTTCTAAAAAAATTCATGATTGGCTTTGTTTTTTGGATTTTAAAATATTGTATTTTCTGATCTCTTTGCCCTGTCTTGGGTCACAGTGAAAATGCACCAGTGTCTATCAGTGATGCCAAGGGCAGCCTGCCCCTTCATCAGCAGGGACAGTGAATCCCTCTGCTTGGGGCTGCACTGGTATGGCTTTGTGTGCAGGAATGCCACTGCCTGCATAAGATCCCAATACAACCAGTACAGCACTTTTTTTTCTGTGGGATCAGTTTCCCAGTCTGGTTCATCTCCTTGCCTTCTGAACACTGTGTCAACTCAGGAGTCTGAGGAGAATTATGGAGCAGTATTTCTGAATTTCTAGCCTTTGCTAAAGCAATTGGTTTTCCTGGCCACATAGTTTACATTTCTATTGGATGTTTGTTGTAAGGCCTTTGATGTGGTCCCTCCCAAACATGCTTTGATCTAAACTGGAGAGAGATGAATTTGATGGGTGGACTGCTTTGCACATGAGGAATTGGTTGGATGATCTCACCCAGAGGGCCGTAGTCAATGGCTCAGAGTCCAGGTGGAGAGAGATGACAGGTGGTATCCCTGAGGGGTCTACACTGGAACCAGTGTTTGGTATCTTAATCAATGACACAGGCAATAGGATCAAGTGCTCCCTAAACGAGTTTGCGAACAGCACCAAGATGAGTGGTATGTCTGATGTGCCTGAGGGACAGAGTGCCATCCAGAGGGACCTGGAAAGATGAGAAGCAGGCCTGTGTGAACCTTACAAGGTTCAAGAAGGCCGAGTGCAGGACACACATGGGTCAGGGCAGCCTCTGCTATCAACACAGGCTGGAGAATGAATGGATTGAGAACAAGTCTGCTGAGAAGGACTTGAGGGGTACTGGTGTACGAAAAGCTGGACATGAGCTGGCAGTGTGTGTTCCCAGCCCAGAAGGCCAGCCGTATCCTGGCCTGCGTCAAAAGCAGTGCAGCCAGCTGGCCAAGAGAGGTGATTATTCCCCTCAACTTTGGTGAGATCACACCTGGAGTGCTGCATCCAGCTCTGGGGGCCCCAACATAAGGACATGGACCTGCTGAAGAGAACCCAGAAGAGAGCCACAAAGATGATCACAGGGCAGGAATGTCTCTCCTGTGAAGACAGGCTGAGAGGGTTGGGGTTGTTCAGCATGGAGAAGAGAAGGCTCCATGTAGACCTTATTCCAGTACTTAAAGAGGACTTTAAGATGGAGACAAACTTGTTAGCTGGACCTATTGTGACAGAGCAAGGGGCAATGGTTTTAAACTAAAAGAAGGTCAATTTGGACTACATGTAAGCAAGAAATTTTTTACAGTGAGGGTGGTAAAACACTCAAACATCTTGCCTGGAGAGGTGGTGGATGCCCCATGCCTGTTCAAGGCCTGGTTGGACACTGCTCTGAGAAACCTGATCTAATTGAATATGTCTCTGCTCATTGCAGGGTGGTTGGATTAGGTGCCCTTTAAAGGTCCCTCCCAACCTAAACTCTGCCATTTTTCTGTGTTTACCCAGAAATATCTGACATTTTTGATCTCGCAGCAGTGATACTCAGTATATTCAGGCCAACCAAAGCTGATATGTAGCTACTTTAATAGGCCAAAATTGTGTTTCAGGATCTGGCTCATAAATGGATCAATGGCTCAACAAACAGTAGTGTGGAGCGGACTACTGCAAACAAAACCAGCCCTGCCTATCTAAGCTAAATTTGCTGCCCGGTGCCTGTCATCATTCTCAGAGAGAGATCTATTCTCTGGAGGTCCTTTTAACTGTGGTCATGATGTGGCTATTAAATTGCACTAATTGGTTAGGACAAGAAACACTCCTGGGATAACCCAGGTTTCCTTTAACAGAAGGATTGAACATGGAAAAAGGAGATTTAGAAGACAGTGTTGAAATTGAATTACATATGATATTGGAGTTGGGTTTTATTTTTTTACCCTCTGAGTTTCATCTGTCAAGGCTGAGAGTTTGACAGTCACATTTTCCTGTTTTTAATACATTTTTCTCTCCCCTGTCGCTGTGTGAAGCCACATGAATGGTGGGCAAAGCTGATGGAGCAGTCAGGGTGGGAGAACTTGAAATTGTCAGTACGCAAAGTGCTGCCAGATACAAACACTAATGGAAACCTTGCTTCTACCAGTCCCTTCTGCAGCGGCTAATATTCAGTATTGCCTTTTATTGTCATGAATACAGACTTGCCTGATATAAAGTGAGCTTCAAGCTTTCACAGCATTTTTTTTTCAAGTGGCTTGGGTGGAGATCACAGAGGAAGTGTGTGACCCTGGAGTCCTTCAACCTTATCACCCCAAGGCATCAACCCAGATAAAACCTAAAAAGGGCTGCGCCAGGCCTCCCCAAGATTCTCATACAGAACAAGACTTTCAAATTCACAAAGGGACTTTCAGCTTGGAAAGGGATGAACAAGGAGCATTACTCTACCACAGCCCTTTGCACCCCTATATCTACCTGAGCAAGGAGGGACAGGCAGTTCTTGAGGTCCCAGAATTGTAGTTTATCAGAGTGAGTGAATTGTGATTGAACAGAGTAAAAATAAGATAAACCTCCAAGGGTGTTGTGCAAATTATATTTGTCATTGAGTTTAATTGTGATGCTAGAACCTGTAGGGAACAAACTCTGAGAAACATTTTCTTTTAAAAGAGGTCAGAAGAAGCCTCTTGCTGGGGTCAGAGCAAGGTGGGCCAGTACCATTTCCCACAGATTCCCCTCAAAATATTGTAGTTTGAGACCCAGCTCCATACCTACCCAAACCGTAGCTATTTTTTAGTATCCTTGCTGAAGGCTCCTGATCTCAGGGACAGCAGGGACTTATAATGTTACCGGGACTTTTCTGTCCTTTCCAACTTCCAAGCTACAGCAGTAGTCCCACAGGTCTTTTGTAACAAACCCTGCTCCATGTGGACCTGTGAGTTTTCCCAGAAAAAAAACAAGTGTATAAATACGTATTTTCTGATTCCCTAGGTTGGATTCTTCTACCCTTGGATTCCTGGCAACAATGTCTTAGAATGACTATGACCAAAAAATAGTAGCTGTAACAGTTATTAAGAAGAAAAAAATAAAGCAAGGGTAAGCTCTATGCTTGCTTCTGGAGGTCTCCCTTTTGAGGCCTCCTTCCCTCCTTGAGCATAAAAACAAGGGCAGTTTGGTAACCAAGGCTTTGTAGCTGGTCCTGACTTCATACAAATCTCTGAATGCAAAGCAGCAGAGTATTTTATTGGTATGGTTTATACCTGGACCACCAACATAGCACCTCCCAATTCCTTCTGTCTAAATTGGCCTTCATCAATTTCCCATCAGTTTATCAGTTTTTTCTGCACTATAGATGTGGGATATGCACCCTGAGCCAACAGGCAAATAGAACTGCTGTTTCCTGTTGAGTTTAGCTCAGCTATGATAAATATGACCACAAAAATGGCTGCATTCTACACTAAAATAGTAACATTGAGTTTCCTATCTAACCCACAGAAGTCAGGAAATTCATAGCCTGTTCTATGTTGCAGCATAAAAACATAAAAAGGAGATTGTAAAAAAAAAATTGGAAGGAAAAAAAAAGAAGAAAGAAAAAGACACAGGCACTACCAATACAAGTATCTGAATATCAGGATGTCAGGACAGAATTTTAGTCAGATTGTATTAAAAATAATTAAGGGTGGCGGGAAGGAGGAAGGACTCCAAATAGCCATCCCTGAAAACTGCAAGAGAGTCCCAGAGCTGGACAGGGACACTCCAGGGAAAGGCTGGGACTTCTTTGCTCACTAAAGTCTTAACGAGGCACAGTCAACACTTAGCTCCCACTTCTGTCTGTTATTTGTTTGGTTTTGATATTTTGTTGTTATAAGGGCTTAAAGAATTTTTTTCTGTCTTTCCAATGCTTTCTGTGGGACTGTTGACAGCCTTTGGTGCATACACATTTCCATTGTTTTCTCTACTTAACCACTTAGTCACATTTGCCTATTTGTTAGTGGGTTCTTCAACTGGCAACAAAAAAGATAATTTTAATTCTTTATTTTCTTTTTAACATAGGAAAATGTGATGCAAAACCACAAACTTTGTTAGGGGGGATTCAGGGACAGGTGACTTAGGACTGCCTCTAAGTTTTTGAAATTGCCTAGATATCAGCTGTTTCTCTGTTCTTTAAATGTTGCTTTAGAGTACGAACAATGGGGAGACAGTAATTGCTTTCCACTTTCTCATTACAAATAATGAACAAAGTCCACTAGAGCTGAGCAGGAAAATTATGAGGCAGGGGAGAAGAGCAAAAGACAACCATTGCCCCCCTCCTTCCAGCAGAGGTGGAGATTTCCACGAGGGCAGACCTTCCAGCTCAGTCCTCCCACAGGTTTCTCTGGGAGTGCTGAGCCACCCCTGGACTGATCCTGTGTAGGCATTGCTGGTTTTGTGGTTTGGAGTGGGACAGTGCCTGGAGACACCTGCCAATGCTGGTTGGAGATGGTGCTGGGTGAATACGTCAGATGAACAAAACTTAGACAAGCTGGTTGACCCTGCTGTGGGAGACAGCCTTGACCTGCATGTCCCTTGACTTGTGCAGCTGCAGCCATCATCTGCGGTTATAGGAGGACAGAGAGTATCTTGACTAGAGATTTTCATCAAAAGAGAGATCGGTGCTTTGGGACAGTGGCAGAAGCATGCAGCAGATTGAGAACAGTGACCACATTATTGTATGAAGATGACTGAACTGGCAGGATGACTGAGCATGCCCTGAATTACCTTGCTTTTGTTTGCTGTGTCTCAGACTGTGCAGAACTCAGATAGGCCAGGGCATTAGGTCTGTGGTGTCTGTGATTTCTCAGCTGTGCAGAATTCTTCATACTAATAATATTCAGAGAACATGGGGGGAAGATCCATCCCTTTAATACAGGTATATGCATATGTTTGGGTGGTTTTGCCTTTGTGCATGTATATTGGGCATAAATGAACTCAACATAAATTTAAGGGAACATCTAGTAATGCACATCTAAGCATGTTAGATAAATATTGTGGGAAAACACAGATATATGCCAAAATTAATGTTATATTGGAGTTGCACATGCTGAAATAAAAGGACATGCACTACCACATCCATTAACTAAAATGTGTAGAAGAAATTGCTACTGAAGTAACTGATCTTTGTGTGAGAGTGCTGGCCGTGTGCCTACCAGCCAAGACGCAAAGCAAGGAGGGAACAGGCAGCAGAGGCACCAGGGGCGTACACAGTCATAAGTTCCTCTGTTTAACCTCAGTAACCTCTTTTCTCCCACTCATAGCTGACATACTCCCACTCTCACCCTCAACACCCAATGAGTACATGAAAGAAAAACCGTGTTTGTTAGTTATATGGTTCATGATGACTAATGGAGACTTGGTTGAATAAACTAGTGGGCTTTTATTTTTTTTTATTTGTGGTAAAAGTACATTAAAAATTACTCACACACTGCAAAGGGGAACTGTTTGAACTTAATATTGGAGAAATTATAGTTTTGTGAATGAGGGAGCCAAAATGAAACTGATCCCTTGGAATGAGTTTTAATAAGCAGAATTTAAATCTGAATGACTCCGAGATGGGCTGTGATAAATGAGAGATCAGGTGTAGTGTGGAAGACTAGTTCTCAGAATGAGTGTAGTCAGGAAGAAATGGACAAATTTAGAGGAAAAATAATTCAACAAAAAGAATTATTTTTTAAAAAAATCAATAAAAAATAAGCTTGGAAACATTCAGTGCTTTTAGAGGAAATATTTATTCCCTTTATGTAAAGACATCATGCCTTTTCTTTGTACATATTGCCATCCTTTTTCATGTAAATAATAATCAATATTCCTTGGAAAAAACTTCAAAATTATATATATAATTAAGAGAAATGGGAAATACTGTTGAAGATCTTTGAAACGCAACAGCTTTGTATTTTTTAGTTTGCCTTTCCACCTTACCCACTGAATCTCAATTATTTTTCCAATAGATTTTGACTTTTTGCTATTGATAAATTTTGCAAATAAATTACAGAAACCAAGGTTCAAGACCTACAGTGGGTGCATTGCCAACATCTGGGGGTGCTGTTCAATTAGCATTAGTGAATGTGGATCTGCTTGACTTGCTTTTTGCTCTCAAAAAACCCCAAACAAAATAAAGAAGGCAAAAAAACCAGGCAGCTGAGAAACCAAGTTTGACATCCAGTGACATGATTTGAGGATTTTAGTGACAGACCTTTAGGAATGGTGTGACATTCATGAGACTTATAATAATCTGTACAGGCTGGCAACACTTAAAATCAGCAGGCATTGATTGTGATAGATCCAAAATGCCCGTTTCTAAATCTAGGTTCTTTATCAGAGTATTTATGTTTGCATTTCTCTCTAAACCAGTGCTTAGACTGATGGGAAATCGTAATAATGTGAACATATGCTTCTAGCACTCCATAACCAAGTGAAAAAGTGTTCCTCGTCTGAAGCCCATACCACATGGGCCCTTAGCTGTCTTCCCTGAAGTCCTAAAAATGTTCGTGAACTTGTGTACTGAGCGAGCATTTCGATTTAAAGCCTTTCTGTGGAGGACTTCCTCCTGGTCTGGAAGTGGAAATATTGATGTATGTCGAGAAAAACTGTTCTCACAATGTTTCCTGCCTCTCTCGCAGCAACTGCTCACAGAGATCGAGTTCTCTGGTCTTCACGTGTTGCTTACAAGCTGTGAGAGACTGGAGTAGCCCCTTGAGCAAGTGCCTGAGCAGTCAGCCAGACCAGCCTGAACCTGCTAATCCTATCAGCCCTGACCATCACATCTTTATAGTTAGGTGAGAAAAGAGCGAATGTCTTCTTATTTAGTCAGAAAGTTAGTGTGCTTGTGCTTCTTCTTTTTTTAAAAAAGAGATGCTAACAGGGAAGGGAGGTAGAGTGGGGACTGCAAGCCTTAGAAACAGAAATGCCAACAGTGGAGTGAAGGAGTGACGTTAATTGCATGAACCTAATGGCACCCAGCTGAAGAGCTTTGGTTGTTAAATTGGCATTGGATAGAAAGTGTTCTTGAGTACCATCATACCCCTCTGAAGCGCTGGGCAGGAAAGCGCAGTGCTCCCTTTTAGATGTGTGCTCTTCCACTTTTGAACCTTGGAGTCATGCTTTTGATGTATTCATCTGATGCTGCTCTGGAAATGGTCAGCATTTCTGGAAACCAGGCAGTGACTGCGGGGGCAAGAGACTTGCTGACTCATTTCTGGGTAACGTGTGTTAACCCTTGTGTCACATCCAGCTCAGGCAGGCGTTGCTGCTCCCCGGGAACGAGGAGGAGGAGGTGGTTCGCGGGCAGGAGCTGACACTGGAGGGTTGAGATTGCAGCAAGGAGAGGTACTGAGCTCTTGGCAAGGAGACCAGTGGTAGACGCAACTCTGGCATAGCCAGAGCGGTCTGCGAGCAAGGATGGGCTCCATACGTGCTAGACAAAAGGGCTGGCGGGTGGCCAGGGGCTCTGCGAGGCAGCAGCATGTGCTTGTTGGGGGTGAGTGTCCTTGGCGCAGGGCCGGAGGGGCCCTGCCATTGTCATCCTCCTCTTGATTGCTCTGCGGGCCTGGAGGGGGATCTGTTGTGTGTTTTCTTTGTCATCTTTTGTTTGCAACTTGAAGCAATCCGGCAGAGGGTAATTGCGCTGTTTCTTTCTGACAGCCCTAGCAGAGCATCCCCCCTGTTGTTTGCCAGGCCTTGCTTGCGCGGGTGGGAACCTGCGGAGAGAGGACAAGCTGGACACGAGTCCCTTTGCCCGGTGCCTCCGCAGCCGTGTGTCTGCACCAAGGGGCAATGGCTGGCCGTGGCTGTGCCGTCTGCTGCAGCACCACTCTGCGACCGGAGCTGGCTCCTGCCTTGAAACCACCTTGGTGGGCAATGGCAGGATGCAGAGGAACCCGGGCTGCTGCGGGAGGTGCGAAGGCAGCAGAGGAGCGGCAGCCCAGGGAGGATGCAGCTCAGCATCCAGCGTCCCCATCAAACACATCATACTATGAAATCACAGCCGCAGGAGGTGAAACTGAAACACAGCTCTGGGTCACCTCTCAGGGCCGAGCCTTTGAGGTGGGTCTGCCATGCCTGGCTTTATACCCAGACAAAGGACATGCTCTGGCTGGGAGTAGCTTTTAAGGAAGAAATTGGAAAAGCCAACACTTCCAACATATAGCCCAAATGGCATGCACTGGTGCCCTGGGCCTGCTGTGGGGCTGTATCATTGTGCTTCATGGCCTGGGCTGCTACAGACAGCCCTGCCTGAAACGGGAGCAGTGGTGAGCTCACCACCCAACACCAGAAAAACCCATGTCCTGAGCCTCTCACTGGTGACAGGGAGGAGGCCGCCACGCTGCCGGGCACTGCAGGGCTGGCAGCTCGCACTGGATCGCTGAGCCCACTGCAGTCACCGTAACGGCTGCCCTGGGCTCCATCAATTGGCAGAGACTGTCTCAGGCTCATGTGGGAAGTGTGCTGACCCGCAAGAGGGTCGAAATCAGTCATGCCCTGAGAAGTACAAGCCACTTTCCAGTTTGCAAGCAGCAGGGTCCCCTTGGTGGTTTGCACCTCTCTGATTATTTTTAAAAACATTTTGATGCACTGCCAGTTTTAAAGAGAAGTGGTTTCCGTCGGCTGCCTGCTCTTTTTAACAATGGGATGTTTAACATATTGATGTATAAATGGTTTGCATTTTTCATTTAATGTTGGGGGGGTTTTTTCTACCCCCCCACCCCACCTTGATTTTGCCTTGTGTATTGGCACAGAACAGTGCAATTTTCTGCCACACACCCAGCCCTTATGGCTTTTACTCTTCATGGAAGGCATGAAGAGCATTGCTGACTTGCCAGTTGAAGGGGTTCTCGGATGCTCAGTTAATGCAGGAACTGTGTGGGCCTGGTCCTGTTCACATCACCTGGTTACAAGGACCAAATCTCATTTAGAGGGATCAGGGAGTAACAGGTTTGACACCCATCGTCTGCAGCACTTGGAAATCCCTTTTGAACTTAGTTTTTTATGCCACAGAGCTCATTACTTTTTTCTTTTTTTCTTTGTTATTTTTTTCCAGTGTGCTAGTCTCCATCCTGTAAAAATCAACTGTGATGATCTGAGCTATGTGGTCTTTCTGTGTCATTGCTGTGTGATACATTAAGATGACTTGCAGTTTTCCCTATTCTCCTGTTGCCTTTCTCTCTGCAGAAAGACTGAGGATGCTCTGATTTTACTTAAAAACATGTTTTACTGTGATCTCTCTCACCTTAAAGTGTTTAAACTGGTACATTTCTAAGAACAATATCCCTTCTCTGAAATGCTAATCTACCATTTTGTTTATTTTTTAAATAAAAATAAAAACATGCCAGATATAGACCTTATAATTAAGCTTCCGTCCACACGAGTCAGGTGTCGCCTTTCTCCTGTGTCTCCTGTATGAATGTTAGCAATTTTTCTAGACTTAGGGGTTAGAAAAATGTATTTTGAATGCAGAAAACAAACAGAAGTCTTACTGCCTGCCTTTATGTATATATATTTTTTAAATTTAAAACCACTCTCTATGGATAAATATGGATACATCTTTCAAAGAGCATATTAAGAAATTACTTAATCACAACTAACAGTAGGTTTGTAAAACAATTACATTATATGTGAGATATAAACTATTGGATCACACCATATTCCAAGATGTATAAGTGGTGCTAAACCAGAATGTATTCGGAAAACAAAAAGTGATATTATTACTGACAAATTTATATTCTAGATGATACAACAGAATCTAATTACTATAAAGTTACTTTAAACATCTGTGGAGGTTTTGTTCCTAATTTTGTTGTGGAAAAAGTCACACTTTTGGCATGGTCTGTATTTAAAGTGGACAGAAACAAAATGAGAAACAGTGCTCTGAAGGTCTTCAGATTTCAAAGCGTTGCCTTTGTGAGAAAGTGGGAAACTGATTTTGAAACTTTCAAATAGTTTAGGAATATTAAGGGTCTACTTTGGTTTAGAATCCTTTAGACTGACAATAGGGTTTTTTACTGGTCTATTTCTGTTTTCACATCTGTTTGTGTCATGTTTTGAAGTTTCTGTGAGCTGAAAACATTGTAAAACATTTTTTTTCCACTGTGGTTTTGATTCTGTTTAAATGTAGATTAAAAAAAAAAAGAAAAAGAAAACCAAACAAATCCCAAAGAAAAATTTCGCGGATTTTCCTTGATGTGCAGGGCTCATCTTTACTGAAATTGGCTTCATCTTCACTGAAATTGTTTTGATGTTTCATTTTTGTTTTCCAAGGCAACTACTTTACTGATTTCACTGCCTTTTGAATCTGAGAGCTTGTGGCAACAGCTGATTTTCTTAGAGTCGAGGGTGTAGGTACAATCCTCTTGTGGGCTATTAACTTAAAATTTGGACTCAGTGATCCCTTCTAGCTCAGAGTATCATGTGATAACTGTCTGTGATAACTTATTTTTTGAATATAGTTTCTAAGTTAATGATAGTCATGCTATCCTTGTAGTCGGTCATCATGTTTCATTTCGCCTGGATGTGCTTTCTGAGCATGCTTGAGGAGGGGCTGATGATCGAAGATAAACATAGCTCTGAAGAGCTTTAGTAAGGCCATTAAAGCTTTGTTTTCTTTTGATAACGACTTCACTTTTGCACAAAAGCGATCTTCTCGCACATAATCGAGGAAATTTCTACTAAGAGCTCAACGGGGAGAAATCGTGGGACCTGGGAAGATGGCTTTTGAAACAGCTAATTGCTTTCTATTGTGCAATATCACTGTGCTTGATGCCATCAGAAAGGGCTCATTTTGTATGGGGGCTCAGAATTTGCAAGGGCAGGAGCAAAGGAGAATGGCTGGGACTTGCCCACAGAAGTGAGCAAAGCCCAATGCAAATTATCTAAAAGAGAAAGGGCTCAAATCCGTCCTTTTGGTTCACCTCTGCTTCATTGCTGGTCTTTTTGCGTTACTGCTCTTTTACAGCTACAAAATTATTGCAAGTTTCAGAATCTTCTATAAAGCAATATATTCCTACTGGTTATTGATAGCCTGAATAACAAAAGAAAAGGAAAACCCCCTAACTTTACTTAAATCTAAGTTCTACACCCACTCATAACCTTTTAACTGAAACTAATAACATAACCTCTGAAAAATCCTGCTGTATGCAAGTTCCTCCATGCCACCCCACACACGTTGCTGGGGTAGTTCAAATTCTGAACAGTCTGCAGGTAATTTTGTCCAATCTTCGAACACTTCAGCTTTGTGCTGAGCTCTAGGTTAGAGGTCAAGTTCAGAAATTACTCTGGAGGGACTGAGGGGGATCTGAAATGGGGAAAGCTGCATGTCAGCTGTCCAGCTTCTTCTGAAGGGGCAAGTGAGAACAGCATTACACTCACTGCACTTCACGTTTTCTGCCTGGGATGTAGGGTGGACCTCCTCAGTCCTCACCTGCAAATGCTCAGTTGCTTTTTCCAAGACTTCTTCAACAAACACATTTTCAATGTCACACTAACTGGTCTAGCACAAGAGCAGGAAGGTTTTCCCATACCTGCCAGTTACCTTCAGATTAATACATCAGAAGGACATTATTTTGAGGAGATTTCTAACATTTGTTTGAACTAGAGCATATATTTCAGGTGTGTGTTCTTGATTCAGATCTTTGAGCAATAAAACGGAGCACATTTTCAGTTCATCACCTCTCCTATTGCAAGGTGCAGTGATTTAATTCAGGACAGCCTTAACTGAAGTTAATGATTTTGTCTATTGCCTGGGGAAAACCAAAATCAGCCAAACAAAAACCAAATCAACAACAACAACCAAAAAAGGTCAAAATCAAAACCTGACTTAAATGCTGCTTCTTCTCCCAGTCTTTCAAAAGTGGCTTTTACCGCCCCATATAGCACCTGGTCATGCAGTGGGTCAAAGTAGGATTTGGCACATCTGAGGGAGCAGAAGCATCTGCTGCAGCAGTGGGATCTGCCTCCGCCAGATCAGCTGGGGTTGGAGTAAGAAACCTCTGCCATAAGCAGAAGATCTGATGTAGACCCCCCACTCCTCAGCCTCACCTCTAAATGGGGGAGAGAGAGGAGCACGTGGCCAGAGGACCCTTTATGATGAGTTGGCAAATGAAGCATACAGTTGTTAAGTGGACATGGGCAATCCAGCCTTGTTTAGTGGGTATTATCCAAAAGCCCCTTCCCTCTGCTGTTAGCCATAGTGTGGTGTCATGCCTTTGCAACTAAATGAAAGAGCCCTCTGCTGCTAAGAATCAAGTTGACAAGGTGCTTAAGCTGCTGAAGTGTATTGATGATAATAAGGTCAATTTGTCTAACTAAAGTAATATGAAGTCAGATTAAAACCGTAGTAATTTTGTAGCAACTCCAGTTGAGGAGTAGAAAAATACACGTACATCATAAGGTGAATTTATATTGATAAATCTGCATTTGTGTATTATATCTTCCTGATATATCTGTGCAAAACAAGGCTCCTCTCTAGCATGGTTACCACTTCCATGTTTAGAACAGGCCTCACAGGAACTGAGAGGAGACCTGGCTGCATGGACAGCTGTGTGAGAACCAGCTGTAGTTCTACTGTCGACCTGTTGGAGACCACCAAGTTGATTAGAGGGATGGAGCACCTCTCCTAGGAGGAAAGGCTGAGATAATTGGGTTTGTTCAGTCTGGAGAAGAGAAGGTTTTGAGGTGACCTCATTGCAGCCTTCCCTTACCTGAAGGCTGCCTACAAGAAAGATGGAGAGAGACTATTTATAAGGGCATGTAGTGACAGGACAAGGGATGATGGCTTTAAAGCAAGATAGGAGAGTTTAGATTAGATGGTATCAAAAATTCTTTACTGTGAGGGGAGTGAGGCACTGGAAGACATTGACCAGGGAAGTTATGGATGCCCAACCTCTTGAACTGTTCAAAGCCAGGATGGTGTTCTGAGCAACCTGATCTAGTGAAGGGGTTTGGAATGTAGTAATTCTATGACACGATCTGCCTCTAGACCCCTGGTCATTTTCTCCATTGCGTTTTGCTTTTTTTCCCTAGATTGTGCATCCTTGTAACAAAATGTCTTCAAACTACTGTGAAATAACTTCTATTAAAGCTATGTGAGAGCACAGCACAAAGTTAGTTTCAGGATGCTTTACTTGTAAATGCTGATTGCCCAAAGTAGCACCATCAGTCTACAATTTAGATATGCTTGCCAGTGATAGACAATAAATTTTTCATCTGTAGACACTTTATTTACTTAGGACCAGGCTGCTGCCCCTCTTGTGCTTTAGTTATGCCATCAGAGTTCAAAACCCACAGTCATGACAAAATAGCCTAAATCACTACTGTTGTGGTGACTCTCATCACCAATCTGCTGCCTCCAAAACCCAGTGGTTGGTTACCTCCCCTGAGGCAAAATAAAGGAAACCTGCCTCCTGCCCCATGGGCGCTTAAGGCAAAGCATTTAGTTTGAAGCAGGAATAAAAGCAAAAACTGTTCTCAATAACATCTCTCAGGAGAAGTTGTGGCTGTAGTTTATTGAGGCTCAGGGGCTGCTGCTGTGAGGTGGAGACCAAGGAAAGCAGCTGAGACAGAGTACCCAGGCTGCCTCATGTCTGCCAGGGCCTGCCAGACTGTTCTAGCTGTGTTAGTAACATTGTAGGTTAAAGCTTCTCACTTGTGCCTTTTAAATGTTGTATCTGAGGTCCTCTGTCCACTCACTGGAAGCAAGCTCTGTAGTTTCAATAGCCAGTAGTTATTCCAAATTTCAAGAAGACCGTATGTTTTCTCTGTATCTGCACTTCTGCCTTTGCTGCTGTTCATCAGTGTCTCTGGGTCTGTACACAGAATAGATGGTGGAGCAGAGCATCTGGCCACAGTATTTCACCAGCACACATGAAAACAGTTAAATACACCTCAAGAAATACTTTTCCTTTTATCCGAGAGAATGTGAGAGTTGTAGACAAGGGTAAGTCCATGGAAATACAGGTTAATACCCAATTCCTGAAAGTATGACTAGTATCACTCAGAAGGAGATGTGGATGACAGAGCTGTATTCAGGTTGTATTTGATGAAATGAAGGAGCACTGCAAATAGTAAAATGAATAAAGTCAGAAGGAAAGCCAAGAATACCATAATTTTTGTTTAATTTTTTTCCCCCCTCTTATTAGGTAGAACCATTCTTAGCACTCAAATGTGGATGTGCCCTTGCATTTAAAACTCAAATATCTGTGGTTGTGACCTTAGGTTTCCAAGAACACACAAAAACATCTTGTAGAGTGGAGTTAACTTTTCAAACACTGAAAGAACCACTCCACTCTCCTAAAGAGAAGTCTCAGCATCAATATGGCCTAATTCTTCTGCTCCCTGTAAGAAACCTGTAAAAAGCATTAATAGTTGGGAAGCTGATTGGATTTGATATGCCTTCAGGTTACCTAAGACCACTGATGACCTGATTGAATGGATCACTTACTCTACATCAATGGTGTTTGGAGAATTTATTTTGCTATTGTCTTTTAAGTCATGGCTAAGTTGTTTCTGTGATGCCCTCTGTAGACAGTGAGGAGCCTGAGAAACTGGAAAACCTTCCAACTCTGTCCTTCATTCCACTTTTCTGCATATTTATCTAATGGCCATGTCCCCTGGTACAAGCAGTAGTTTGTGGATGAACCTTAAAGTTATTCCCTATTTAATTCTGGGAAAAACTTTTGAGGAATGAGGAGATAGGGAGAACACAAGAGTGAAGTTATGACTTGTGTGTATATGTGGTGATTAAAAAAATTCCATCTGTATAAATCCGTAAAGCAAATTTCCTTGAAAAAGTTCAGTGTTCCTACTTCCCCTAATGAGAGGTGTCCAGTTTGCAATTTCCCTCAACTCTTCATTGAATGCTTCCATGCAAAAACTAGAAGAGTGACATTTCCTCTGATATGCACAGAGAGGAGTGAGAGCCTCCAGGCCTGCTGAGAACTTAAGGTGTCTGGACTTGAGCCCTTATTTCAACAGAAAAAAGTGTGGACAAGAGAAGGCTGAGGAATTCTGTCAATGAGTAAGAATTCAGCTCTTAGTCATGCAAAAGTTTGGTCTAACAACCTTTAAGAACAGAAGTGTAGCAGCTATTTTGGGTTGGAAACATTGCATTGCTGATGGTTTTGTACAGTGCAACCATATCCTCAGAGAGAAATCATTGTGTTCAGAAGGTATTTACTTCTTATTGTGAGAATCTTTAAACATGCAGTGTTTATTTATCCTTTAAATGATGAGCTCATCTCCTTCCCAGTTAAAAACTGTCCACATGACGTTGTCATTTAGCACTTCCAACACTGTTGGTAATATACTACATCTGTCATGAACAGGATTACAATGTGGTTTTACACCTCAGTCACCTCTTAAATCTTTAACAAAATCACAAATTGTGAGCAGGATACATGTATTTGTAATTTTTGATTGTTCAGGATGTTTCATAGCTTCCTAAAATCCCAACATGAGAGCCAGAACCCTGACAAGAGATATGGTGCACATCTTGAGTTAATTCTGATCTAATCAAATTGGATTTGATCTGATCTAATGTAATCTCATGTTTGTCCAACCTATAGGACTTTATCTGAGGACTTGATGCTCACACAATGGATTGGGAAGTTACTCCTTCATTTAGCCATGGGTCTTTTGATAGCTGGGCTGGTAAGTTCTCAAGTCCTGGTTTCATGAGTTTGTTCCATGGAAAGGGAGACAAGTAACTCTGTCACGGGTATGAAGTTGTTGCATCATGTCTGGAAGCAGCAGGTGTTGCTCTTTTAGGTGATCCATTCCTCTGCAGAGTAATTTTAACAATGACAGCTGTGCTGGTCTAAGGAAAATAACAAGGCAGAGGGATACCTTTTAATAGATCAAGTGATAGAAGAAAAAGCAATAACCTTTTGGAAACTTTTTTTTTTAAGTCTGTTATTGCCAGCTGTATTAATTGGTCTACTAAAAGTAATTATTTGCCCCTGCAAAGCTTTTCTTGCTTACAATAGCTGTAGCTGTTCCATTCTTCTGTGGTTTCTCCATTCCTTGTCTCAGGAGTTGTCAAGTCATTGAGAGATATGTCAGGTCACTCGGGCGATAAAACAGACCTGCAGGGACTCTATCTTCATGGTCAAAGCGGGGCAGGTTGTGGTTAAATGTTGTGTGAACATCATGATGTGTATGACACATACTGCAAGGTATACTAGAGAGAGGCAACTAGAGAGAGGACCTGCATTTCCTACTGGTCTTCCACTTTGCTAAGGAAAAGCACAGAAACAGGACTTATTTTTTTCCAGATTTCAGCTGATTTATAGCGAAGCATGTGTGTAAATACACTCTTGAACTGTTCTTTGTGAAGACTGTTTGCTGACTCAAGCCTGTGGAGTCCTAATCTCTATGTGCAATAACCTAAGCAAAGACCTTCAGCACATGCTGCAGCCTGTGCAGACTCTTTGTCTGCATCCATCTGAGTCAAAAAACAGAGGCAGGGAAAATCCCTAGGACGGGAACTCGGTCATCTGTGCTGGTACCTGGTCCAAGCAGGCAGCAGCCCTCCCTGCAGGTTGCAGGCAGTGCTTGGGAGCCAGCATGGGCCATTCCCAGTGACCAGACCGGAGGCAGGTTTTGGAAGAGCAGAGCAGCCGGTAGCATAGACACAGGCCATACTGTGCTGGCTGGCCTTAGTGGCCAAAAGCAATCCCTAGCAGATTTAATTTAAAGATGTATGGGTGCAAGTTTAATTTAAATAAGTATAATCTACAGGTACAACTTTAAAGCTGAAATATCTTTGAGTGACAGTGAGATGGCAAAGAGTTTCCTTATGCCAAATATTGATGGGCATTTAATATACACTTTGGGCACATGCTGTGACCAGGGAAGATTGCCTACTGATGTTATGTGAGTGCACCTGATTCCTGCAGTGCTGTGGTGCGGGATGAGCACAACAGAGGAGAATCACAAGTGTAAAGTGCTTTAAAGATCACACTCTAGCAACTCTTACCAGAAAAATACTCTTGATTTGAAGTGTGATTTTTTTTTTTTTAAACAGCAGCTCTACACTACTGAAAGACCTTTGTGGATGCAGTTACACTAAGGGAAAAGTAAAAGCTTTGACCAGTACAGCTGACATCTCCATGTGAGCTGCACTGTCATATAAGCCTAGTGTTGTAGGCAGAAGCAGTTCCTCATGGGGAGGGCAAAGCCAATGTTGCCTGGTGTTCTAATGCAGGTTTATCCAGCCTTTGGAGTACTACTTAATTTTAAGTGGTTATTACCCATTTTTGTGTCAATGACCATGGGTCGTTGTAAAGAGTTGTCTTTCCAAACTGGTATTAGTTCTAGTGACCCTTCCTGCCAACGACAGCAATGGGTGTGGTTTGAGCACAGGTAGGACTGCCACCTACCTCTCCATACCTCAGCTCATGACCACTGCCACTTGGCCACCTGGTAAAACTCCTCTTCCCTAGGTGGGCGCCTCAAATTCCTTACTAAGCCTGCCCCAGAGGGCAAAATTTTGTTGATTGATTTTTTACTCTAAACTCAGGTATAATAGTTATTCTGCAATCAGGCTGGAGTGAAGACAAAAGTAAATCAAGTTAAGAGTACTTGATAAAGAGAACTTAGGCCAGGCAGCTTAGAAGTCTCAGTAAGATGCCTGACATCAAGTAGGTGAATCCTCTTCCTTCTCCAAGGAAATCCTGTGTGCAATGGAAGAACTTCTGGAAGTGCACTGTATATAGTATAAAAAAAGACAAACCTGAAGAGACATAATGACTGACTGGTACCATATTCTGTTATGGATTACATAGGGTTTACCATGCAAGCATCATCCACCTAGACACATGTACACTCTCTTATGCTGCTATTAGCAGTAGAAACTCATATACTCATACATATCTGGTACAAAGCACATGGGGCTTAAGAGGAAAACTCATTTGTAAGCAAATTTGTCAGTGTTTGGATTGGCCATTAACAGTGCTGTAGGGCTATCAGTAGGCAGGAAGTCCCAGAAAGAAAAATAACATGACTGTTATATTTCCTGTTTCTGAAAGGAGGAATTGATATCCCAGTGCCAATACAACACTGCCACTAAGCAGGCAAATGTCTCTGCACATGCAGGAGATAAGGTACAGCAGGGAACTGCCATGCTGGCACTTAATGGATTGCATATCAGCCTCCTCTCAGTGGGCTTTGCAAGCCTATCAAGGACACAGGTAGAAGAAAGGGGTTCTCCTCTGCAGTAGACATGTTGTGTGGAAACAAAATCTCAAGAGTAAAGGGCAATGGGAACAGTTACCTGCCCCATGTCAAATGTTCTCCCTGTAGCATAACAAAACACTTCAGAGAAGACTCATTGAAATGGTTTGGGCAGAATTCTCTTTTTCTATGTGTTCTCTGTATCAGAGAGGAAAGATTGGTCTGCGTTTTCTCTCAGGTTAGTATTCCACTATGCCAGCAGACTGACAGGTTCCCAACAGAAAGATACTCCTCCCTTTGAAGAACTCATGATCTGACAACTAGAAAAGAACCTCTAAACAGAGACACAGAAACCATTCAGAAACAATGGGGTGTTTCTCCTCAGCACTCTGGCTGCAAGCCCTCCTAATGAAGAATTATGGGTTGGAAATGAAATTGTTGCTTTGTGATATATTTTTGTGGAAATGCATCTTGGCAAAGCACAGAGTTAAGAATAGTAAGAATGAGTGCTGGGGAATTAATTAACCTGGTCATATTGTGTGGGACATAAGGCACGAGTCTCAGCGGTGAGCGAGTTATAAGCCCCAGGGCAGAAGATGACAATCTGTTGTGTAGTGGTCTCAAACCTGGGCTGGATGTGTCTCTAGCATTTAATGTGGCCCAAATGTACCCTTGTGCTGGGCATGGTGAGGGAAGATGACTCTTGAATAAAAGCCATCATCTCTGACATAAAGGCCTGTTCACAAAACCTGTCAATAAGGGAAGGCATATCTACAGCCCTAGTCCGAGGAAGGCTGCTTGCCTGCATGGCTACAACAGGTCATGTAGAGCACTGAATGAGCTGCACAAACCTCTGCATGGCAGGGCTGCGGAGCTGCAGGTACACTGAGCTGCACTTGCTATCAATTTTCCTGGCCATAAACTCCTCAGGTCTGATTCTTCTCGCTTTGCACTCTACGTCCTCATTAACACTGCTTTTGAGAGCTGGGTTACGGGGTGTAAAATGCTGCCATTTAATCGGGCGTCATTTTACTACCACTTCACAGCACTGTAAAATGAGAATGTAGGCTATGGAGCAGCAAAGACCTGAGCCCCAAATATTCACCTCATTAGAGAATCCGTTGCCATATGAATGGGAAATAACAAGGTCAAATCCATCTGTCCTGGAATTACACAGACTGCCTGAGCTTGGGCTGGAGATTTTAATGGAAGACCAGAGCAATAGAATATAAAAAATATTAAATGAATATGCAGTGCCAGTGGATTTGGAGTAGGGAGTGAATTTATGTGAAAGTTATGTGAAACTCTAAGAAATACCATGCTCTAATGTTTTTATAAAAATATGTATAAATATATAATAGATGCATATATAAACACATTAGTGTATGTAGGTAGTGCAAATATACATTTGGAGATGATGGTGCTCTCAATATGTTTTCTAGTGTAATTCTGTTTGAAAGAAAAATTATTTTTCCTTTTTATATGGATTCTCATGCTCTTTGCATATGCCTTGACTGTGGAAGGTAAGTACTTAATTTTTTTTGTTTCCTGGTTTGGTTTGGGTGCTCTTTATTTTTAGGTCTGCTTTGCCGTAGGCCCTGAAAACAATAATAAAAAATATTGTGGCAGTTGCTTCTGTGTAGCTTGCCAAAGGGGTGTTAAGAAATTTTCCTGGTTGTTCTGTATGTGTGAGCTGCAAAGAGGTGATAAATTGCTGAAGGAAATTAAAGCAGGGGGGTTGTAGCTCAAGTTTTGTACTCTTCCGGTTTGAGCAGTCTTGGATTACAAGACTGGTGGTTGTGCTGGAAATCAGAAGGTTAGTTTCTCTCCCTGACTCACCCAGGAGTGCTGCAAAGACAGATTAATAGGTAAAAACATCACTCAGCCCCTGGTGCTCTCTGTGTTTGGTTTGCTCAGGTGCTGGAAGAAGAAACCATGGTCTATCAGGGAGGAGCAGCTAAAGTGGTAATCGTAGTGCTTTGGACAAACAGCCATTTCTAATCGTGGAGATGCCCCCAGAGCAGGTTTTGTGCTGCCTGCCTTGTCCTCACTGCCCTGCACCCTTCAGATGCTGCCTTCTCCTGTGGCACTACCTGGTTGGTAGCAAAGGTGGTTGGGTATCAGCTCAAAATTGTTTCTTGGATTCTTTCAAGGCCATTTAATAACTGATGCCTCTCAATTAGTGATGCTTTGCTGTGAGTGGGAAAGTTGTAGCTCCCAGTTGCAGCTGCTAGCTGGTCACAGCTTGGCTTTTTTGCTGTGCCTTTATAATGGTCTCAGCATACTCACTCTTTCCAGAAGTGATGGATTTTTCATTTATGCATTCATCTGTGGTGCTGTGTTATGAGTGCACATGAAGAGATTTTCTTTTCCTTTCTCTATCCCCCAAGTGAGGAAACCTGACCAGGCTGAGCGATGGCTCGGAGCAGCATGTGGTTGCACTGCTAGCCAGGACCTTCAGTCATTGCTATGCCTTCTTACTTTAATCCTGCCTGAAACTTGCCTCAGCCCTGGCTCTGACAATGCCCGAGAACTGCCCATAGCTCTGTGTGGGGTTGCACAGGCTTTCTGCTGCCTTGCTGTGTTTCTCAGGCTGGCTCCTTGGCCGCAGCAGCTCTAGGCTGAGACCAGTATCTGCAGCCACAGGTCACACTCTGTCCCCTTTCTGCAAGCCGGTTTTCTCTGTCCTCAGTGGCTGTAACCTTGGAGCTGGTGAGGTGGGAGCCAGCTTCTGCTGCTGCTTTTGGGGTGAGGCAGAAAGGCAGAGGCAGTAACACCAACACCCAGCATGCCTCGGATATCCATAGTTCCCAGCAGTCCAGCTTCACACATTTTCCTGGCCTTGCTGCAACTGTCAGAATGCAACAGGAGAATGGGATGTGCCTGTTGAGACCAGCTGCATGTAGTGATATTTTGGCAGCGCCTGCTCAGGCTGATAGTCAGACTGGAGCTGCAGTGTTGATGTCCCAAGTTTACCACTTCTTTGTGACACTCACCTCTTGAGAGAACCATAGTTTTTGTTTGTTTTTAAGGCTGTGAAAGGACGTATGTGCACAAACGTATCTGGGATGAGGCTGAATTAAGGTATCATTGCTTACCTTTCTACAGACGTGTGTGAGGCTTAGGAAACGGGAGTTAAAAATGGGAATCTCCCTCTACCCTATTTGCCCCAAACCACTTTGTTAAAACAAGTATTTGACAAAGAGAAACACTCCATTAAGGCAAGCTTGCAAAGCCCTTCAAAGCAGTAATGACAGAACATTAAAACTGAAAGTAACATCAGATTGCCTTTAAACTGCATCCTTTGGCGTTCAGTTCTGAACCATGTGACCCCATGAAACACCAGCTGTGTGGGGGGAACCTGGTGCAACAGGGTGGGAATTTCTCTGAGCACAGATGCACACTGCTGCATCTGCTACACTAGCACTGGACACAGTTGTGGACCGGTCTGAAGGGTCTGGGAAGACATGTCCCGCTGTGGAATGTGATAGAAAGAAGTGAAAAGACATGATGTCCAACTGGATGGTGTCAGGTCAGCCAGCATGAGTTTTAAGTTCATGTGGTAACCTGTCCGCTGACAAGACAGAGCTCACATTTTGCTCACAGATGACTTATCCAAGAGTTGCAAGTAGCCAACCAGTATACCAAAATTAAGTTGTTCCTTCATAGAAAGGAAGGGTAGCTTTGTTTTCTCAGTAATGTGTCACAAATATTGCCCTTTGCCCTTGCACAATGCAGGGTAAACTTGTTTGTTATTTGTGCTGGAGAGGGGAAGTCAGCTCTGTGTCTGTGTTCCATTGTAAACTTACACTTAAAATCCTTTCCTGGCATAGATTTCAGCTTTGATATGCATTAGTAAACATTCATGACACCACCATTAATCCAGAATGAGCTTGTAGTGATTTGTTACATTAGATACTAAAATACAGTCATGAGACCATGATTTGACCGTGTTATCTCAACACCTTGCATAGAGATGCAAGATGATTTGGTGACATATCATCCTTGACACATGACACATAGAGACCATGCTTCAATCAACACGCAGTGCCTCTGGGCAGCGTGATGTTACAGCCTCTGCAGGGGAATGCCACTGCCTGTGAAACCGCCTCTCTTGCAACTAGTGGTGGTGGCAGCAGGGATGAAGAGACTGGGAAGCAAGAAACCAAGCCTGGTATTCAAAAATCAAATACACCAAAATATAACAAGTCTCCTACATGTTAATGATGTTTCATTATTTGCAGACATGTCTAAGCAAGAACCTGCTTTCCTTATAATTACTTATTCTGCAAATAAATTCAGGAGTAATGGTCTTAGTACCTCCAGTGGCACTAGGTCTGGGCATAAACCCATCATGATTTGTGTAATTTCAATTCTGCTCTAAATCACTCTGCTTAATTAAATTCTAGTTATCTTGATTTATTTGAGCATGGTGTGCTCACATGGGACACCTCAATATATGTGATGGTAATGACCAAATACCAATAGAGTGATGAGGTGAGCAATAAAATTATGCTGGGTATGAAAGAAAAACATTGTTATCATTTGTTTAGAAAGGGAGTCAGGATGTGTTTTCTTAAACAGTAGTTCAATCTGGTTTTACTGTGAGGAGGATCTGGACTTAGCTGTCTGTGGGCAAAAAAACAGGTTTCATCACTGCCCCACACTGATGCCTGTCTTCTAAGAGGGAGAAGTGGTTGGGACAACCTTTTCCAAGTGGTAAGTGCAACTGGTTGTAACATGTTAGCTGGGCAGAAAAGACTGGTGGAAGTGCTTCTTTACACAAATGAGACTTCACACCCAAGATCTTTTTCAATCTGTTGAGAAGATTCTGTGTTTTAGTGAAGTGGATGTGCCTTTTGTGTGAGGTGAGTGCTGACTTTTGGCTATACTAGTGGTAACGAAGGGTTACAGAAATGCTGCAACTCAAAAATACAAACATAAATATCAGGCCTCCAGCCCATCCACTGGGCATTTCTAATTGTCAGGTGCATGGATGAGAGCTGTTGTGATAAATGTCATCTATCTTTTGAGTTGTTACACAACAGTGATGAGGAAAAAGGCAAGAGACAGAAAGGAGAAAACTGGGGCTGCCTATCTCTGCTTGGGAAAATAACAAGCTCTTCATTAGAAATGTCTTTAAAATTGTTACCTGTAATTAATAAGATGGCATGGTTGGTCCTGAAGAGACTTGGGTTTGAAGCATCGCTGGTGAATCTTATGTTGCTCCCAGTGCTTTGCACAGACTGACACTCAGGCTCAGTGGCAAATAGGCAAGAGCACAGGTTGGACAGGTGAGAAGGTGCTCTCATTCTCAGCCCATGCTGGTTGCTGCTGTCAAAATGACTTTCTGTCCTTGCAGGCAGCTGCAGACTTCAATTCATTGTCCCTGATATTTAATTGCCAAAATGAAACCCATATATCTATAATTACTGGATTGCTCAGAATACCAGTGCCGAGGGGCAGGAATAGTAACATAAGGTGGGAACAACAGCAGTTTAATTTTCCAGGTTGCAAATTGTGGTGGCAAAGACTTGCATACAATTTCCACCTTTACTACTGCCTCTACCTATAGACATACAACAATAAACCTTCTAAATCACCCCAGGGGGACTTACAGAAGCTAAGAAGTCCTCAAGGATTTATGGTGCAATATGCAGACACTAGAGTTTGCAGAAGCAACATTGATCCTGCTGGAATAGTTAAATTAGGACTTCAGTCTTATCTCATTATTTAATAAGAAAACTTGGACATGTGATGTAAGTTTTATACCTTTGGCTATTTTCACATGGCCATTTCAAGGGAGGTTCTTCTAATGTCTCCTTTAATGTCTTTTGCCAGCTCAGGGTGGCAAAAATCACCCCATGGCATGGCATTAGCACCGGTCATAGTTTGGTATGTGTGTGCAGGCTTTGATTAGCTACAGGGATAGGTAAATGACAGCAATTTTGCTAACACTGCGCTACTGTGTCCATGAGTGGGAGTTACCGTGGGTTAGTGCTGAAATTTGCGGTGTCACTGGTAGTAAGCACCCTTCAAAGCCTCGTGTACACAGGGAACTTTCAATGGTTTACCTTAAAACAAGTTTTGCACTGGGGAAAACTGCACAAGTACTTGGTTTCAGTTTAAACACAATTTATTTTAATGTCATCTCTTAGGGGAGGGTTTTTTTTCTTTTTTTACCAAAATGAAACGAAATGAAAGGGGCGTGTCTACAAGCAAAGCACTGAATACTCTGGTTCAGGCGGGACCCTTGATTTGCATAGAGACACTGTTTTTCTTGAAAGCCTGTCAGTCGGTGTGGTCAGAGGCCAGTGCCAGACACATTGTCACATCACAGTGTGAGGGATTTGTCTCGGGAGACAGAGCTGAGGCCACTGAGAGAAAGAGCCAAGAACAGAGAAGCTCTCTTAGCTGCATCTAACTCCCCAGGATGTGCAAAAGCTCTTGGTCAAAGGCTCTGACTACCTCCAGCTTGGGTATCTTAAATTAAAACACCTCTTTTTTGTGTCCAATCTGTTCATCTCCCTTTTGCGTAGCTCTCAGCCATGAAGCTTTGACTCTGCAGTACAATGTTGCCGGGCTGCTTTGTGAAGAATGAACCGCACTAAGAGGGTGTACACGTTTGTGAGGAAAGCCACAAGTACCTCCCACATGTATAATGATTTCTTTCCATGACCAGTATTGTCTTAACTGTATTTTCACCACTTCAGTCTTAAGAAGATAAATTAATGGATGTGCAAAACATCACACAGGGAGGTAAAGACTTGCACCCCAATCGGAGGTTTGCCCGTCTAAACTTTGAGCCTGTGTTCAAACCAGTGTTTTTGTATATTTTACACTACATGGGGTAGCATCTTACACCTTTGTTAATGTATGGAGACCCATTCTACAATATACACTGCAATTACTTTTCAGTGAGGTCCTAGATACATGAAAGATTAAAAAAAAAACACACCAACTTTTCACTAATGGCAAGTTTTAAAAAATGAAAGCTGACTTACTACTTGAAAGAGAAAAAAGGCCATGAAACAGATATTTTTACTCAGTAAAAGAAAAATTTTAGCTTCTAAATATGCAGAGACGCTAAATCAACTATCACAAATATGTGCTGGTGATGCAGCCAACAACACTTAATTATCAGTTCTACAGGAAAATTAGGTGAGAAAATTACTTGTCTTTTTATATTTATTTTATTTATAAAAGAACCCAAAGATGATGGCAATTCTCTCACTACAGCATGTTAGACATAGATGATTTGTCTGTCTTTTTCTTCTCCTTCAGTAACACAGACTGATAAATTCCTGCAATGTACACAATTTAATGTGTGTCACTTCTCTTCAAAGTTGGGGTTTTTTTCCTGTGGTGTTGAAGGAAATTGTTTTGGTAGAGATGAAACAGTCTCATCTTTTATAGTGTCTTAGATGAGAAGCATTTGAGATATGGGGCAAGAACCCTATTCAGTCCAATACACTGACCTTCTTTGCAATGGGTGGGCCATTGTTTTTGTGTGTTGATATTATTTAAATATGCATCTTGCTTCTTTCTTTCTTTCTCACTAAATCAATTGGGTCATTAAGCAACAAGAAGATACTGGTCCTATTAACATGGCTTGATGTGTCTTCTGACATCCCAGCCTTACTATTCCTTTCCAGTGCAGGGGCAGAGATAAGCAGCCACAGCTGGAGGCAAGAGGAGGGCAGAGCATGAATGGTACTCCAGCAGTACCACAGATCTATTTTGCAGCCAAACACTTTGTATCATGAAATCACAGCCACATGGAAACAACAGGAAATGCTCACTGTTTTCTGGACTAGATCTACATTCTATTAGTGGTTTGATTTTGACTATGCTAACTCCGCAGCAGGCAAGAAAAACTTCATCCTTTGAAGATGCCTTAATATGTGATGAGTTTCGTATCCCAGATCAGGCTTTAATTCCTTCACGCCTAGGTGCATAGCAAAACAGGAGACTGCCCAGACCCACAGTCCAGTCTACGTTTGCTCTGTGTTTGATTCCCTGTGGATGTCATCTCTTCCCAGATGGACAGAGGTCAGCTGAGACTCACTGAAAGGTTTTGTGCTAGCAAATCTGGTTTGCTCCCAAAGGAACTCTAGAAGACATCACTTACTTATTTTGGATTCAAAAAGGTAATTTAAATGGTAGTGGGAAAAGTGTCTCAGCCTGAAAAAGTAATGAAGCAGTCAGGGATTAACGATTCCATGGGTGTTCTTTTTCCCCCAGCAGCAAAGTGGAAGCAGCACTTGCCTCCCCTCCAGCTGCTTGTTCCTGCCTTGCAGCCGCTCTGAGCTGTGACTGAGCAGGGCTTTGTCCTCCCAGGAGTACATCACCCTTAAGAGTAATGTTTACCTTGTTTTCGCTTTGCTGTATTTAGGCTGAATTGGTTTCTTCATCCACAAACGGATCCCTCATTCTAAAGTCTTTTTAAAGGCACTGAGTTGATTGTTCGTTTATTGCTACATTGTTTGTCTTCAGTTGGCAGATTTCTTCCAGCTTGTATCTACTAACCATAAGAAAGCCAATCATGTGTAGATAATGAGCAAAGTAAGCCTTTGTGTAAATTCCCTTTTACCGGAAAATCAGTAGGGAACAGAAATATTCTGACCACCTATGCTACTTTCTGAAAGGCAGGTAAGGCACAGCACGGTAATCAGTAGATTAAAAAGCCAGGGAGTTGACTGAGGTCAAAATTACAGTTACAATTATATGGTGTGTCCAAGTGGATCTGTGTTAAAAGTGGTCTACAGTGGAGATCTCTCCCCTTGGCCTGTTGAATGCAAATGTACCTCAGGATATGAATTCTTCTCGCTTACTGTCTGCTGCTACTGTGCTGTTATTCTCAAAATGAAGGAAAAAACCCCCCAAACAATCCAACTGCTCAATGGATGGAGAAATTAATTGGGCAATACACAAACAAGGAGATGATGTGGCACAGGGGATGCTGAAGTAGAAGTTTCCAATGAAAGAAATGTTCTTCAAATGTCAGCCTCTGTCCGGTGCTATCAGCTCTGTCCCACCTGAGAGAGCAGCCACAGCTATTAATCCATGTTTCATTTTCCTCACTTTAGGAGATCCCAAGGAACTCTGCTGTGTGGAGCAAAAGACAAGTCTAGGGGACGTGGAAAAGCAGGAAGGTAACTCATTCTTTGAGCATCAGGGTAAGAAATGAACCATCAGGGTCTAAACTGGCTTGGATTTTGCCTCTGGTGCTCATCTGCTGCCATGACCCAATGTAACTGCTTCACAGGAATATGGCAAGAAAACTTTTGGCTCAAAAGATTTGACTGCATGTGTATAATGGAAGATGAAAGAAAAGAGAAAGGTAATGTTGAGAGGAAGCAAGCACCTAGGTCTCAGCAGTCAGCAAGTTTCCATCCAGTATATGATCCTACACTGGGGGTAACTGACTGTTCACCAGTGGTGGGAGGAGAGTGCCCTTGGGAGTGTGTGGCATTTCAAAGAAAGAGGATGATAGACAATGTCCTGTTAAGAGTGGGTTCGGTTGTTCCTTGAGTAAAATAGGAATAATAGTGCCTGAGCAAGGGCATGGAATTACCAGGGAAGAGAGTAAGGGAAGTTGTTTAGAAAAAGTTGGTACATCAATTAGAAGGAACATGTTAATTTGCCCTTGATTTCCATCAGGTGTCAAACCATTAAAAGTGTATTTGGTGGATTAAAACTGCAAGAGGCAAGAGAAAGAGGGAGAGTAGCACATCTGGCAAGGAGGGAAATGCAAAATTGCGGCAGGTTTCCTTCCCAGCAGGATGCTCTGGTGGGCTCAACGGTGAGCCACAGCTGCCCTTCCTTCCAGTGTTACATGGTGACCCAGTCAGCAGCATCCTTTTGAGCCTGCCTGGCCCACAGCACTCCGAGCATTTCCCCTTCATGTGCTCTGCTGATTACCTGCTCTGGCAGCAGAACAGTGTGGACTGCCCTTCCTCCAGCTCAGGGCAATGCCAGGTTGCTCTCAGCTCATGGAGATGTTTATGAGCAGTTAGCACATGTTCCGAGAGGTTGGGCAGGAGCAGGGGAGGGAAACAGTGGCAGAGCTCTGTCCACAGTGCAGTGCTGGAGCAAGCCCAGCTCGGGCAGTGAGCTGCTGCTTCCTATGACCACCCTGACATGTGGATACCATCATGGCCAGGAAAGGAAGAAGCTGGTTGGTGGTGGGCAGTTGCAAAGGGTGAGCTTGTGGTACAGCAAGGTTGTTCCAGGTGTAGATATGATTTTTTTTTATTTTTCTTGATCATTTGTTAATAAATATGCAAGTAAAGGTCTATCTGGCTGTTGGAATTGGTACCAGCTCTGGTGCTACTGTGCCCAGCCGATTTCTGTATTTTCTAGGAGGGTACATGCCAGTGCAGCCAAGGAAATCATGTTCTCCTGGGACTCAGATCTAGCAGAGTCTAATAAAAGGCCTGACGAAGAGAAATTTCTGCAAGATTTATTTTCTCCTGGGAAATTAATCTTTGTACACCACAGCATGCCTGGCATATGGCTGCCTATCCATGGGAACACTGAATCCAGTCCCTGATTCAGCAAAGTACTGTAAGTGGGGCTTAGTTGTGGTAAACAAGATTTAAGGGCAGGTCTAAAGCTGGGCATTTCCTTAACTGAATCAAATTCACTTCATTCTGTATAGAAAAGGTAAACACTGAGATTTGTATTGTGACACAAAGCTAGTTCTTTTTCTTAGGCAGGTGCTGGATCAAAAAATGGCAGTGACCCTGTTTTCTAAATTAATTCATATTATTTTAGATGTGTGTTGTTTTATCTCTTCACCTTCCAGATATCACTTGCAAAGGGGACAAACTACACAAAAATTGATTTACAAGACCAAGTGCACAATCCACATAGTGCAATGGGTCTTCTGGCTGTTATCTTTATTTATTTGTATTGTATCACCCTGCTCTGCCTGCAGGAGACAATCACCATATACTTTGCAGTGGATGGTTAATGAGCTGCCAAACAATCAACCAGATTTCTTTTCTTGGCTGATCATTTACAGATTTGTTAATGCTTTAATGTCAAAGTGTTTCTATCTTGGTATGTCTCGCTGTCTAGGAAAGAAAGCACTCATGCTGCCTGCCACCATATAAGTATCTAATGCTTCTTTTTTATGCTAATAGTAGGTTGTAGCAGAGAACCCTAGAACAAACATTTTAACGCTTAAAAACTAGTCTCCTTGGAGGTTTTAAGCTATTTGCTCCTTAATTACTCTAAAAGCTCTTTGCTCTTGCATTTAAAAAAAAAGGATCTGAGATGTCATTTTTTCTAAAGAGTAATACTTTGAAACCAGAGACTCACTTGTGGGTGTCATTCTATCCTTTCAGACATCACCACCTTTCTTTTGGAGGTTTAGAAATTGCTATGCAAATACCCAACACCCTTTTGCATTAACCTCATTAAGGCCAATAAACATTTCGCTTTAAACATCAATGCTCCTAAATGGGAGGGTTGAAGGTCTAGCCTGTTATCTTTTCAAACAGGTGACTCCTTATTACCCTCTGAAAAACTGGAATATAGAACAGGCTCTCATATGTAGCTATTGCAGCCTGTGATGCACTGTGGTCAGGGCTTACTCTTTCTCTCTTACTTTGGTGTCCACTTGGCCATCAAATTCACACACACTTCCCTAAACGTTCATGCAATCAATCTAGTCTCTAGTATTTGCACTGGTTTCCTTGTTCTCCACTTTGCATTCAGCCTAGAAAACTCTGTGGAACCACCACAGTGAATGTGGGGGGACAAAACAGCAGTGGAAGCTGGACAGGCACCCCATCCACATGGAGCTCCACTACAGCTGGGTCACCGGCCAAGGGGAGGATTTACAGGGAGACAAACAATGTGTTTGTGTGCAGGGACACACTGCAAGGAAGAGTAAAAGCATATAGTGCTAGAACTAAAACAGAAAATTGAGGGTTTGTGCTAAGCTTAAAAAGCAAAAATTTCTCTCTGCATCCAAGAAAGAAGCATGGCCGGCTGAGCAGAGCAGGCAGTAGAGTCAGAGTCAGGACAGATGTTTCATTTCTGACCTTGTTACTGGCTGTGATGAGACTTTTATCTATGGTCCCATTTCCTATCTTTAACATAGGGGTTGTACTTGCTGAAATGGTAAGAACCAGTGGCTCTGCAGGAGATTTGGCTGATAGGCGCAGAAACTGCTTGGGATCTCTTCTGTAACTCATGATATGTTGTAACTACACTTTAAAGTCACTCAGATGGATAATTAATTGCCTGAATTAAAAAAAAGTTTATTTTTAATATGTCACCCTTTAAAAACGCTGCATTTGTTGATCTTTCAGAATTCTTTTACTTGCTAAAATAACATATGCAAGAAATGTAAAGTAGGAAGAAGAGGGAGACTGTGCCCTCTTCTCCCTCACACCTGGAGCCAACAGCTGAGATTCAAATGCAAATGCCAGTACTCTCTAACTCTCCAGGAACTTTTGAGTCTTGGTGTCTTACACCTATGTGACAACTTTAGGCTAAATTAAAAATCAAAGAGATTTCCCCTGGAGTAAGGTATTGCTTGTTATGAGCGAGGATATCATAATTGGAGCTGCCAGGAGGTTTATGAACTCCACTTGCTGAAAGAGGCTTTGGGACTCTGAAGCACCAGAGTCTGTATTTTCTGCCTGGAGTCATCCCAGCTGCTGCACTTCTTGCAGATGCGTAAAACCAGCAAACCTGCTACAGATCCCATATAAATGTCAATAAAACTCTTCTGTCTGAACTTGATGGATTTCAGAGGCTGAGATTGTACCTTTCAGCTCTCACCCTGCTCCTGTGGTGGCTCCCAGGTAAAAGGACAGGCAGGTCCTGGATGCAGGTGCCCTCTCTGTGGGTGCTGTGCAACCTTCTTGTCACATCTTTTCTGGCTGCAGCTGCCTGATGTTGACAGGTCAAGCTCTCAACTGTAGCTGCCAGTCCGTGCACTTCAAAGCTTTGATTACCCCCTGCTTTTCCCTCACTATCCCCTAAGCACGTGCCCACCCGTTGAAGCCAAAGTGGAAAAGAGGGGGAAACAAACCCTTGGTAGCTTTATTTTAGCAAATATAGGACACTCAAAGTCAGTAACTAGAAACACTAAGTGGGTTTAATGGCAGGGGGAAATTTTTCTTTGATCTCTTCATATCTGCTCTTCATCTTTGCCTTTCCTCAGTAACTCAAATGACAGACTTTTTCTGGAAGAATATCTCATAGCTGAGGATCACACTCATAAATTTTGCTATTTATGAAACTTCAAAATCAATTTTAAATCTAAATTAGGGTTTACAAAATGTACTGTACCTTTGCTGGCTTGATTAATCATGGGAATCGTGTATGGATATAACAGACTGGGAGAGAGGAAAAAAAGACTGATACGCTTTGAAGAAGGGTGCAGCCATCAAAGCTTAATGGGAAAACTCAGGCAAGTTTGCTAACTTCTATGAAGCAGTAAATGATCAGCTTCACTTGGCCTGTGATGCATTAATGTTTCTTCATTACAAAGTCAGGTGTTTGAGGAGAAAACATTCTCTGCGCATTCAGAACGTTTTTTTCCAGGTTTCACAAAATTTTAAAATCAAACATTTAACAGTGAAATAGTAATTTTAAATATAGAGAAAGGCTGGGAATTTGGTCGGGTTTCTTTGTTTGTTTTTGTTTGTTTGTTTTAAGGGGAATCTACAGAAGAACAGAAGATACAGGACCACAGTAATGAATTTGCAAAATGAAAAATGTGATTTGGTATGTGATATTTCACAGGCAGAATTTGTTAAATTGCATGGGACTTTCCAGCTCGTAGTCACTGAGAAAACTTTCTGTGGAATTAGATCACTATTAACTAACACTGTACCTGACATTTTTGATAGCAAATAACAAGTGTCAAGTGTTAGCATTTTGCACCTGGCATCACTTTGTCCCAGTGCAAAGCACACTAAAGAAGAGAGTACACAGAGAAGCCAACCAGTGGACATGTAAGATCAGTAAGCAGAACTGGAATGCCTCACTGGTGGTGTTTGGCTCTGGCTCAAGTTAAAGGCTAACACAGACAAATGATTTGGGAGATTCAAGCCACAAGCAAAAAACTTTCACATAGGGATGTGTGTGTACACATTGCTGGATCAGTCCAAATGTTCATCTATCCTCTCTCTTGCAGTGGTGCACATGCCATACTTTCAGCAAGGAGTGCTTCCATGAACGTGCTCAGCAGCCCCATCTGGGTGTGTTTTACCTGGGCTGTTCCAGGCAGTTCCCTGTCTCCCCAGCAATTTTTCTCAGTGCCTTATCACCATTTTTGCAATTATGACTGTAATCCTTGTCTTTCTGCAAGTAAACAGATGAGTTTTTTAGGCAATGTGAAGTATTTTACCGTAAATATTTTTTCTTGCACTATCAAATCTACTTCTTTTCCATTTTCTGTCAATCTCTTGATGTTACAACTCCAGCACTTCTTCCTTGTTACTCATGAAGGAGTGCCAGTGAGACAAGGTTCCACATACAAACACACACATAGAGGCTTCTATTCCACATGGCGACCTCTCTATTAGCAACTGGTTACAGATTTTTATGTGTTACTGCTAAAATAATTCTTGGAATTGGAGGAGTTGTATGTTTGTTTTAAAGAGAGAAAGCAAGTTCTAGTAATGTGTGCTTTGTGCAGGACAGTTTACTCTCAGCGCATGTTGCAGGGTTTATTTTTCAGATCTCACAGGAAAAGAATATTGATGTTGGGACTGTCTGAATCCATGAGAACCTCCTCATTTAAAATGACATCTTGGATTGCCTGGTAATTCACTGGCTAAAACTTAAGTAAGCAGAGGCTAATGTCTCTCTACTGGTTTAACTAACAATGATTACTTGTCTAAAGATAAGGTATTTCCAGTTAAAAGACATCTCCTTTAACTCCAGATCAGCTGAGAACAGTTCAAATTAGTTTTAGGGTAGGGTCAAAGACCAGAATTTGAGGGGTTTGAAGTTTTTTATCTGAGCAGATCAATACATATCTGCCGGTGACAGGGGCAGAATCCACATCTAAGTGAAAAAGGGGGAGGCTGGGATTTCCATCTGCATGGAAGTGGATTGTTTGGGGACTTTAAACAAATGAGTTAATGAGGTGGCACTGATGCACACACCTGTCCTCCATGGGAGATCTGAAATCCAGGCATGGTCCACTTGAGTGTCACTGGCTGAGGCGTGAAGCTGGAATAAGCCAAACCAGAAATTTGTGAAGCCCTTTATAGGCTTTGTGATGATTTGACATTTTACAAATCTGTGCAAGCAGGGGAAGAAGTAACATTTAGAAACAAGAAACGTGCAGGGAAAAGAACGAAGAGCGGGGCAAAACTGAAAGCTTAGTGCTGCTCAGAGCAGAGCTTTGGTGCCAATTTTCTGCTGGGCAGCAATGAGGTTCTCCTGTAGATGCTGGTAATGGCACTCAGAGGCCACCACCCAGGCCAATCTTTTGAAAATCTCCAATGGGCAGCACTGCTGGGGGAGGACTCATTTCAAAAAGCTGTAAATCCTCACTCTGATTGCAATGATTTGGTTCCAAACAGGAGCAAGCTCCCAAGGCACCTCTCCATGCCTAGGACATGCCAGCTGGTATTGCACTGCAGCTGCACTGGCTGAAGGCCTCCCATCAGGCAAGCCAGCCTCACTTGGCAGCAGAGCTACACACGGCTGGAGAGGGTTTGCATGCATGAAAACTGTGTAGGTTTGTGCTTCAGCTGTATCAAGACGTTCACGTGCTGCCTGAAGGACTGTAGGAACTAAATGCCGACGCTGTATCTCTGACTCTTCCTGCTTCACAGGATCTTATCTTCACAGGGCAAGGAGATGGGAACCTTGGCTTCCCCAACATGCTACACAGCCTTCACACCCTGCTCTGCTGTTCATCTCAAGGACCAGGGTCCACAAATGTTTGTACCTCCTGCAAAAGATGTTTCTGGAAACGTTCCTTCAAGAGCTGATCTTGAACCCAAGGCAAAGCTCCTACTGAACTGTATAGCTATGGACCAAGCAGAGTAGGGACAAGGATCATGATTCTTCCACTCTATGGTTGTGCTGGCTCTGGTTCATTTACTTGCAAAGGGACCAATCCTTTTCTGTAGGAATTTAGGTCCAGAGCTTTGAAAGTCCTGAGGCACTTAGCTCCCATCACCTTAGGACTTGGATAAAAGAAGTTTGAAGTTTTTGAGGTTTTGTTCTGGATGACTGCAGATTTGCACACTCCATTACCCTACTGTTCCCCCATTCTCCTCAGTAGCACTGCTCATACTGTGTTTGCTGCCTTGTGGGTCAGGAGGCAGGCTCTGCCATGGCACACCCCCTTGTAATGCCAAGGTTAGGGCTTGCAGGACCACAGGCCCCTTTTTGTGTCTTGCAGAGGTGAGGGGAGTGCACAGGTGGGTATGGGTGAACTGGAGTCTTTAATAGCCCATCCATAATTTCAGCTGGCCAGCCACTGGTCTCTAAAGTACTCCTTGTCTAAGGGAGGGGAAAAAAAATCTGCTCCTGTTTCACTCACCCTGGTGCAGGAATGTGTAGTTCTGTCGGCTGTTTGAGTCCAGCAAATGTGACCACGCAAAAGACTGAGCCTGAATTTTTCAATGCAGCATCTTTTGCTTAACCAAAGTCTGCCTTAGACCACTGTGAACCTGTCTGCACCCCTTATTCTGGAGAAACCCATGCCCACAGGGTGCCTGTGCTTTGTCTGGGTGTGCGAGCCAGACTGGGAGTCAAGGACCTAAGGACCTTATAACCATTTCTGGACATATCTTTTTACACTGTAAGAACTACAGAAAATGGCAACCCAGATGTTTCCTGGCCTTTTGTCCACCTCTACTCAGAAAAAAATCTTTTGCCTCCTTTTTCTCCAGTTGTATTAGGCAAAGTCGCAGACAAATAACTACTGGCAAAATTGGTGGGATACAGTTCCGTGGCCACTTCTTCCGCTCACCGCAGGCTCAGTTTCTGGAGTGACCTCAGACTGAATTTACTTCCTGAATGAAAACCCTTGGGGTTGCGCGAAGGATGCTGGAAACTCATTTTCATGTACAGATCCAAGTTTGCAGACAGAGGGGCATTCAGCAAATCTGTGCAGCAAAAGGAGAGGAGCCCTTTTTCCATGTCTAGTTTTGTGTTCGACTTGACCATTGTCTGATGCTGCTCAGTGAAAGCTGGGTCCTGGGCAGGGAAGCAGACAAATACTCTAACAAGTGGCTTGCAAGTGAGGAATGTCCTGCGGTAAGTATGGAGCAGCCTTGTCACTTCTCAGCCAATCCTCCGAGGACAATAAGGAAGGAGGACAAAATGAGTGCAGCCCTCTTGGGCCTCCCCTTAAGAGTTTAAAAGCAAAATATTGATTTCGAGTTACCCTGCTTCAACTCAGCTTCACTCTCCTGATATTTTTATTCCCTTGTAGGTTTCTGACTCCATTCGTTTTTTAAAGGAATCACTGGTGAAATTGTGGTGTGTCCATGTAACATTCCTGCACCTAAAAATATGGTCAATTGACACCTTGGAGGTTTCCAGGCAACTCTAACCATTTGTGACATCTTTAGCTGCTTCCCCAGTATGTTCAAAACAGATGAAGTGAATGAATTGATTTTAGCTGTGTAAAACCCTTGACAAAAATCTCTTTGTGGCCATCCAGATAGTCTCTTGATGATTTATAGAGTATTTGCTTATGCCATGAACTTGATCCTTCCCACCTCTCCATTTGTTTTTCAGCTAGCTCTGCCCTGGGTTCCCTGCTCCTGAATACACTGCAGTCGCCTTTTCCAGAACCAGAGTAAGAGCCAGTCAACGATGCTGTACCTACAGCCACGATGTCGTCAGTTCAGACCTGGGCATTATATACACCATATGTACCATATGAACAGCACAAGGTGGCAACCTTGGTAGGTGTTTTAAATTTCTGTCATACCCAAATTGCCTAATGAAATCAGCAGATTTGTGTAACTTGGTTCAAATCCCCAGCACAGGCAAAACGATTTTTCAGCTTGCTTAAGGAGATAGTGGATAGAACAACACAGCAGAAACCTTCCCATTTGTCCCCAGAAAAAAAGAACATTTGCGTGTGATGAAACATGCAGTAGGCCAGGAATAAATTAAGTGCAGAATCGCAACTCCTTTAATCAAATAATTTGATGTTTATGTGTGTGGTCTAAAGGAAATTCTTTCGAAGACATATGATCTTTCCACTGTACCCAATTTTGGATCAAGTTCCACTGTATTAACAAAGATATAGATAAATTGTCAATGGGCTTGATTGTTTTGGATTTTATGTGAAGGTGCCTCTGACCCCAGGGGTTTAGGCTTGTCCAAGTACATTGCACAGTAATCACACATGGTAAGAAACCACACCGAATAATTTCACTGCTCAACATTTGATGTCTCAGTTTCACTTGACAAAATGGAAGACTGAATCAGAGACAGGATCTTGCTGGATACACTGCTGGAAGGGCTGGAGTGCTGATAATATCCTTCAAGAAGTGCAAGATATTAATGATTAACTGTAGAAAGACTTATCTGAAGTTAAAAAAAAATCAGCAAATACTTCTGCTGGCAGTAAGAGTACACAGTGAGGTGTGAGCAGGATATCGAAGTTTGGTTTTGGCAAAGTATTATGCACATACAGTAGAATTACACCCTTAACCAGTGCCTTTTGTTGGCTAAACTGGTAATTATCTTCTAATGCCTCTAACCTGGCTTCTCTGCAACACAAGCCCTAGGATTTCTTAGTCCTGTGTAAAGCACAGCCTTTTTGTTTGAGCAAGAGCATTTTCTAAAGGAAAACATCAGATCTGAAGGAACTCAGCAGAAAGTTAATGTAGAATAAATCATGATTTTCATATGAACAGACACAGGAAAATTGCATGGATGATTCTCCATCAGCTGAGTGAATTAAAGTGAATGGCCATGTGAACACTGAGAAGAACCAACAGTTGAAGATGGAAAGGAGTTTTTGAACAAAAATCAGAGAAAGGAAGAAACAGGGCCTGGGAGGAATGGGGATCCCCACTTGAGACAGAAATTCATCAGCTTCAGTTCCTTTGGGACTTCATTTTTGGGGAAAAAGCAGCTCCCATAATGTACAGAAACACTTCGAAAGTTTTATGTTCTACTGGTAGTGATACCAATATGAAAAGGCTATGTCCTGTGCCACTGTCCATGATTCCTGTTTCCTCATTGCATGCAAGTAGGCAAGACCTTAGGATCTGCATGCTGCATGTGTGTGGCTGTGGGCAAGAGCTGATGGAGGGTTTGCTCCTCTCACAGTGATACTGGTCTGTTCTGCACACTTGGCTGTCCCTGGGCATATGGGGATATGTGGGCTGCGTGACATTGTTGCGTGACAGCCTGGCCAGTGAGGGACAGCTGGCAGAGCTTTTCCAAATGTATTGGGAGCTTCTCCAGATGCGTTAGGAGCAAGAGGAATGGCAGCCATCCATAGCTGCAGCACCTGATTCATTTTGCATTGAAGAGGTGAGACCAGATTCCCACTGGCATGATGGCACCAGCTCAGGTTGGGGATGACCTGGCACCAGTTCTGGCCAGGTAAAAACTTCACCCAAGAGCAAGGAATGACACTGCAGCAAGTGAAGTGTGCAGGACTACTGCAAGTGGGGATGGAGGAAGGGAGAGTTCTTGAAAGCCTGTGCGTTCATCCTGCCCCATCACCCACAGCTTCACCTCTGGCCCAAGGGGTGTAGCATTGTGCCACTGGTTTCTGGTTGCTCTCTGGGGTGTGTGGGGCTTCCTGTGGAGCTGTTCTGAATCGCACTTGTTGGGAGCCACCACACCAGTCAGCAGCATGCTGAAAACCATCACCTCAGATGTCTTGGCTTTTGCAGCATAAGCTTGTTTTAAAAAACTGTGACCATGTCAGCAAACAGCCTGTCATGTTCCCCCTACCCTCCTGCTGAAACTGTGGCACACTCTGTGCTGACCACCCAGCACTAGCAGCAGTGTTTACTCCAGCTGCTTGTGTCCATATTTCAGGACAGTCCCAGTCTTGCTTCAGCTTTGTGTGGGCAAGGTGGGGGTCCACGGCAGCTGAGGTCAAGGAGAAGCATCTCAGCTTAATGCAGCATGGCTTTTTGTGTTTGAGAACAGGCATTGGAGTCTGGAGGGCTGCTGGGGCATTCGGGTGGGGATAGGGGAGCGTTGGGATTTGCTTTCAAACTGTGCCAATTGACTTCTGAGGCTTTTCCTCCCCTCTGCCAGCCAAAGCGAGCTGAGGCAAATTTGCTGAGTGATTGCTGCTTCCTGCCCCTTGTGCTGGCACCCCAGGGGTTGGGGCAGCCAGAGTCCAAGGAACAATTCTTCCCTGTTTGCTTGCATTGGAGAAGCTTCCTCACATACCTGCAAGGGTGAGAAGGAGGCTGAAGAGCAGCTGTTTCTGTTCACTGGTGGGTTTCTGGCAGGGCATCTGTTTGGGAATGGCAGAGTAGACTTTCCTTTCTGATTCCTGCCCTGCTGTGGGGGAAGGATGAGCTGGGGGAAGCTGCAAACATAAGTGGGGCAGAGAGAAACAGGCTGGTGCTGCCTACTGATGCTTTTGGTTTTCAGGACTTCACAGCCCTCGACTTTCTGCAGCTGACTGAAGCATGTGCAAGCAAATCACAAGCTCTCACTGGGGCTCAGCCCATCTGCTGGGGTGAAGAGGGGCAGGTAGAGGTGCTGGTTCTCACAAGAGCCATGCAGCCTGGGCCCTGAGGGATTCTCTGCTCTGCCCCATTTACTGATGCAGTGGATATCTTAGGAGGTTTCTTCTTGAGTGGGGTTTTGGTTTTCCCGTCAGCCCTGAGGCAGCCATGCCCTTGTACACACCCTGCCTTCCTGCTTCACGGAGGAGATTTGAGTAAGGAGCAGTGGGAGCAACTATCATCCTTTCCCTAGGGAGAAGGTGCCCCACAGGTAGGAGGCAAAGCTGCTTACAGATGGCAGTGTTCAGCAACACAGGGCACTGGCAGGAAAAAGGGCAAAGGTAGAGATAGGAGGTCATGCTTATGGTACAAATGAGGGCTTAACAAAGTTACAGAAAAACACTTATAAGCTAATGTGCCCTACCTATAAAAACACCAGTCTCTCTTCAGGCTATAAAGTCTAACTGTGAAAAAAATGTGGCCAAGTAATTTCAGAGCTGGCTGTTTTCCTACTTGGGCAATAGTAGGGTCAGCCAGCCAACCCCTGCTCTTCAAACACAGTAGTTTCTCAAAAACATTTATTCTAAAAAGAAAAATGTTATTCCAAGCCTCCAATTTAAATATACAGAAATCCAGATGGGAGAAGTGTTAATTTGAATTTACACATACAATATCACAGCCTGTAGGGGTTAAAGAGAAGGTAGAAAATAAAACCTGCACTTTTTTTCTTTTAAGTTAATTACATGATCAAGGTTTTTGTGGTTTTTTTTAAATGCTGTATTCCCACTTCTATCACTTGAGCTACTTCTGAAAAAACATATTTAGCTGTAAGAGAAGTCTTTAGGAAGATTTGCCCCTGTTTCGCTGTTAAGAAGGACAAATTATTTACCAAGCCAGGTAAGGTTATCAAGCTCAACCTATGGCTATTTCTGCATGTGTCCACTCGAATGTAACATAACTGATTTTTAATATTAGGTATAGTCAGTGTCAGCACTGATGGCTGAACACCCTCATATGGCTGGTGCAAGAAGAGCCAGAATAATAGCAGGAAAGGACAGCTTGGGTTATTTAGGACAGCTAGTGGCCTTTGGCCAGGCTGCGCTTTCTGAAGACGTCAAAGGTGAGCTGCTCCCAGTCCGGGCACCATCTGCTCTGCTTTTTCCTCCAGAGGAAGTTTGAAGTGTTGAGACCATAAAAATCTGGTTGTATACCCTGGAGTACCTCAGTGCTGGCTGCAGGAAACCCAGCTGGACGTGGACCACCATTAGATAAACCAGCAGTAGCTCCCTGGATATGGTGTGCTGAGAGGTTGATGGGACAATTCATGGGTACCAGCAGTTGTGAGATGACATTAGGGCCTGTCTCAGCATGCAGCAGCCCTGGCCATCCCTGCACAGCAGGGACACAGGTACAGTGCAGCTCATGGGGTGCAGGGCATAGGTCCATAGCACTCCTGGGAAGGTGGGAAGTGCTGGGACAGACCAGTGCTGGTGCAAGACAGCTCAAAACAGTAGTAAGGATGCCCAGACCACAGACTTGCCCATGCTGAAAAATAAGGAATGGGAAAGGTGTAGCTGGGGTCCTGAGGATAAATGCTGGTGAGACAGCAAGGAACAGAGGGTTTGGGATAAGGATTTGCGGTAAACACAGTGCCTAAACTTAGGACAGACTTTTCAACCCCGCTAAATCTCTCACGAGTTCATGAGAGTCACAACCAGGGAGAGCTGGTCTCACTGCTATTGAGAAATATGGTGGGGGAGAGCCTTGTAATATTTTTTTTCCATTTAGTCATTGGTTTATTTTCCTATGAATGATAGTAACAGTTCAGCCTGCAAAGCTGATGTAATTGTGAAACATTTTTTAGCTGTCACAGTTCAAGTGTCCCTGTGTGTATGCTCTAAAGCAGACTGCTTTAACAGCAGTTTGGCTGCACCTAATGCTTTTATATAATCTTTTTCTTTTTTTAACTCAATTTATATAGTGATATTGTGCTAAGCATTTTTTAGTGCTTCTTGTTGCAAACATCATTTCCACCTCTCATTTCTCATAACTGCTTGCAAATTCTGTTAAGTCAAAATTTCCAAATGCAACAAGCTATGGCAAGTTAAGTATTCAATCAGGTGTTAATAGACATCATCATGCCCTTCCTTCCTTAGGAGGCTGTTCACCTGTGCCTTTCAGGGTTTTGCTGTAGCAGAGTTGAGCACATCTTCTAATTTGTGGATCTTAAAACATTTGATATGGAAACTGTAACCTTCTTCAAAAAACAGTAAATGTTACTGAAGCTCTTGCAGTTTTACAGAAGATACTACATGCTTGAATGTAACTTTCTTTGTCAAGTTTTGGGGGTGCTTTTTCAGTTGAAAACTACTGATGTTTAGTAAGATAGGCTCAGCATTAAGTTAGACACATAGACCTGTCACTAACTGAATACATAGACTGAGGCAAATTTCATCTGAGTAGCACTGTACAGAGTCTGCATCTTTGCAGAGAAATAAGAAGTCTCCATCACATTCATTTATTTGGAAGAAGAGGATGGGTAATGGGGAGCAAATGTGAAGACAATTTTGGCAAAGCTTTTGCTCAAGTAATGGACACACAGTCCACCTACCAAAGTTTGCAAGGCTGTGGTTTCAGTTAGGTGTGCCTTAGTGGTCATAAGGGTTTATGGAGTCACCTCACTCCTGTGCTATGGGTTCTGGCTCCTGTAGCACAGCATATGTAGCATAACCACATGGGGGTCTTGGCCACGAGTGTGGATTTTAAGCACTGATTTAGGTTTTTGGCTGACAAGATCATCTCACCAGTGGTCGGACAAGCCAAGTCTCACAGGACACAGCTGGGAAGAGGAGTGATAAAAAGGGCATGCCTTAAAGCAAAATGCTGTGAACCTGCAGCAGCCTAAGCTGCTTTATCTTAACCAACCATAGTAAATCATCACTCTAGCTCTTAGCCATATCAGATACCACTAGATTACACTTTGGTGAGAGAGACAGAAAGTGCAACTAGGCGTGATCTGCCACTGCCTATTACTATTCTGAACTGGCAGATTTTATGCAAGTGAATATAGAGGAAGGCAGGCAGCGGAGAGCTGGCTCAGAGAGGTGTAACTGCCTCTGTCCTGGGTGTTTGAGATCAAATCTGGAGAGAGAAACCATTGCTAGGTGCTTTAACTCTCTAACTGCTGCTCAGCTTGGGGCTGGGAGGGCTGACAGTGTTACTGACCCAGCCCCTTCATATATATAGCTGCACTGCATCCAGACCAGCTGCCAGGGTTGAGGGCACAACACTTTCAGGAAAACCATCATGTATCTCCATGTGCCTTAAAATGCTACAGAGGGTCAGGAGCTGCAAGTCCATCAGACCATGGTTCAACAAATCTGGTTTCAAGGTTCTTAGTACTAAATCAGAGGTGCTGTGGCCTTGGGCCCATTTGCTAGTTGACACACTAAGTCCTGGGCCCTGATTTCTTCAAAACATGGCAACAGGTTGACTCTGCACCAGCAGGCTTTACACTGAGCCAGGTGCTGCCTACTTGCCCACAGTGGGCTAAACCTCTGTTGGATGTATGGATCAATTTGACAGTAATGTGACCACATGCCTGAGCCTGAACTGGGTCAGATGAGCACCACTGGGTGCTACAGCAGTGCATGAAACTAGTCTTGCTGAGTGCAGAGCCCCAGCTCTGGGTGCTGAAGGGCAGGCAGAAAGTAACAACCTGGCCAACCTCCCTTGGCTCATCTACCAGAGAGGGGTCAACAGGGTGCCTGTGAAACCAAGGGAGGAAGTTTCTACCCTACAGCTTTGGTTTTGTTCCTGTAATGCTGCTTGTTGCCTTCATTGTGCTGACACAGCTGTTGGTAAGATTGTACATTGAATCTGATTACCAAATGAAAAAAAAAACAAGATTAAAAGCACACTCCTTTGGGATGAGGTAATTATTAAGCAGAACTATCTTCAAGGCTTGATTAATAGCCCAGTCTTCCAAATGTACATACAGAGTGAGGGGCAGAGATCTGAGCCATAGGAGCGGACAGGCAACTGCAAGGGAACTGGAGACTTCCTAGTTTTTATTAATAAAGCCAATGCCTGGTGGAACTGCAACCAGAGTCCTTCCACTGCTGCTTGCTATAGCTGTTCTCTACCTGGCACAGTGCACTTGGCTAGTGTGTCTTTCGTGTGACACAGGATCGTGTTCTTGTACGTACTTCATATTCTCCATCTGAGCTGTGTGTGCCACTTTGACTCCTTCCTCCCATGGAACAGGATTTTATTGGCTTGCAGATTGCATTCTCTCCAACACAGATTTCTTTCATGCAAATCAAGAAGTTGAGAGGGAGACAAAGGTGATGAATATGCTAAGTATGGAAAAGCAGTATAGTGTTATGGTTACATTAGAGAGCATTTAAAACAGAAAACAATCAAATATGAATATCACAGAACCAAAACTCAGCAGTTCTGCATTGCCACAGGAGAACAAAGATGAACTGCTGCAGGATTTAAAGTTCTAATGAAAATAAGTGATTGTGACTTAAAATCTTTACTGAAAACTAGTGCCTATGATCTGCAAATTGTTTAGGAAAGGAAGAAGTTATTTCCCATATTTCAAACATTTCTACCTTGTTGCAGATTACTTCTTTAGGATGCTAAGAAACGTGTTCTTATATGGTCAGGTGAGAGGACACAGGGAGGTGGAAATATCAAAATAGAACAGTAGGAAAGGTTGAAAAACTGTTGTGTTTAATGATTCTGAAATTTGGTACATAAAGGCATAGTCACAGGGATTTAACCATTTGGTCAGCACAAGATTTCCACATTTCTCACTGCCCAGCCCTGAACATCAAATCTGTGAGTCTATTCCCTGCTTTATTCATCACTGCTCCCCTGGATTACAATTCAGCTGGAATATTCTCCCAGTTTTGATGGAACTGGTGGTGGTTTTTCTCAGAATGCCCCCCTGTAAATAATGGATAACCATAACCAGAGGGTCATTTGCTGCCCTGCCCTCATTCTGTCTGGAAGCTTTCCTGCTTCACCGGGAGGTGAGTAAGCAACTTTGGTGCAATGCTCTGAGCATCCCACCTGGGCAACCCTTCTGGTGTAGGTGAAGGAAGAGTCAAGCTTGTAACTGGGCCTCTGTGGGAGGCAGGCAGCAGCCTGCTGAGCCCAGGCAGCTCAGCACATGAATGCAGGAAGCCAGGGACCTGGGCTAAGGAAGTCTGCTGGGGGATAAGCAATTAGGTTAAGGATGAGGGCTGCTTCTGTTCACTTTGGTGTGTAAACTCCTCTATATAGACATTGTGGGAACAATGACTTCCACCTTGCTGACTTGCTGTAGCCATAGGTGTTACAAATACTTCTTCCATCTTTTCCTTACTGTGCCTTCTTCTCAGCCTTCCACAATTTCTGAAGGAAAAGGGAGGTTGTTAAGAATCGTATCCCACAATGCAGCTTCCAATTTGATCTTTCTTTTTTATCAGTGGTAGAGTGGTTCTCTTCAACACCATGTGCCTCATCAGGAACCCCAGTTCTGTATTGTCACATGATTCATATGTGTTTTCTATCTTTTTTTTAGACATACTTTCTCATTTATTAAAATGAATTCCTGCAACCATTAAAATCACCAAAATGCAATTAAGTACAATGGAACCAATAAAATGTAGCAACCTGGCCTCTCTTTCCTGTGACCTCTCAAACAGAGGTTTGCAAGACACAGATTATTGCTTTCCCTTTTCTGTTTAGTATTTCTCTCAACAAAGGCTTACTCATTTGTTTCCATGAAGCTGAGTTTCTTCTTGCATTTGGTAACCAAATTAACTGTGTTTTTTCCTAGGTAATTCCTATCACAACAAAACTGATAGCAAAACTAGACTTTAGCATGAGTTTTGTCTCAGTAGGAACTTAAAGGATTTTGGCTACCCTCTGTTGAAAGAGAGCCTGTACAGTTGTGTGTGCATATCTTCATGTACATTGTTCACATATATATATATATATATATATCTATCTGTGTGTGTATAGAAAAATATCTGTGAAAATGCGTAATTTCTTGGCTCTCGTCCTAACCCTTGTGCAACTGGGTGCTGAGATCTGGATATTCAGTGTGCTTAGCAGCACTTTTTAATGAAGAGGTGTTTTCTCCCTTGGAGCTGTCATTCTCTGCCACATCACAGACTCTTTCAGACAGAAAAATAATTGGCCACTTTCTCCGAGCGTGGAATCGAGGAGCCCCAGGGATCCGTGGAGTGCTCAGCGAACCGGGACAGCGGCTCGCGGTGGCGCCCACTAGTGTCCCCCCAGCCGGTGCTGGTGCTGCTCCCCTTGCGGGTCCTGCCCTCGGGGGCACCCCCTGCAGCACCTGAACGAGGTCTGGTCGATGGTGAAATGTGACAGGTGAGACCCAAAGCCCCAGGAGGAGAAAGGTGAAACAAAATGGACAATTTCTTCCAGAGCTGTTCTGCTACCAGACGGAAATGCAGGCTTGCTTTGCTTTTTCCTCTGAAACCTGTGTAATTGCTGCCTGTTGTGATTGTTTTCCATGTTTGCAGTGAATTGTTTTATTATTTTGCTTCAAATGTGTATTTTTAAACACCATTTATTGTATTCAGGGGCTCCCAACAGCCACCTTTCATCAAATATTCCCGAGTTGTTAGCATTCAGAAATAGGAATGCAGGAAAAATTCATACCTTAGGACCTCCCACCTACTACACCACATGTAGAGAAGTGATGAAATAAATGGCCAAGAAAGTCCTTGAGCCCTTGCCTGGCACAAGCAGGCTAGTATCCAACACCCACCAATGGCTTAAATGCAAATACGACACAGCTTACCCTGTCTTGCAAAATGACTCTGAGTCCAGTTCTGCCGCTTGCCAATCACTGCTCACTGCTCTTGTTATGACAGCACTAACCACTCTTTTTCCCAAGGGCTGGTGACTGGAGGAGGGATGACCCATGTTCTGCTCAGGTGGTGGTTGCCATCTGCCCCATACATGGAAGGCTGCTGCTCTCATGGCTGTCTGGGCCAAAGGAATAGCCTGTCCTTCACCTTGCTGCGATACTCTCAGGCTGGCTGTTTACCTCTGACTCACTCTCACATGTCATTTACGAGAAAAGGCTGCACAGAGAGCTGGAGCAGAAGAGGCAGGAACTCCTCACAGGAACCAGGGACAGCCATCCTGCAGATCCCAGGCTGTCCCCTGATACAAAGCTGGCATCAGAACCACAGCCTTAGGAAGACATCCATAGGATGGAAAGGTACAGCCCCTGTTTTCTATCATCATTCTGGGGATCTGTATTTTACCTGCCCCATGTTTTCACAGCTGTCTAACCCTACTCCTTTGGCTATAGATAAGGGAAATTGGAGGGAGGGATTTTAGCTTGAGCTGGGGTGAATAAAATAAGTAAACTAGGCAGAAATGCTGCCATGATAGCATTATGTTTACCAAGGCCTTGCCATGCTGTGGACATCAGGGTATGACGCTCACACCAAGCCTCTTGCTACTTTTTATGAGTCATACTACATATTGTAATCTAGATCAACACTTGAAAGATGAAAAGTCTTTTTTCCACATCCTTTTCACATTCATTACATCCATTCCTTTTCTGCCCTTCAATCCATAGCTGTGGGCAACAGGAGAACCAGTAACTGCCTGAAAGGTGACTAGTGGAAAAAGAAAGGAATGAAGTAAAAACAAAACAAAACAAAACAAACAAAAAACAACATGGAAAGAATATGCATCTTTATATGATTTAAGGTTCTTCCATTATGTTGCTCATTTGTCTGTTCTCATCTGTAAAACTCAAACTCTTCAAGATAAAATTTTCCCTCACTAATGTGCTAGCAATCAACAGAGTCATCAGTGCTAGAAAACACAGTGCTCATACTTCACGCTGAAATTGTTTGAAGTGGTGCAGGGAACCAGGGAACATTTCACATTGTCACCAAACCCCAAATTTTGGTAGCAAAGCACTTATCTGTTTTGTTGAGAGGGGTATGGATTTTTGGGGGCGTGGAGACATAGGCCACATCTTTTTTATTTCTTCATAATGGAACTTCATTCTGCTATATATGTATTTTGAATCTCAGCTGCTAAACAAACAAAACCGTGGAGGACAATTCTACAGGACTGGTAGCAGCGGCAAAAATTCTTCCTGCCCGGAGTGAAGGGGTATCTCACTGGGGTGTCCACAGCCGTTTCCTCCTCAGCTAATGTTTTTCTGATGGAAGTTGTTTGGATGGCTTTTTTTACCCCTTTCTGGCCATTTAAGCAGAGCGGCACCCGGGGCTCGGCGCTCAGGCGGGCGCAGGCTCCGCAGGTGCGGACACCTTTGAAACTGCCGCTCCTACCAGCCGAAATTCACGTGACAAATAAAGCGCCCATTTGTGTTGATTATTTTCTAACGACTCTGCTGGGGTTTGCCTTTGGTCTTGCCGGTACCCAAAGTGATGGGTAATTTTGGAGCTATTTGCGTGCATGCCCTTGTTTTGAAGGCGCAGAGGTCTGTGAGCTCAGGTACTCACAAACACTTAGTGGGAATTAACAACTGAATAGGGAGCCCTAAGCACCCCGACCCGGGATCACTGCGGCATCGGGACTTCAAAGAGCACGGCGTTAATCCGGCCGGATCGCCCGCCGGATCCCGCGCTGGGGATGGGGATGCCCAGCCTGCCCCGTCCGCCTGCCCGGCAGGGCTCACTCGCGGGGCTGCAGCGGGTTCTGCACCCGCGGCTGGTGCGGGCGGCGAGGTCTGCCCGCTAATGCTGCAGGACGGAAGACTTGGCAGAGATGTTTCGAGAATGGTTAAAAGAGCGAGGACAGAGGCGGAGGTCGTCATGTCCTCCCCCAGCCCTCTGCCCTCTCAGCCTGAAACTGCCTGCGTGTGAGGGAGGAGCTGGCGTGGGACAGCGGTCCCAGCCGGGATGGATGGCTCCCGGCCACCCACGGCCCACCTTTCCCCGCCCCGTCCGGCTGCTGCCGGCCCTCTCCACGGAGGAGGGCTCGGAGGGAGGGATGCGCGGCTGGACCTGCCCCCGCCGCCTCCCCAGACCCCCGACCGCCTGCGGGGGCATCTTCGGAGCGCGGTCCCCTGGCGGTCCCGCCTCGCTGGGCTCCCCTCCTGCTCGTCACCCCGAGCGGGCACGGCAGGATGGAAGGGAAGACACCAGTTCCATCCCGCTCCCAGTAGCAGCAGGATACTGGTGGAAACCGGGACGGGCAGCTAGCAAACCCGAGCCCTCCCTGGGAGGGAAACCCTACAGCTATCTTCTCACCTTCCGAGAGAGTACATATGTCGTCCCCTTTCTGTTCTCTGCTTATTTTTATAGCAGACTCGCCCAACACCGCAGTTATTTAATATGTGGTTCCCTGCTAGGCCTTGCTGTTTGATTGCTGTCACAAATGATACCAGGTGAAATTCCTCATTGTTTCTGCAATTACACGGTAGCCCACTGCTACTCGCTTTTTCAGCCCCTCGAGTTAATTGTTTTTCCACTGTAAATCTCATATCAAATGCATAGAGAGCAAACAAAACCCCAAACCTCCCAAAACTCATATTTCTCAGCTATTATGTTATCAGCAGGAAATGTTTCATAGCTCTGACATCATAAGCCCCAAGCAGCATGAAGTTTATCAGGGCCTTCACATGATGAAATTGTACTTTTTAAAGTGATAGAACAAAAAAGAACATCTTTCTGCTGGATTTGAGCTGTTAATTTTAATTGCTATGATTGTTGAATCAGGGTCTTTTAATAGTAATTTCTCATACAAAGCAGGGGAAGCAAGCCAAAATTAGCTGTTTAAAATAGTCTATAATAGATTTGTAAATACAAATAGGATCAAACTGCCCAGATCTGTGGCTGTCATGCCCATGACATGGGTCTTGTTATGTTCTCATATCTCTATTGTGTGACTGTCAGGATGGTTATGGGCACAAATCTGTGAGTGAGTAAGTGATCTTGCTTTAAAACCAGGGAACAGGTGCTGGGCATTCCTCTTTAAACCTATTGGAGGGTGAAAAAACAAGCATTTAAGAAGAGCTGTTTGGAGATCCCTATGCATGAACAATTACAGAATCATTTAGGTCAGGAAAAGACCCTTAAGATCTTGAAGTCCAACCCTCAACCCAGCACTGCCAAGTCCATCACTAAACACACCCAGATGTGTTCCCAAGTGCCACATCTACACATTATTTAAATACCTCCAGGGATGCTCACTCAAACATTGCCCTGGGCAGCCTGTTCCAGTGCTTGACAACCCTTTCAGTGAAGAAATTAACCCTAATATCCCATCGAGACCTCTTTTGGCACAACTTGAGACCATTTTGTCTCATCCTATTGCCTGTTACCTGAGAGAAGGGCCACACCCGCCCCACATTGCTATAATGTCCTTTCAGGCAGTTGTAGATAGCAGTAAGGTGTGCCTGTACCCCTACCCACACACAGCTCACTCCCCACCCCACCCCTCCTTTTCTCTGTAGTAAACAACCCCAGCTTCCTCAGCTGCTCCGCACAAATTTTGCTCCAGACCCCTGGCCAGCTTTGTTGCCCTTCTCTGGGCACATTCCAGCACCTCTTTATTATCTTTCTTGCAGTGAAGGGCTCAAAACTGAACACAGGATTTGAAGTGTGGCCTCACCGCTTCTGAGTACAGGGGGACAATCACTGGCCTGATCCTGCTGGCTGCACTGTTTCTGATTCAGGCCAGGATGCCATTGGTCTCCTGGGCCACCTGGGCACACTGCTGGCTCATGTTCAGCTAGCTGTCAACCAGCATCCCCAGGTCCTCTTTAGAGCCATCCTACTCTCCAGCAGATCAACGCTCTCACCTAGCTTGGTGTTGTCCATGACCTGGCTCAACCCTCTTGTTCAGACTATTGATTAAGATATTAAATACAACTGGCCCCAGCACTGACCCACGGGGAACACCACTTGTGACCAGCCACCAACTGGCTGTAAGTCCATTCACCACCACTCTCTGGGCAGACAGTTTTTTACTCAGTGAAAAAAGCACCTGTCCAAGCCATGTGCCATGTGAAAAATACGAAATGCTGGTCATGGTTATGGTTGTGTTTGTGATCCTAATTTCAGTCTCTTTCCATTTGGAGGAAGGAAAGTCACCTGGAAGCCAAAGGCAATTTAATAATTTCCTCTTGTAGATTTCCCAAATATTTGCCAAAATGACAAAGGCATTCATTTGACAAAGACTTAAACTTTCTCAAAAACACTTTCTTTCCTTAGCCAGTGGGGTACCATAAGTTCAACAACCAAAAGCTCTTGTGTGGTCTTACCTAGTAAAATTAGCCATTGCAAAGAACTCACTTCAAGCATTTAATGTTTGTCCTGTCTCTCCATACACTGCCATATTTTGCCAGGTAGGATCAAACTGTGAATAGTTTTTACTAACCATTGCATTTCCATGTAATTTAAAATCACAGCTACAGATTTTTTTAGCTGTTATTTTTCTTTGAAGGAGAAAGGAAGTGACCGATGAGGATGCTTTGAATACCACTTTATTTTCAAATACTGAGCTGTCTCTTCCAGGTCCTGATTCATTGACTTGTGTCTATTCTTTCTGTTTCATATACTTCATCTAGAAAAGGTTATTCTTTACTTTCTCGTTTTTATAAATTAGCCCTACAATTATTATGGAGCTTATGCCTACGTATGTCCATTATTTAATGTGTATGTCTGTGTGCTACCTTTTTAAGAAAGTGGCGCCTAAATTGAATCATAACCAAAGGGTAAAATTGCTGTTAATGTGACACCTTCCCCAGTCAATATAGAAGGCAACAGTTATTTGGTTTTGTAGGGCTATTGATTTGCAGTATTTAAAGTCCATATATATAGATATAGGTATAGATATAGATATATGGATATAGGTATATGTTTCACAAGAGTTGACCCTATTTTTAACCCTTTTGGCTTCAAGTTTGCAAAACCCTAGAGCAGATTTTAAGCTACATTGTATCTTCAGGATTGTGTAAGTCTGCACACTGAAAATCCCACTTGGCATAAACTAAAATGGATTGATAGTTTTTGCAGCTATAGTAGAATTGGTTTTCATCAGAAAATAAAGAGTATTTTCAATTAATTCAGTCTCCTAACATTCCCATGAAAGAGATGGTTGTTGTCTGTGTTTGACAGATGAAACTCCCTGAGCACTGAAAGAGTGTAGATGGCTTTTTCATAAAAACAGACCCTGAAGTTAAGCTACAAGCTGAAATGTCAAGTCTTGCACAGGTGTATTAATACCTCCTTGATTTTTCCAAGTGCTGTAAGCATTCAACAGCTGTGAAAAGAAAGGTATCAAGAATTTAAAAAGGAAGCACTTACATATGACCAGCCATATCTGGAAAATCCCAGCTTCAGTGTTTTTAAAAATTACATTGAAACATGGTGAAAGAGTGGAAGTCCCATTTAAAAGTGTCCTCCTTCATTTACCCAGCCCGATACTCTATATGTAAGTTGAAGGGGGGAAAAAATCAAATAAAACCAAACAAACTAAAAACAAACAAAAAAACCCCAAACCAAACACAACCAACGTAGAATGGATGACTGGAGAAACAGAAAGAAAATCTGCAAATCTCAGCACAAGCATGGCATAAAGGTGAAAGTATTCAAGCCCTCTGGGAATCAGGTGCTAGCCAATTGAAATGGATATTCAGAAACTTAGAGGTAGTTTTTCACCAAAAACAGACAAAAATTGCCTCTCTGAAACTATTCAGAAAGCATTCAGAAAATACTTGTCAATCCTGCCGTGGTGCCAGCAGGACTTCAGGAAAAGAGTATAGCAATGGCACAGTGTGGCAGGTCATTCTGATAACCAAAACTTTTAAGGTGTCTATATAGATACAGCGGTGTCTGTGTCTATGCGTATCCATATTTATAAGGATGAAGGTCATATGTGGTTATAAATGGCGATAGGTGGATTTCCATATATACATAGAAGCATATGTAAGTGTGTAACAGCCTGACAGATTTTAGGGTTCCCAATTTCCCCTCTTAGGCCCTCCTGAGCAGGGTACTTCAGTTGAACAGTTTCAGTCCCACGAGTCCAAGCAATTGAAGCATAGGTTGTTTTCCGATACAATGACCTCCGACGAAAAAGGAAAGGGTTTAATCCCAGTCCTAAAGGAAAGGATGAAATTACTTTGGTCCAGTGTGTCTCTCCTGTAACTTGGGCTGCAGAAAATGAGCTCTTCTGGAACAGCTTTTTTAGAGCCAGAGATGCTCCTTATTATGCTCCTCAGGAGTATATTTGAATAAAGCCAAACGAAACAAGATAATCTGTAACCCTTCAAAGACTTATATTTTCTTTCAACATTTTTTTGTGGTTTAGAGGTTATTTCAGCAGATTTACAAACCTAACATGCTCCTTTCTGTTTCGCTGCAGTGTTATCTTCAAGATAACATCTAAAGGGCTGCGGGACCCATTCAGAAGTCTCTGGTCCCACACATCATTGAAACATCCCGCAACTTCGTATGGCGATGTTCCCTGTCAGAATCCTTGGGGCGGCTCCGGGACAGGGAGCAAGGACAGACCCGGCTTGCAGGGGGGCGAGGAGCGATACCCCGGTTGCCTCCGCGATTCCTTGGGAAGGTAGACTTGCAGGCCATGGGAATGACAAATACTGAGTCCCAAGAATTTGTTTGGTAACTGTGGTAACTTTAATTTTCAGGATGCGGGCGGGGGTGGAGGGGGGCGAGCAGGAGGGAGGCGAGTTCCAGCTCTTCCCGCACCGTATAGAGCGAATGAAAAAGCCCGCGAGCTACCGGCGGTTCCCTCACACTCTCGACGGCCGCAGCGCCGCTGAAAAGTCTCTGGGCAGCCTGGTCCGACGGGGCTCCCGCGGGGGCAACCCAGACCACGGCCTCCCCCGTCACTGCCCCCGGGACCCTGGCTCGGCGGGAGCTGGGCGATACGAGTCAGGGATCGAAGCCGGGCTGCTGCTCTCCCGAGTTGAGCTGAGAATAACCCCTAGTCTGGGAAGGATTAATCAATCCTTCCTTCGTTCGGGAGAGCCTCACCCCTGGTGTATTTCGAACCAAACAGGAAGGGTCTCCCTTTCCCAGGGCGGTCACAGTTTTCCTGCCCCCTTCTCCGATGCAATCCTCAGGAAACCTAAGCAACATCGAAAGCTTGTCTACCTTGCTCTGCTGAACGCGAGATTAAGTGAGTTTTTGGGGAAAAAAATCGGCAGCAGCCTTGAACTAAGCGACACTTGTCCGGAGGTGGTGTTTTAAATCACGGGATCCTATCAGTCTATACTATCGTGAAATTAATACTCATAAATCCTACGTAGTATCTTTGTCCAATCTCCTTCCTTCCCTGCTCTAGCTCGGGAGAAGCAGAGCCCGAGGGAGCGGGTAGCCGGAACGGACTCTCGGGCGGGGACCGGCCCCGCCGAGAGCCGCACCTGGGCTCGCCGGCCGCGGGAAAGGGCGCAGAGGCTCGGCCTCTGCGGCTCCAGGCAGAATGCTCCTCCGTTTGTTTTGCTTTCAAAGCAGGGCAGCGGGGCCGAGCTTTGCTCCGCTCTTCACCCCGCGGCGAGCAGAGTTTGGTCTGCTTCGTGCCAGGGCGTCGGGCTTGTCCGACACATTTATGTTGTCTTCGTCTGTCGAACGAGATCCACGCAAAAACTGAGCCAAACGTTATCCCGGAGAGGACGAATGGTTAGGACCAGGGCTAATATTTCGGGGCTGCCTGTGAGTAGCCTGTCCCAGGCTCCCGCCTGTGTGGCCGCAGCCGGAGATGGGCACAGCAGGGACTGGCTCCCCCGTCTCTCGGCTTCCACCGGGGGTGGGGGCTGAGCCCCGCCTGCCCTCTGCGACTCCGGTGCCCGTCCCCGGCCACAGCGGGCACCACGGGGCGCACCCCGCCGCCCGCACGCTGCCAGGGCCCGGCGTGCTCAGGATCCGCATCCCGGCCGGGCTTCGGCAGCGCCGCGGCGGCCGCAGTCAGTTGTTCCGATGCGGCGCTGCACGGCGGGAGTGGGGCGGGCAGCAAAGCGCAGCTGCTCCGGCCCGGCCGGATCCTTCCGTCAGGCAACGAAATCCTGGCCGCTGGTCTGGTCTGGTTTAAAATTCAGCCGTGAGGTGGAGGCAGGTGTTTGCAGCGCTCCCTGCGAGCTGGCCGGCGGCGGGTAGAGGGCGAGGGTCTGCAGATTTATACCTGCACACCGTTCACGCCGGCTCTGTCCGCTCCGCAAAATCACACGAGCATCTACGCCTTCCCAAGGGCTGTTCCTTCCCTTTTGGGGCTAAAGGCTCCAGCTTTTGTGGTGAAAAAAAGCACCAAACAGATCTGGCACCAGCCTCAATTAAAAATCTGCCTACTCCGTGGGAGATGCTGAACGGCAATGCGGGTTGTGAGAAACCGACCACCGAGTTCCTGAAAACTGGAACTGCGAAACAAGCCCGCCGGTTCTCACGGAGATGTCCCTGATAGAGTGAAACATGTCAGGATAAGGATGCTGCCCCGGGGAGCGGAAAGGGAGGAAGGAGGCCGTTGGGCTCAGCAGAGGCATAAGCCGAATTGTCTGAACGGCGAGGTGGTCAGCGGGGAGATGGCGGGGGCCAGTGTCATCCGCCCCGTCTCAGCAGACCGGCAGATCGCTGCCCTCCCTCCCTGGCGTGTACCTGCGTTCCCTCCATACACGCTTCCCTTTCGTCCCCGTTACTCGCTCCCCGTCGGGAATTCTCCCCTCTGCGCCCGAGCAGTGCTCCACGGCAAAAGGTCTTAATTTTTGAGAGAGGGGAAGCCGCGGCCACCAGGGGATGATGCGGCCGTTCCCTTCACTTCGAGCGGCGCTGGGGGCACAGAGCGGGCCGGAGCCTCTGGGTAACCGATTGAGGAAGGGGGGCGATTGGTGGGGGCGCACACCGGAGTCACAGGTGACTTGTTCCAATTAGTAGCTGTCTAATTAAATTAGTGTCACGCGGCCCAGCCAATGGGCCGGCGGGGGTGGAGGGCGGCGATCAGGCAGCCCCGGCGCAAGCCCCTCCCCGGCCGCCCGAAGAGCCCGGCACGCCGGTATAAATTGCCTCGGCGGAACGCGGCTACTGAGTTGTGCGGCCGCGGGTTGGGGTCGGTGCTGCAGTAGCTTCGAGGGGGAACTCCAGCGCACCGCCCATCGAGGATGCAGCTGGGCGAGCCGCTGCTGGCAGCGACGGGAGCACTGCCGGGCGCGCCCTTCTACCCGCTGGAGGGCGGCGGGCGCGGCGGCGCAGCCGGAGCCGGGACGGGCACCGGCGGCAGCTCCCGCGGGCCTCCCGGGCCGGGCTCTCCACCGCGCCTCGACCTGGACAAGATGCCCAAGAAGTTCGGGGCGGCTCCCGCCATCCTGGGAGAGGCGGAGGCGGTCGAGCCGCCGTTCAGCGCCCCTAAGCCGGACGGCCGCAAGGCCACCCCATGCGGGGACGAGGAGCTGCCCCCGGCCGCCGCCGCCCGCTACTCCATGGACAGCCTGAGCCCCGAGCGCTACTACCTGCAGTCCCCCGGGCCGCCCGCGGCCGAGCTGGGGGGGCCCTGCGCCCTCTTCCCCTACCCGCCGGCCGCGCAGCACGGCACCGTCTACCAGCCGCCCGGCGGGCCACGCTACCCCTACGGCTCGGTGCTGTCTCCAGGGGGCTTCGCGGGCACCGTGTGCCCGCCCGGCGGCCGGACGCAGTTCGGCGGCGGCGGTGGGTACCAGTACGGGCAGGCGACGGCCGGCGGACCCCGCTACGGCCCTTACCCGGCAGCGTCGGGCTCCTGCGGCGGGCTCGGGGCGCTGGGGGTGCCGGCCGCCGGCCCGGGGCTGCGAGCGCAGGTCTTCCTCTGCAACCGGCCTCTCTGGCTCAAGTTCCACCGCCATCAGACGGAGATGATCATCACCAAGCAGGGCCGGTAAGCGGGTGCAAAGGATGGTTGAAACGGAGGGAAGTAGTGGTGGGGGGGGGCACCCTCGGAGGCGCTTCGTGCTTGCCTGCGCCTCCGGGAAGGAAGTGCGCGCTCTCCCCGTCTGTGGTGCCTAGGGATGCTTATCCCTGAGAAGCCACTCTCTATTTTGTCATACAAGGCAGCCGGGAGATGGGGCGGGGGTCGGTTAGAGCTCGCCACTTGATTCCTTGGTATCTTCGGTGCCGGGATGGACGGGGCACCCCGCTGCCGCCTACAGCATCCACCGCGGCCCGCGCCTTTCCTTGGCCGACCTCAGCATGCCGTGTGGTTTTCCTTCTCTCCCCAGGAGGATGTTTCCCTTCCTGAGTTTCAACATCACCGGCCTCAACCCCACGGCCCACTACAACGTTTTCGTGGAGGTGGTGTTGGCAGACCCCAACCACTGGCGTTTCCAGGGGGGCAAATGGGTGACCTGCGGCAAAGCCGACAACAACATGCAAGGTAGGTGTGGGTTCTCGAGGGCTCCTCGCCGCCTTTCCCCGCGAGTCGGTTTCCCAGAAAGTGTACCCGCTTCGCCCCCTTCTGCAGGGTGTTCCCCACACCTGGCATCCTGTTGCGGGACGAGCTATGGTTTAATGGGCGATTTGAGGCTTCTTTTTACGCTGCGGTGTTCGAGGCTGGGTGGGGAGAGGCGCCATGGGGGAGCCGAGGGGCTGCGCGGGCGGCAGAACAAAGCCGTGTTCCCGGCCGGCCTTTCACTGACTTGTCTTCCATAGGCAACAAGGTCTATGTTCATCCCGAGTCGCCCAACACTGGGGCTCACTGGATGAGGCAGGAGATTTCTTTCGGGAAGCTGAAGCTGACGAACAATAAAGGTGCTAACAACAACAACGCGCAGGTATGGAAGGGGGAAGCAGGCTTGAGGGGGCTGGCGCTTGGTGGGTCACCGGGGGAGCGCTGTGTTTTGGGGCTTTACAGCATTTCATTGAACTGCTAGATCCCAGTGCTTGTGAGTTCCCTTTTTAAGGTGGGGTCATAGATCTTGGGTTTCTGCTTCTTTGTATGGAGACAGAAATTTCAGAATGTGATGTGTGAATTTATCTGATTTTAGCTAATATATTTATCCCCAGAGTTGCTCAAAAAGTGGGAGTGTAGGTCGTAGTGGAACAGGGCTGTAAGCCGTGAAACATCTGTTAACGGTTAAAATTGTTCCATACAACTTCCAGGAAGAAACTGTCATGCTGTAAAATAGACCTTTTAATGTTATATGCAATTTGTCTGAAGATCTTATCTCTGTCATGGTTTCTTTTAGATGATTGTACTTCAGTCTCTACACAAGTATCAGCCGCGGCTTCACATCGTGGAAGTGACTGAAGATGGTGTCGAAGATCTGAACGATTCCTCAAAGACTCAAACATTTATTTTCCCTGAAACACAGTTCATAGCAGTTACAGCATATCAAAACACTGATGTAAGCATGGATGTAAAAAATTGCAGCGAAGAATAGAATTGACTTGTGGGTTTAGCATCCCATCTCACTGTATTCTGCTTTCACTTTTAGATTACCCAGCTCAAAATTGACCATAATCCTTTTGCAAAAGGCTTCAGAGATAACTATGACTCGTAAGTACCCTTCTGTCTTCTCTTGTGGCTGCTTCTGTCTAGAAGGCATGATTCTGGCCTGAATGTCTGTGGAAGAGATTTTCTATAGACACTTAATCCAGTTACTCAAAAGCAGAAATACTTCCCCTGGTAGTCTTGCTAACATTAAAATGTCTATTTGAATAGTGTTTTGTCTTGATTACCTGTCTTTCAGCAATCTTCTGGATTTTGGTAGTAAATTTGTGCTGGCAGAACCCAGCTGACCTGCCGATTTGGCAGTAGCATATCGGGTGTCTCCAAAAGCAGGCAGCATTTTTAAATTGTCAGCAAAAAACTTGCCTAGTGGTCACTTCCGAGCTTCAAATGCCTTTGGAAAATCAGAGCTGTGTATATATGCAAGTATGGCTGCTGGGAGGAGAGTGGTGCAGCTCGTGTAAAATGGGTTGGTTACTGGAGACCAGTACATTCATAGCAGTAATACCAAAAATCTTATACTGGTCAAGGGGGGGAAAACCCCCTCCTAAATCAGATAAACAGCCATCCAATTAAATATAGTTATGATTCTGATTAAGAAATATGTTGAGTTTCTTCCTATTTGTGTTTTTGTGTTGTCTTACTATCATATTGGAATTGTTAAGAAAAACACTCAGCATTTCTTTTTTTATGTTGTAGCATGTACACAGCTTCAGAAAATGACAGATTAACTCCATCTCCCACGGATTCTCCTAGATCCCACCAGATCGTCCCTGGTGCCCGATACAGTGTGCAACCGTTCTTCCAAGAACAGTTTGTCAACAACCTGCCCCCGGCCAGGTTTTACAACGGTGAGAGAACCGTCCCTCAGACAAATGGCTTGCTTTCACCGCAGCAGAATGAGGAGGTGGCCAGCCCTCCTCAGCGGTGGTTTGTGACTCCTGTACAGCAGCCCAGTGCCAACAAATTGGACATGAACTCCTATGAGACAGAGTATTCTCATAGCACTTTGCTCCCTTATGGCATTAAATCCCTCCCCCTTCAGACATCCCACGCACTGGGATACTACCCTGACCCGACATTTCCATCCATGGCAGGCTGGGGGAGCAGGGGCTCTTACCAGCGAAAAATGACAACGGGATTACCTTGGACCTCAAGAACAAGTCCTCCAGGATTCTCTGAAGACCAGCTTTCCAAGGAGAAGGTGAAAGAAGAAATTAGCTCATCCTGGATAGAGACTCCACCCTCCATAAAGTCTCTAGATTCAAATGATTCTGGGGTCTACACAGGTGCTTGTAAGAGAAGACGGCTTTCCCCTAGCACTTCCAGCAATGAAAATTCGCCAACAATGAAATGCGAGGACATTAATGCAGAGGACTATAGCAAAGACAATTCAAAAGGCATGGGCTACTATGCGTTCTATACTAGTTCTTAACTCATCCTTTTATTCCTTTTATTTAATTGGGTAATTTTTTTCAGGGTGGCCTTGGGTTTTTTTGTGTTACTGCCAAAAAGACTCTTGCCTTCCACTTTTAATTATTGTGTGCAATTCTAAAGAAGGTGCCAAAGGTTTTTGACTGTTGCAGGTAACAAAGTGGGGAAAGAGCAAACCACGGGAGAACTCATCCCTTCCTTTAGAAGGAACCCATGCAGAAGCTGTACGGAGGACCCTAGATGTTTGCAATGTGGCTTATTTATTGGAGACACTAAAGTGTACAGTTTGGCTTGGCTCAGAGGCCTGATCAAATCTATGCACTCCTGGGCAAGGAAATAGGGGGATAGGAGCCCAAATTTAATGTTCTTCCCTGCTTGACCCTCTGATAAAAGGGAGCTGCAGGGAGCTGCACAAATGCTATGTTCTGCTTTAGACTGAGTTGGTTTCTTAAATTCTGTCTGCAACACAGTTGGCTGAATTGGCTATTGCTTAGCTAAGGCTTTCTTTGGCAGAAGAAAGCCAAAATAAAGCCTGCTTGCCAGGCAGGAATTTGACTTGAAGGTCTTGTTGCCTGTGATGGGGTTACAATGACCAAATCTGACTTTTTTAGTGTAGAACTTGCATTAAAATAATAATAAAAATGCCTCCATCCCAAAAGCCTAACCTTTATTGAGGTGGCCAAAAACAAAGTGTACAGTTGTGTTTTGTGTAGGTACACTGTAGAATACTGTGGAATAATATATAAATAGTTGACCTTGTAGCTGTTCAGTCGGAAGGACATCCGGTGGTGTTTTGAAGTTCAAAAGGGTTTTTTTTTTTGGTTAATCAAACTTGCCATATATGTAGCATTGCAAAAAGATTTTTATTTCTCTGTATGTAAAGTGACTTTTTCAGCTGCCCTGTATGAAACTGGAAATGATGTTAACTTTACCTACTCTTCTTTCCTATAGTTTCAGCTGGTTTTAAACTGATCAGCCCCAGAGCACTGGCACACAAGCTTTTACCCCACAAATAACTTTTTTCTGTTTGTTTTTCTATGTACATAGTAGCAATTTTTAATAAATGTTGTGATGCCAGGGATAAGAGGGGATGGCTCTGCCTCTTCTGTGCCTCTGCTGGCTGTCCCAGAGGGGGAGGAGGGAGCACAGCCGTGGGGGGGGCTGTGAGTTGTCTCTAAATCTAATCCCTTGTAAATAGCTGCTGTAGCTCTTGCACCGTGCTCACTGATGTTAACTGTGGGATTTTTTTGTAACTCCCCGCTGCCTCTCCTCCCCTCTCCACTTGTGATTTGCCACGGTTCTTCTGAGCATCCCCTCCAAAGCCCGACCCTGGACTTGATCCAAAATAACACGGTCGCTTTTCCTTTGCCCCCCTCCTCTCCTTCGCCGTGCCCCACGGAGGCAGGCGAGGTGCGAGCTCAGCGTCGACTTGCGGCGACAACTGTGAACCCATCCTGCCTCCCCCAACAGCCCCGGGGCTGCCTCCTCCGTTTCCCGGAACCAGGCAAGAAATTCCCCTGCCCGCTTATCTGGGGGTGGAAGCTCTTCTTGGCAGAGCAATTGGATCCCATCTCCCGCAGCAGCGGGACCTTTCCTGAGGATATGCAGGCAGTAATGGGATTAAGCTGTTAGTGATTCCTGGCTGCAAACAAAATAAACCCGGGGCCGTTCCCCGTGGAGGTGACGTGATCAGGGGGCACCGGCAGCGGTTCCCCCTCTTCGGGAACGGGAGGCGGTGGGAAGACGACGAGATTTTGATCAGCGCTTCGTTTCTCTGGCTCCGGCTCTGCGCGAAACAAATCGGGGTCCCGGCAGCTCGCACCCAGCGCTAGGACCCTATCTGGGACAGAAGGGGACTCGCAGTAATATTTAAGCGATTAGAGCCGGAATATATTTTTACTTTTTTGTGCATTTTCTTTTTAGGTGAGGGGATGCCTACCTCCGGAAAAGCCTCCTGGAAGCGCGGGCTGCCTCTGTCCCCAGCCGGGCTGGGACGGCGTGCCGATTGCCGCCCGCCCTGCACACAGCGATTACACAGCACCCGGGAGCACGATTCCGCCGCGCTGAGTTATTAAAAGCTGTATATTTTTGCACTGCACGGTAGAAAGAACTTAATACTTGTGAAAAGTCCTCACACTGTTTAATAGAAACGTAAGTGCCTGGCTGGCCCCAATTAACACCTTGTGATTATAATGCATTCCTAAAATGGGGTGTCAGACGCCAAATTGTGACTAAAGGTATCTAATTAATCTTCATAGGATGACACTGATAAACAACTCCAGATTTAAATAAAGATCAAGGAACTGAATGCTTTTTATTTGTTTACATTAACAGAAGATAAAATTAACTCCCCTTGCACTTTGCTTCGTAATGTGATTTACTAACAAACAGCGAGCTGCGGGCGGAGAGTCCCGCCTCGCCTCGGCGGGCGTTTTATCGCGGCTTTGGAGGGCGGGGGGACCCGGAGGGTGAGTGTCCCTTCCTCCGCACCCCGGGTGTCGTGAGGGTATGCGGGGAACGCAGCACCACCTTCGCCTGACAGCGAACGCTGGAGGGGAGCGCCTCCGTCGGCCCCGTCCCTGCCACTTCCGACGATCTGGCACGAAAAGTGCGTGCGGGTTTGAAACAGCAGCCCCACGCGAGTGGCGGGTTTAGAGGGAAATAAGTAAATCTAAACAAAGAACCCAAAACAGTAATTATTTACGCCTTTGCGGTGGTGTGCGACGGAAAGTGAACTGCGAGCCCTGCCCGATAAACCGGGAAAACTGAGTTTTGGTTTAGGGACAATCCGAACCTCCGCGGCTGCCGGCAGGGCAAAGGCTTTGCCCGCCGCGGGGACTTCGAGTCCTTCCTCCTGCCGGCCCCGTGAGACTGGGACACACCGGTGTAATCCACTGAGGCTGCTTCCCCCGAATTAGCAATTCTCTGGGCTATTTCCTCACTGAGCAGAGGGAGCCGTTCCGTGCTGTGCCTACCCAGCACTTACTTTTAATTAGCATGGGCGCCCCACCCACGGGGCATTAGAGGCAGAGGAGAGCGGTTTGTCCGATGGATTGACGCTACTCCTCGCCGAAGACACTGTTTTTTGGGGTTGTTTTCGTTAAAGCAGACCTGGCTCTTCGTTTCTCCAGCCCGTGCTCTCTGTAGCTGCACGTCGGGAACAACCCTCTGGTGTTTTTCCAACGAAACTTCGTCCCTCGCTGCTCGCCCCAAACTGTGTCGCCGCCGCTTCGCACCCAGGCGGGAAAAGGAAACGACCCCAACTCTTCCGACGCCAACTCCCTGACCCTCTCTGAAGGGCTCCTTCCTCCCCGAGGCGGCGAGTTTAGCGCTCCGAGGAAGAAGGAGCAGATATTTTTCGGTGTGTTTTCTTTTCGAGTAACGCGATGGGGTTTTACTTTCGGTCTGAATTTCCGCTCCCACCTGCTTGCTTGTTACCACCTCCTCCCTCTGAGGATGAGCGCGGCTTTTATGGAGGGGCTTTCCCTGGAAAGGTTATTTTTACAATCCCACCTCAGCAGCCGCCGCCCTCCCCTCAGGGCCGCCTTTGAGGGTATGGGCCCTGGTGGCTCTTGCGGTACCGCTACGCATCAGGAATTCCACTTCCCGACGGGAATGCCGGCTAGGCGTGCCGGGGGAGCCGGCGGTGGGCGCTGATGGGGGTCCGGATCCGGGAAGAAAGTGGCGGCGAGGGGGTTGAGGTGAGGAAGACGGGGCGTGCTGGCCCCCTTCCCTCATGCCCGTCCACCCCATAAAATTGTGTCTTGTGTTGTTGTTGTTGATGATAATAATAATGTCCCTGCCCGACATTTTTTTTTGCACATACTAGCCCGATTCCCCAGCCCTTTGAGCTATCAATAGGCTACTCCTCCCCTTCCCCAAATCTCCATAGCCCTGTTGATAATAAAATGAGTATGGCTAATATAAATATTAATCTAATCCTTATTGGAAGGATTGTAGTGCCTGCTGGATATCACAAATATGTAATCCAGGGGAGAATGGCATTAGCCTGAAAGTGCAGAGTGATTTGAATAAAATGATAGGGTGGTATCTAATATTTCCTTTAGGGAGTACTATACTCTGAGCTGTCACAACCGATTGTGTAAACAGACGAGACTGAGGGATGTGATCCTAATCATATTGATGAAACATTCATCTGAAAGACCAAGCGCAACCAGAAGCGACTCACTAGGAATACAATTAAATCCTAATCTGGGGAGGAGGAATCCTCTGCAGGCTTTCCAGTAACCTGCCACCCCTCTCCCCTGTTTTCATTTTGGAGTCAGATAAAATGCAGGAGAGGAAGAAGAAATAATGGAGAGATGGAGTGCTGTATGGTTTGCCTGCCTGAAGGACTACATTAACACAGGGAATGCCCAGCAGGAAGGAGGTAAATCTGTGGTTTTGATCCTGACGATAATAAAAAATAAAGGCCTAACTTAAGTCATAGGGGTGGCTACCTTCCTGCAGAGGGTTTCCACCTGTGAGTGGTGTTAATCAGGTCTGGAAAGTCTGTGTTTCTGGGGGGAAAATTCCTCTCCCACCCAAGCTTTGGTTGTCAGCTCAGTCCCAGCTTTCTGAACAAAATTTTGTCTTCTGTCTGCCGTGTGCTATTTGGTTTCCATCTGCAGGAGGGAACTGATTTCTTGCTGATAATATTTATTAGCAAAGGGGTTATTTTTCAACCTGTTTTGACCATCACCCCTCAAAAGACGATCTGAGAAGACAGATGGGACAAGGCTTCATATGTGGTTCCTGTAAGATCACTAAACCCAGGCTGATGGCTTTTCATAATTTCCTGCTTTGGGGAAAGGCATTGAACAGGTGCATTTTCCTAATGAGTACCATCTTTTCCCTCATACCACTGAAGTGAATTCAAGCTATGAATACCTGAATTCACATAATGATGTTTAAAGCTTGAAAAGTAGCCTATATTCGTCATCCTGTCACTGTTTAAAGCCAGGCTACCTTTGAATGTTTAAGACCCAAATCTGATGAGGTGGTTTTAGAGCTTTTTCAAAGTCGCTTGTCTTTTATCATCAAGCTCAGGCAAAAAGCAAAGTGATTTCCTTTTCCTGGAGTGTTCTCCATGAAAAGAAAGGCCTCAAGGTTTAGTTCTCTTTCCATGGGGCATAATGTCTGTAAATGAGGTAAAGATGAGTGGAGCAGGGCATCCATTAACAAATCTGTGTCGGGAGCTCCATGCATTATCTTCTGCCAAAGTATGAGCTCTGCAGTTTCACCAGTTTATGGAAGCACTCTTGTGGTTGAAGTAGGCATTATTAAAGTGTGTGTACCATAAAGCACTATGATTTTAGCAGTTTTGAGAATGAAACTTCGTGTTAGGGTTCCTATGTACTGGGATTGTACATCACAGTACACAGTAGGAGGGCAAAGGAGTCTGTTCTGTTACGAGCCCTGGTTTTCTTAGGGTACATTCAATTTTTGTAGTGTGGGTAGGGTACTAATTGTTAAACTTCATAGACCAGTTATAATCCCATTTGTCCATACAGCAATGCAGTTTCTGTTGTAAACTACATGGCACAGTTGCAAATTTCCTTTGAGGAGGAGAACAACCTTTATTCAGAAACTAAGTAATCTGTAATGTATTAGAGTGTGCTTGTTTTTAGTGGTAAGTTCTCAATAACAGAAATGTTATTGTTTTGATCTCCTTATTTCCTATCCCAAGCAAGAATATTATAAGATGTTATTCCTGCCCTAACAAAGGTATAATTTTAGCAGGGAGAGCTCTTAAACTGGCAGTTCAGAGGACATGTCTGTGCAAAGATGACTTTTCAGGAGCTATTCACAATAGCAGGTAAATTTTATCTTATCTCTTACTCCAGATAGGACAGACAAAGTCTCACCTGTGTAGCCTGGTCTCCACTGATACCTCAACTGGCTTATTTCCAGTAGCTTTTTGTTTTACACTGCAAGATTATTGTTAACCTAGCTCTTCTGTTACTTCTTTCATTGAAGGCAGGATTCAGTTCTGCTGCCTTTGCAGCTCCTTTGCAGGATTATTTGAGAGAAACAGGTAAATTTCTTGTTTTGAGGGGAAATTACTTTGATACAGAAGAAAAATTATGGCAAAATCTATGACATTTGAGTGGTCCTGGGTTTACTCACAGGAAGAGTGAAGTTCCTAAAGTTTGTGCCAGTAATGATCCTGAATAGCAGACAAATCTGCATTGTAAAGCTCCACTTCAAGTGTGCAATGTATTTCTCTCATTAGTCTGCTTAAATTATATGTACATAATAAACATCTGGAAATGCCTCCTGTCAGGATGGGCCAGTGAGTAAGGGTAGTGGATTGGAAGGGAAGAATCGGGTTATTTTTCAGTCACATCAATTCTCTAGTTTAGTTTACTGTGCAGCAGCAGAAATGCTCGTGCTGGCACTGAGCAGAAAGAAAAAATGGAGCAGAATGTAGACATGAAAAACTTCCATATTCCTGCCAGGGGTGCTGGTGACTGCTTTCATCAGTTTAAGTTGCAGTACTTGCGATTTCTTTCTTTCTTTCTTTTTTTTTAACTTACCCTCTCCCTGTCCCCTCAGTAACAGAACATGACAGCAATGCTTGGATCATGACCTGGCCAGTTTAGGTACTGGTCTTCAAAAACATTTAAGGAGGTTGGTATAAACACTCTGTGGAAAATGCTGAGGGGACTTTTGGGTAGGGTGGAGATGCCACAGTGATACAATCACATGTAGGTAGCTGTGGGAGTATGGTGAAATGTAGGTTTACAGCATCTCTCATACCCCAAAACATCTGTTCATAGGCATGTGATTGTTCCACAGTTTACTTGATAGTCCCTTGCCTGTGGTTAAATCTGGCACTTATTCCAACCATGGGAAGGAAGAGATATTCACATAGATGTTCACATAAGTATTAGAAAACACAAAACCTCCCTGATTTTGCTGTACTACAAAAGGCTTAATAACTGTATAGTATAATGGAATGTACTTAATAGCCTGAATGTGGTTTCTGCTCCCAAAAACTGATGGTGATGTGGGGTCAGTTCTTGTTTCTGGCATTCCCATTGAATGTGAGTCCTTAGCAGAGATGCAATTACCCTGGAAGTGGCCTGAAATACTAAGAGTTCCAGGGTAGTGCTTTTGATCAGCAGCTGCAGGAGTGGTGCTCTGTCACAGGCTGCTTTTTGTTTCACATTTGTCATGGAACATGGGGTGTGTTTGGCACTAGTACACTACACAAGAAATGAACGAACAAAAAGTAGTGGAGTATTGCACTGGAGACTTAAAAAAACCCCAAATCCCAGTTAAACCGTTGATAGGATTGTTCTGAACTGTGGGGTGATGACTGACTTCTGCTAAACTGTACTGTGGGTGGTTTTGGTAAGTGGCCTGTGTCTCCCTCTGCTCTGACTTGTACTTTGTCATTGTAGGAAAGCATGAATACAAGATGAGACACAATACCTTTCTGGTGTTTTCTCAACCTACCCTGGGGCTGGAGATTAAAAAACCCCAAAACCCCCTGACCCCTTTTGTTGTTGGTAGGCTGTCTTCCAAACCAGGAGTCACAAGGAGAGAAAAGCAGCAGCAAACAAGGCAAATTGCGTTCCTCCACCCTATTCACTTAAGTCACATTTGATTTGCATCATTGTCCACGCTTGTATTTAATATTGTTATGCTGAGGTGCTAATGGCCGCCCATTATGGTTGAAGGTCACTGAAACAGAGTGAAACCCAATCTATAGAAGACTTAAAGATTGGCCATAACCACACCTGAAAAAAGTCTTGATGGACGCTAACTCTCCTTTGTCTAACAGATAAAACTTTCATTGTGCTCTGTATGGAGGTTAATAGCTAGGTCAAATCTCTCAAGTATGNATTGAGCTGAAGAAGGTTCTACTTTACTGCTGAGAAAAGAGAAAGGTTCTTTTCTCTCCGTAGTCTTTGCTTGTTATGCTTGGCTTGCAGGTTCACTTTTTATCTTGTACCAGCTATATGGTTCGTCCAACTTTTCTGAGAGTTGATTAATTTTACGGACTCGGCAGAAAACACATCCAGGACTAAAGTATAATTGCATTCTGGTGGATTCTTGAGTTTAATTGGCTCAAGTAAGACCCAAGAGCAGAGGCCATGCAGAGGAGAGGGCAGGATTACCTGGAGCGTTGGTGGAGAAGGGAATTGCAAGCAATCCTCCAGGGACTGTAGGAAGAGAGAGCATGATTTGGCTTTGGCATTGACTTATGATGACATATTTTGTGATATATACATCGTAATGCTTGGAGTGAGTGACCTTTCTTGTGCAGGATGGTGATCTTTTGATATAGTAATGACCCTCCAAATTTATCTGCAATTAATTACATCCCTCTCGGGAAAGGTTTTTTGGGGCTAATTTGGGTACAGAGAGAAACACCTTGAGTTCATGCCTTAGACTCTGGAAGTGGAAAATGTTTCCTTTACTTGTTGGAGGAAGCTAAAATTGGAGAAAGCTGAAATCCAGTGTGGGAGTAGCAGCCTATGCTAATCTGAAGAACTACAAGTTCATTATTATGGACTGGCAGATTGAGACATGGTCCATAATGTGCCACATAAGCAACATCATGTTTGCTGTCATCTCACAGGATGCTTGGAAACTTCAGACAAGAGTAACTGAGGAGAGAGAGAGACGAGTGCAGAATCGTGTGGTGGCCATGGTGCTAGTTTAAGTGGCTTCCAAAATACTTTGTCTTATTTCAAAAAAATGATGAGTGCATTCAGGATCACGGGGCTGTAATTCTTCAGTCCTAAAACCAAAAGAAAATTTTTGGTTCTTGACTTGCAAAATTTGATTCAGGAAGTGATATATAGCTTTGGCTGCATCAGGATAGGTTTACAGACCTCTGTCCCTGAAAGTGCATAGTAGCTCTAGAGGTGTTCTATAGATACAGGTCAAAGTTACATCTATGATGTGTATCTGATTCATGCTCTGAGAAAGATCTGGATGGATCAGGATAGAGTGCAGTCAGGACAGATGTTCCTCCTAAAATGAGGTGAGGGTTTATTACCTGTTGCTATTAATCCCATGCGGTTAAATGCCACCCTGGCACCCGATCCTGCCAGGTCTTGGAAGCTAAGCAGTGTCAGCCCCGGTTAGTACTTGGATGGGAGACCTCCTGGCAATACCGGAGGCTGTAGGTGCTAGTCCTGAGGACTTCACTGTCACCATCCAAGCTCACTCGGCCGTGGCAGATGGACCTTAGGAGTTAAAGGGTGGGGCCAGTTCTGCGCACGCTGTGCCTCACCTAAAAAATCCACTACACAGGCTTGGAGGACACACCCACGTGGGGAGACCCTTCCCAAATCTTCATTTGCAAAGTCAACCTAAACAATATGATTAAACCCAGCACTGGAATCAGGGACAGAAACTCTGCTAAACTCTAGGCTAAATATAGAAGTTTTAGACAAGAACTTCAGTAAAGCCAAACAATTACAAATAGTCATTATGTAGAGGCAAAATTATACCTTGTTTAAGTTCATTAGAGCCTGCAGAAGAGGATTTTTTGGACGAAATGGAAAGAATATCACTGTCTGCATGGTAGTGCTTGCAGAAATTTGCAGAACTTCGAGGCATATAACATAATGGAGGACAGAGCCTAAGAGACTAAGTCCACTGCTGCTTATACCTTTTATATACTTCCTTCTTATGTTTGAACTGAGGAGTAAAGCACTCTCTGTTCATCCCTGCTGGCCTTCCACCACACTTGTTTGACTCTGCATGCAGGAATTGGCTGTCTTGTGCTTTGAAATGGTTGCTCTTAAACACCAGCCAGCTCTCACAGGCAGTCCTTTCCCTTCTGCAGCCGTTTTCTGTGAGATCCTTACCAAGAATATCCCTGAACTAAGACAAATTCTGCTCTCCTGAAGTGCCAATTTGTAATTGTATTATTTGTCTTTTCCACTTCTCTCAGAGTTCTAATCACAATCTTATGGCTGCCCTTTACTTCCCATTCTAAGAAGTCCTGAAGACTCATCAGTCACCTGCACAAAGAAATTATCATCAGCGCAGACCAGAAATCTGGATTGCCTCTACCCAGGTGCATTACCCTATCCGCAGATACAAACGTGGTTCTCATCCCCAGTGAGTACCAGCAGGGACTAGAGCTGGAGTACCAGCTCCTGGGGCTTCTTCCAGCTTAGAAATAAAGGCTTCTTCTACTTCCCCTTCTTTACCAGGAGGTCTGTAGCAGGCACCTAGCACAAAGTCATCCATGTTAGACTGTTTTCTGATCCTTACCCATAAGGTCTGGACTGCCTTGTCACTGGTTCCAAGCAAAGCAGTATGACCCTTTGGATGGATCGAGTTATCCATATTCCTCACCTTCCCAGCCTGTTTTTTCTCAAGAGCCTGTATTCATCCATTGCAACAGTCCAGCCAGGTAAGCCACCCCACAGTGATTGTGAGATGCCACCAAGCAATCTCCTTTTTACGTTTGTTTTTTCGACTTTAGATACTTTCTTTAGATTCCTCTGGGATTCAGAGTGCTGCATGTGAGAGCTGCCTTCTCATTCCTTCTGTCCTTCCCTGAGTGCCCACCCTTCTTTCAGCAGTGTGCCTAATTCTTGTCTCTTTCATCAAGTAAATGGAGCAGCTAAATGCACTTTAGTCTCCCATTGCACTGGTTTTGTTGTATAGGAGCTGGATGCTCCACCAGCCCTTGAGTATGTTACATTTTTGCCCCTTGAGGGAGGCCTGCCTGAGGTGCTGAGCCATAGCACTGCTTCACCTCGAGTTCCCATGCTGTGATGCTCACCTTCTGGAGGCAATGGGAGATGGAATCAAGTCCTCACATTGTTTGGCAGTAAGGTCCTGCCTGGATGCCCTCTAGTTTGGGGTGTCGGTGTTAGAATGCTTTTGCAGTCCTGGCTGGCTGGTGTGGTGAGCCAGTTCTGTCTGGCCTGCAACAGCCTGCACAAGGATGGAAGCTGGATCAACAGGTTTGCAGTTGGTGGGACAGTTCAGTGGCAGAAGAAGGAAGGCCTGACTCTGGTGGGTTTACAAGAGAAAGAGAAAACTTGGAGGCCTGGATCAGCATTGAAGGGCATGCCAGGTGTGCACTAGTGAGCACTGGCAGCAGAAAAGGGGCAGGAAAGTACAACCTAAAGATCTGGGTTGACTGAGGAAGGTCAGTTGCAAAGCCAATGTGAAGATGTGAGAACCATCAAACAAAGCCTGCTGAAAATGGAGCTGGAGCATGTCCAAAGGACGACAAAGCTGGTGAAGGGTCTGGAGCAGAAGTGCTAGGAGAAGTGGCTGAGGGAGCTGGATATATTTAGCCTGAAGAAGAGGAGGCTCAGGGGAGACCTTACCACTCTTTACAACCACCTGAAAGGAGTTTGTAGCAGGTGGGATCAGTTTCTTCTCCCATAGAACAAGTGACAGGACAAGAGGAAGTCGCTTTAAGTTGCACCAGAGGAGGTTTAGACTGGATATTAGGAAAAATTCTTTACTGCAAGAGTAGTCAGGCATTGGAACAAGTTGCCCAGGGAAGTAGTGAAATCAATCACCATCCCTGGAAGTGTTCAAAAAATGTGAAAATGTGGTACCTGGGGACATGGTTTAATGGTGGTCTTGACAGTGCTATGTTAATAATTGGACTTCCTGATCTTAGAGATCTTTTCCTACCAACCTGAATGATTCTAATGTACAGTTCAAGACTTAAGAAAAACTACTCCATGAAAACTTAGTGGTTTATGTCATGCTTCTGTCACCTTTTTAAATCTGATGTCCAGTACCTTAAAACTAGACTTACCATTTTATGGAACTATGGCTATAAACATTGTATTTCCATTTTAAAGGAGAAGTGTTGGTAACTGCCGGGAAGTCATGTTCAATCCTCAGTAACAGAATTATCACTGTCATCGTGTGTGTTTGATACAGTATGAATTTTGAATGCTACTATTAATAAGCAAAATGCAACTTAAATTTCCATTTTGCAAATGTATGGAAATTTGTAAAATGCCATAAGGTTCATAAATTACTACAGCCTGACCATCAGTGTATTATGCTATATTATCAGAAAATTAATACTAACACTAACAAACCCCTTTCTTGAACCAGCATTTTAAATTGCTGAAAAAAGGCAAAGTTCTAATAAAAGGTGCTGGTCTGTCAGGTAAGTAAGTATTTATTTTGTTACCTGTACTGAAAGGCCATTGAATTTTCTATAGAAATGCAAAAACCTCCTTCAACAGTTGCTCCAAAATCACATGTAATATATCAGGTTAATGACTGGACTTCATGATCTTAGAGATGAATAAGACAGGAGTTCTGCTTTGTTGTAAACTGAAACATTCTGGTATCATATCAGAGTACAATAACCTTTTTTATGGGATTAGGGGAGGTGAATTTGAGTGAAAGGTTTTCACTCAGTGTTTTTTCCAAAAGGGTCTGAAATGCTTCAGATCAAATGACTTTGAATGTTTTGTCCTACTGTAAATTTTTTTTTTTGTGGCAGAATCTCAATGTATGACCTCAGCATATTAACTTGCTGCCTTCTGGCAGCACTCATGAGCAAATAGTATCTTGCTGCTGTTTATTAAGAGCAGCATTATATAAGAGCAAAACTTTCACTGAAATACATCAGTAGAAGCTGGCTCAGTGGTTCCTGTGTCTGCTTTCACTGTGCTTTATATGTGATATTCTGACACTTTTGAGCATTCCCATTGCAAATGAGCAGTGTCCTGTTCGTTTCTTGTACTGTCCTGAAATCCTGTTCCACTGGATCACACAAAATCATGGGTTACTTTAAAGGTTATTCATGCTTTTCTCTGAGTTGGTTCTGGGTAAGTCAGGTATCTTCCCTGCCTGAACTGATGAAAATGTTGGACATAAATCCCTAAGGCAGGGTATGGGTCTACAGAGGGTGTAGGGTACAGCACCGTTGCGTCAGGAGGAAGTGTGAAGGAGTTGCATGTATATTCTCTTTGCTGTTGCACTGAACGCTTCCAAACCCATCAGGAGCTGCTTCATCTGTACATAATGTTTCTCACTGCTGAAGGTGTTCTAACTTGCTTCATGTTAAATTCTACACTGTAACATGTTAACAATCTCCAGATGGTGTAGCTGTTCCTAAATTTTAAGAATTACCATATTAGTTAAAACCGTATAGCCTCACTTTCCAGGTTCAGAACAGCAGCTCCAACAGAGTTTACAGTCCGGTTTTCAGGGCTTGCAGCTCTAGCACTTCTGATTGCAAATGTAACACTTAAAACATACTCAGTTTGCTGTGATAATGGTTATGGAACATTTAGTATACTTGTAAGTATTCAAAGAGTATGTATATAACCATCTATCATGCAGTTTTTCAGATGCAACCTAGAAAAGACAGAGAAGTATGGTTAGGAGAAAGATACAGATATTCTGGAGATACAAGCAGGGAAATGTTTCCCATAGAAGTAGAATGGTGGCTGGAATCGGAGACCTTCCAAAGTCAGGGTGCCTTCAGTCCAGGTGAGACACTGTCACAAAGGCCCAGATGTGTCAGTCTGCACACTGAATAGTACTTACCAGTATAGAAGTCCCACTGAATACTATTTATTCATGCATCACTATTGAATTTGATATGAGTAGAACACGTTGAATTTGGCCCTAGGTTAGTAACATAAAATTGTAGCTCTTTAAAATGGATCTGAGCAGAGAGATATGGTCCAGTGCTGCACTGGCTATGAGAGTTTGTTGCTTTAAGGGGGATTTGGGATTGGGTTTTTTTGGCAGGGTTTTTCAGGTGTGGAGGATGGTTGGGAGAAGAACAACATTATTATTTTTTCTCAAGAATCAAATAGAAATTAGTCTAGAAGAGGGGAAAAAGAATCTGCTCCCATAGATATTATCTAAGATGCTGCCTTATTCCTCTAAGAAACAGAGCTTTCATGTGTTATATTGTATAGTAGCCCCCCAAAAAGATGCATATCTTTCGCCTGGGGTGAGCAACTCCTGAGATTTCTGAAGTCAGACTAGTACATTAACACCTTAGATTTAGGTAGCGCAAGGCTACAAGCAAATGTCTTTGGATGATAGAAGCAAATCAGACACTGCTTTTGTATGTCACAAGGGATTATTCTATTTTAGTGCTATGCCCTTTGGCTTTACAAATGCACCTGTAGTGCTCCTGTGGTTAGTGCAAAGAATCTTGGTAAGAATTAATTTACTATAGTTGTTTTGTCTTTGTAAATAGCAAATGTTAGAACTGACTGTACACAAAGAGCTTTTCAAACCTTACATGTATTGTTTGCAGCAGTTACTGGATAGGGAAGGCTTCTGTTCCTTAATGCTAGCACTGGGATAAGCAAAGCACTTTTCCATTCACAAAAGGTGATCTTTGTGGAAGCAGGAGGAATTTATGGCTATGTCTGGACATAAGGAAGATGAGAAAGAAATTCTTGGAAATCTAAAGGTAGACCACCAGATACAGGTTTCAGCTGTGCTTTTGCTGAGAATCTGAAAAAAAATCACATCTGATTTCATGTCATCTGCTGTGTTATTTTTTATTGGAATAGAGGGCTCTGAGAGTTCATGATATTTATGTGGCACTGTCATCATACAGTATCAAGCTAGTAACCATTATCTGGCATTTCAGGAACAGAGATACTGGTCTATGAAATACTGCGGTGAATAATTGTCGCTTTGAATATTTTGAAGAGATGGAGGAAGAAAAAAAAATTCTGCAATTCTGACAGTTTTGTGGTTGGGTCTTTTGTTAGTTGGTTGGTTTTTACGTGGCATAAAGATGGTATCATGTATCCTGATATTAGATAAAGTATGTTGGAACACTCATTGTACTTGTTGTAGACCAGGTCTGCTTCACAACAACAAAGGACCAAAATGTAAAAGCAAATAAGAAAAAATAGAAAAGAGAAAGGCTGTGACTTGTAAGGCTGGATGGCTTTCTAATTATCTTGCTAATAAATTCAGCATATATATTTATTAGATGTTCTGAGATCTGGTAGGTTGTGATCAATATCAGCTGCTGAAGTCATAGGGTTTTAGCTGCCTTTTTAATGTGAGTCTCCTAGGAGAAGACTGCATAAAGAAGCCCTAGGTAAGACAGGCTGTTGAGTTGTGGGGTTTTTTCAGTACTGTAGGTTTGGAAAAAGCAGGGCAAAGAAAGAAAAGAAGATAAAAGAAAGGTGTTAAGAGCAGGAAAATACTTGAAAGTTTTGTGCTTTGAATGTGTTAGCATTTAGGTGCAGGTGTAGGGAGGTAGACTGAAGGCCTGGTGTGGTTTGTCAGGTCATCTCTCAGGATCAGTATATTATGGGTTCCTGTGTGTCAGGGTGGATCATAGGAACACAGTGGTTACATGGCAATAGACCAAGAGTCTGTCTTGACCAGTATATTGTCCCTAGAGCAGCTAATAGAATATAAGAGTAAGATATATAACAGATTGACAGTTCTCCAGAGAGCTTCCAGCAATCAGCTTTAAGGATTTCCTGAGCTCTTTCTGGACTGTCATGCTTAACACTTCCTAGATGTGATTTAATCCTCATTCCCCCTAGGAACCCGTTAAATTCTGCAGTCTGAAATTGCAATGGTTTGGTTGCAGATTTACCCACTGGAAATCTCAACCCACATTGCTGAGATTTGTTCTTTTCAAACCACTTCCGTTAATCATCAGTGCCAAACGAAAAGCACTCTAAAAGTACAAGCAGGATTTGCTTATGCTTTTATTCTTTGGTTTACCAGGAATGGAACCCTCTGTGGTTTATTTTAGACATTATTTTAATCTTCTAATTTTTCCCATCCTAAACTTCTTTTTACTAGATAGCCTTCATGTGCACCCAGTGTTAATCAAATCAGAACATAAATACAGTTCTATGTAGCAGACTTCTCTTACTTTGTTTCTAGAGCTGCAGACCTCGGGTACTTGGATGTACCCAAGCTGGGACATAAGTATTACATCTTTTTGCTATTTGTTACTCATTATTATAAATGTAATTAAAATTTTAAGTGGGGGGCCTAAGTTAGGGAACTGACAGGTTACTTGGACACCTTGCGTTAGTGGTAGGCTGATATTTTGGTGTGTATTGTGCTTATTACTTTTATCTGAATTAGTGGGAATTGTGAGTGTTCCAATCCTGAAAACAGGCCTTTTATTTGAAAGCATAAACAGACCTGAAGATTTACAAGTGGACAGATATGCTAGTAAATTTTTAATACCCTTAATCTCAAACTGCCATGAGCTCTCTTCAGATTGTCCTGTGAATGAATATCTATGTTACTGTTTGCCAGTATAATATAAATATTCATATCATTACAAGTACAGAACATTTTTTTCTTTCAACAGCATGAACTGGGAATTAATATTTTTTGTTTTTTTAAAGAAGCTTATGATAGTTTCCCTGACTTCAGCTCCCTGGGGTTGCAGGTAAACTGTCAAATTTTATTCAAGTTTGGAACTGGGATAAACACTGCAAGGTATATTTTACCCCAGAGCAAAACATTTTACACATAGTGCTGTGATTGCTGCCAGCCTGGATGAGAAAACAAGGGCTCTTAACTCAGAAGAGTGTTTAAAGCCTGGTTCTGCAGAGGAACAGCTGCTGGGCTGGGGCACCGTGCGCTGATGTGCGGGGCTACAGTGCCCTCTTGTGCGAGCGAGTGCTGGTAAACGGCAGCTGATTCAAAAGGTCTCTCCAAAACACCTGGCTACGGAGAAGGAAGGAAAGGGAAGACAAAATCCTGTTCTGGCTATGCCATTTGCAACCGTGTTTTAACCAGCACTTTATTTGGTTCTGTGATGTCATGCAAATATAAGGACAGCCTCTGAGCTTTTACAGCTTAAAATGTGCTTTGTATTCTACGAGTATTTTGGCAATAGGTGGAAAATGAACATTTTCTATTTCTGTTGTGGTGATGACCACAGGACCTGTTACAGAGAGGAGCTCCTGGATATTCTAGGTGCTGTCTCCACACTCACAGGCTGGGCCTTTGCAGTGCTGTAGAGCTTTAACTGCGTGGGAAAAATATATAACCAAACTTGGTTATTTTGCAGGAAAAAACCCTGAAATTTTCTCCTCTCTCCACCTCAAACTTAGCAGCTGCACTTCATCAGCCTCAGAAATTAGAGAGGTTGAATTAACATGTCTTGATTAGAAAAAAGTAGAAAACTTAAAGGGAAGAAAGGGCATAGTGATCAGAACTAACTGAGCAGGACAGACCCAGGAGGGTTTTGACACATTATAATTTGAACATGGCAAAGAAAAAATCTGCTGTGACCACAGTGTTTCAAGATTACTGTAAGCCAAAACAAATACCTGCCTACACAAATAAGTTTCACTGGGACATAGAAAATTCAGGGATGTATCCCACTCATGATCAAAAGACTTTTGGTCATTCTAAAAATATAGCTACCCTTTTAGGGGTGTAATTCATGACAAAACTGGGGACTGCAAGTGACAACTAAGGAAGAAAACTGTCATTGTATTACCAAGACTTGAAGTGTGTAAGCAAGAAAGTTAACATTTAAAACCAAAAAATTCAAACCTAGTTCCCCAATAGAGACCTTTGAACTGCACAAGCCTAGGAAAAAGGACTTACAGGTTTTTCCAAGTGTTACCTACTTTGACTCCAGCTGAGGTCCATAGGAAGAGGAAAAACACAGTATCTCTGCAGTCAATGAAAAACCAGACTGGTTTGGTTTTGGTTTGTTTGATTTTGTTCTTCTTTTCTCTACCACAGTTATATTTGATTAGCATGTAGATTCAGAAACCAATTTTTGTCTCATTTTAAACATTGTTTTCTAAACACTCTTGATAAACTGAGAGAATTCCGCCCAGCTATTTGACTGAGAGTTCACGGAGGAGAGACTGGAGAGGCAGATATAAAAATGAGGTGAGACCTAGTAAGGTGAGATGCAAACTGAACTGAGCTGCACAGAAAGGAGCAGAGAAATGGGAAAGAGTGAAAGAATGGTCTTCTGCCTAGAAGATAGATGCAGTGTGTGAGAGCATCTGTATGAAAGTAACTGGGAACAGAATTCAGCTATTAAAATGCTGTCATTCTGCACCTGCCTTCTAGTCCTCTTCATGTTTCCCATTGTTTTCTCTGTTCTGTCCTCACAGGGCACTAGGCTTGCACCTGCTAGTACCATCACCAGCCCTGATGGTAGGTAATGTGAGAGTCATCTGGACATGCCATATCTTCTCACCTACTGAAGTAGACAATCCTTTTATGTTAAGGCCCTGAAGTGAGTATGCCATAAAACTAATTCATTTACTTCTTTGCTTTGGTTTAATAAAGATAGACTTTGTTTACTAGTCAAATGCATTAACTCAGTTAATAATTATCTTAAATATCACAAATTTACCTTAAATTAGTCTGTTGTCATCCTGGGATCCTGTCAATTAAATGCCAGCACTGCTCAGCAATATGAAAATGTAAGAAACGTCCCATACTTCCTGGGTTGTATTTCTTTCACCTTAAGACACAGGATAATGGCAAAGTCTCTGCCTGCTGAGGGTTGTCCTGAAGACCTGACTTCATTATTTGTGCAGTGCAAAGGTGTAAGGGGTGGCATGAGCTCTGATTCTCCTCGGATAGTGCTTAGACAGAAACACCTTACTACAGAGTGCACTACTAGGAAGAACTTAACTCTGCAAGAAATACATACTTGTTTTTTCTTTTGGCCAGGCAATAAGATGTTTTCACCTATTTCCAGCTGCAGTCTTTTCATCCAAGCGTGTGGCTGTACACTTATAAGAATTTTCCAGAGGTTTCACATTTCTGAGGTATTTGCCATTTAACAGGTCAACTTTTATATTTCTGGGAAATCATCAGATCTCAAATGCAGTATCACCAGTGCATTCATGGGCATACCGATTTTTGGCTGATGTTGAAATCAGAGCACAGTTGTGCAGTGCAGCAGGTGGAAGCCTTTATTTTTCAGAAAAGCCAAGTGATTGTCTAGATTGGCTCCAGTTGGAATAGGAGGGAGCTCAGTAGGATCTCAGAGGTCCCATCCCACACAGGAGAAAACCACTGAGAATCTGTTGGTCCCAGCAAGGCAGTGACTCCATAATTTTACTTATCTGCATGGGATGCCGTGGACTAAGCTATCACTGAGCACCTCACAGCTCTGTGCAAATGTAGCTCATAGCACAGACAGGTCCAAAGGAGTCCAGCTCTAGCAGAAAGTGAAAAAGACACATACCAGCTGATGAGAAAGCACGGCTGAATAATGGCACAACTGTAGGTACTGCTCAGGAGGTGAACTATTAGTTCTCAGAAAGCTGCAGAATCTGAATATATGTGACCTGTAAAGCTGTGAAGGTGGCTAAAAGCAGGTTTCATCACCTTAGATCTGCTGATGTTTGAAGTTCCATCTACCCCATTGGCAAACCATACTGGGGATCACATTTACAGGAACGTTAGCTCAAACATGAATGAACACAGTTTTGCAGGTTCTGGGATGTGTGCAGTTATTTTGGCTAAAATCTTTTAAGTAAATGGGCCTGAAGTTCATCTCCTGGCACAAATGTATTCTGAGATGATGCCATAAATAACTTCTGTTAGCAATGTGCTCAGGTTGAACAAGTTGCAATACCTAGGGATAACGAGCCAGAGAATTTAAGAACAAGCCACAAGTTAGCTCTAAGTTGAGACTGAGTGGCTGCTGGAAGAAATAGGGCTTTTCTTTTGTAACAAGTGAATAGAACCTACAAACCACATATTTACAAACATTCTGCATTTGCAGCTTTGCAAGGAGGAAAGACTGGTCACTCTCATTTATTTGGACTAGATGGTAATTTATTTGCAAGGAGTCTGAGCTTTAACAAGATTATTTTATTTAAAAGGAAAATCTTGTGTTTCTATCAGGCCAAAGGGATTTAAATGTCTATTTGATATGCATTGATCTTTGTGTATGTGAATACAGCATATGTGTTGGAGTTGTTGAAACAGGTTTCTTGGTTTTTTTTAAGGCAAAAAGTAATTGATAATATACAGAAGTGGGACAAGACAGCAGTGATTAATGTGACTCTCACAGTCTATGGAGTGTGAAGATATTAGAGGAAGATAAATATTCCCAGAAGTGAGGTGCACAAGTGCCACTGGTGAATGAAAGAAAGGAAGACATAGAAAATGCTATCAGGTCAGTGCATCCTGCAGACTCTCCACTGTACCAGCATTTGCCTTCTTTCAGAGGCTTAGGTTTATACAGGATCAGTAATTTTCTCTTAGTAGATGAGGTGTTTGTACATTGTTCTGTAGCACAGAATAAAATGGGTTATTTGGAATTCGAAAAATTGGTTAATTTCCATTCAAAGAAAGAGAACATATAATGTGAAGAAGCGCTGTGTAGAAAAAAATATCAAAGGTACTGCTTTCGAAATATATTGGGATTCTCTTTTGTATTACCATTTTCTTGTACTGCCAGCAGAGGGCAGGTTTGTGTCACTAACCCTGTTTGCTCACTTTGCTGGAATCTAATGTGAAGTTCACTGGACAAGTTCAATCCTTGTCAGAAAAAAGAGTCTTATTCTGTGGTAATTTTACTTGAAAATTACATCATGCGTTCTTGTTCTTGTTTTTTTTTTTTAATCTCTCTTTTTGTTGGTTTGAGGGTTTTTTGGTTTTGAGTATTGGGTGTTTTTGTGTGTGGTTTTTAAGAACAACAACAAAAAAAACCTAGATGGAAACCTGCTAGTAACCTTCCTTAAATTTCTAGTCCCCAAACACATTCCTCTTATTTTCCAAAAATGTTGTGAAATTTCTATTGGTTCATTTCTCTCGGTGCAATTCTTCCCTGTTTCTATCATAGTGGAATATCTAAGGCATTTTCTGCATCGGCTTTATGTGAAGAGAACCAAGCAATGCACTTACTGTTGCATAGACATGACAAGGTGGTGTTCTGTTAAAGTTATATAGCATAAAATACTGTCATGCCAGCAAACATGAATATAATTAAAGCCTGGAGGCTAAAAATTGTGAAAAAAAAATTGTCTAATCCTGGCATGCAAAACATTGAGGAAAAATATTAGGTGGTTACATCACAGTAACAAGCCCCAGCAGGGTTAACCACATGCCCATGTTTGTGTAATTTTTCTCAATGCTATTTTGGTTTTAAAGTGACATGTTGTGGCAGTGCCAGAACAGGGTGTTTTGAAACAAAGGAGGCAAATGCTTTTCTAATACATGTGTCATCCCTAGGAATCCTGTTCTTTCTGATGCAACTGCTTCACCTTGTGTTGCTTGTGTAGAAATCATCAGGACAGTTTGAACTCATCAGTGGATGCACCAATTTCTGCTTCCTTAGTGTTCCATTATTGCTTTTTTTTGGTGTTCCATGTGATTTTGAGCCTTGGATTTTACTTTTTTTCTTTATTCCCCCTACCAGTTGTCACTTTGCATCCTCTGCCCCTAATGACAGTGTGATGAAATTACACATATATTGCAGACATTTGTACCTATTAGCCAGTGTTGCTGTTCACTTTCCTATCTGCTATACAAATCTTAAATATTTTTTGCATTGCTTTTCATGCACTATGTTTTAGATGAGTGTAATTTTGAAAAGAATGGACTAACACAATAAGTGCTGTACTCATCATCATAATCTAATGTTTTGACAATCACTGTGAAATATCATAAATATAGCCTGCTGCCAACAAGCTGTACTGTGCTGCGTTGGGAGCTTTTATTTGTCACTGTTATCCAGGATAATGCTTCTTCCTCACCTTCAAGCTGGTTTTGTAGTTTCATGTTGTCTGTTCCTAAGGGGATGGCAGCATTTTTGTTTGCATGTGGAAATCAGCTCTCACTCCCCTCAGTATAAATATTAAGTTTATTATCTGGATGATGCAGTAATATCTAAAGAGAAAAGGAACTTCACCAAATCAGGAAGCGTAGCCTTCAGTTAACTGGTGAAATATTAGCAAGGACTCTTGACAGCCCCCAGCATGTAATGGCGTGGCCAATATTGAATCCTGGTCTCCAGAGGTGGAAGACTAGAAAAAACTGGCCCTCGGGAGAGATACCTCTTCTAACTCCCATCACATTTCTAATAGTTACTAGGGCAGAATAATGTTTCATGACCTTTGGGTTGTCCCATTACTACAACATAATCTAGCTGTGCAAGCTTTGCAAAGGTCACTGTAAAAATAAAAATATTTCCTGCTGTGATCCATACCCTCAAACAGAATGGAAAAGAAATATATTAATAAATGTAGTGACATTTGCACTATAGGGCACAGTGCAAAGATCATGAGCCATTATTCTGCAACAGTAATAATGTCACCATTTTGTTCTTGCCCAGTGGTTACTGTATGACATTTGTGCTTGCAGGGAAATTCCTGTGAATATCAGTAACTTAAAATACATTGCCCCAAGGGACTATCATTCTCCCTTTGAAGTCAATGAAGTCAATTTGCCATTTGCTTACCAGTATCTGGGCATAGGACTGACCCAGCTTTTCTCATGATTAAAATTGAGATAGTTTTTAAGTGGATTTGGTGTTTTGTTTTCTTTTTCCATTAAAAACTATTTGTTCATTGGACCCCGATGAAACATGTTTCTTAAAAGATTACAACAGGCAATTTTATTATATCCATGAGAAATACTATGAGTGTATGTGTAGAAGACAGATTATGTGATGAGTATTTTTGGGAAAAAGCACCTAAATCCTAATACTTCTACGTACTTGTGTGATGACTTATGACCTGGGAGGTAGATGTTACCTAATATTTTTCCACTACAATCTTATGTGGTAAGCAAATAACTGTTTCCTCTATTTCTCAAACAAAGTATTAATTCAGAATTATCTGACTGATATGGCTGGAACAGTATAATTGAACCTACTAAATTCATAATAATGTGGCCTAAATTTTACAGATGTGGAAGTTCCTGGCTTTGTCTGATAGACTGGTTCTTACACTAGTTATTTGCAAATGCCCTGGAGCTGATTTTTTTTTAACCTAAAATATGTCAGCCTCGGTCAATCTCTATGAGATTATGCCTGATCTCAGAAAGAAGCAGGCATGTTGGCATTGGCCCTTGTCTAGAAGCACACCTTAGCAATCAATATGTTAAATGTACCTTTGACAGCATTTACAAGTCTGAGAGGAACTCCACTCCTCATGTGTGAAGAAGAAGCCTATGTTCTTCTTTGTATTTGAAGCACTTGAGAGCTCAGTCACTGGTTCACTCAGTTCATTGCTTTGAACTAGATGGTCCAAAGATAAAGGAGATAAATGTTTCCTTCCCCAGCCTCAGTATGTGTCTGTATCAGAGCAAAATACACCAGTTCTGAAGGAAGTTCATAGGCTGTTATTTCTTAAGAGCTTGTGGTGACTAAAATTGTCCCCAGCTGCAGGGGATGGTTCATGTTGACAATTTGAGGAAGAAGGCAGTGTTGTGTCATCCAGTGCACTGTGTCCTGATTTATTCTCAGATGTTCCGCTGCCAGACTTGTGGTGAAGGAAGGTTTTCAGTGCAGTGGCTTGGGAAGGTGCAAGAGGGGCCAATGTCGATCAGGTGCATCCAGTAGTAGGACTTTGCTGAACTTGGGAACACAGTACATGGAATCTGGCAGCAAAAGAGCTTTAGCCTCTTTGCGATCCACTAAGCTTACCTTGGCTGTCACACCAGCCTGTGGCTCTGTCTTGATCATGAAATTTAACCGTGGCTTCAGACAAAGGTGGAATGCCAACCACTTATGTGAGTCAGTGTGTCTCACACGTGAGACTGCGCAAATTCCGTAGCACAGGGCTGACGTTCAAGGTGTGCTCCACAAAGCTGCGGGAAGGACAGGGTCAGCTTCCCAAAGGCCTAGTCACTGAACAGCACAGATTGATCCTCTCCTTGTTTTCCTGCTCCCTTTCCAGGCCAGGGGAGCAGACAGACTTGCACAGTCTGCAGCAAGCTGAGTACAGTTTTTCCTGTGGGTGGTAGTATTTAGAAAGTGTCCCGCCTTGCTGCTTTCAGATTGCTATCACCCTCTCCGATGGGATTAGGAGCCTGGCTTCTCAGGCATTGCCTGATCCAGCTGGCTTTCATAAGGATGAGGTGGATAGTGGTGAGAAAACAGGATGGGTGATGACTTTGTAGCTGTGCTGGTAATCTTTGCTTGGGGGAGGGGAGTGATGGGAAGACATGGGGACAGAGTAAAAAGTTATAATTCTCACCCTTAGCAGGAATTCCTTTAACATTTGAAGGAAATTATCAGAGAGCAGACATCAGTCGTGTTTGTCTGACTCACTGTCCTGTTTTCAGACAGCATCCCCCTCCAGTCTCCTGCTGCCTGTAGCTCTGCTGTCCCAATTTATTTCCGTAGAAAGTTATCACCAAAATTTTCCTCTTTAGAAATATAATTAAAGAATTAATGTTGTAATACACGAAGTTTTGAAATGTACTGAAATCACTGAGAAAATTAACTCTCTTTTTAAAAAGTAAAAAGCAACAACACGCACGTTATTTACAACCTGGATGATTTGGATGATCTCACTGGCCTTTTACTTCTTTAAGTAGAGTCTGCTTTTTGCTCCCAAGTGAACCTGTCACAGGATGCCTACAGAGGGAGATAAAGTACAGTTTGATCTTATAATGAATGGTTATCTGGCTTGCTCTTCTCTCTTGCTTTGGAAGCAGGAAGATCTACAGAGGAGAAATGTTTTAAACATCATGTGGTCTGTGAGGTACCAACCTGTGTGTGTTTTCTGCTTTCTGTTTTTGTTACTAATATGCTGTTTGGGAGTACTGAGGGACAGGTAGCTGCCCCTTTGCAAGCTTTAGAGCCTGTAGGAGTGGAGAGCTGGTATAACTTAGCAGTATCCTCATAGAAGTTGCTGCCAAGACTGATTCTGCCACAGTTACTTTTGAAAGTTTGACTTAGTGTGTCTCCAGCAGCAGCGACAAATACTTTCACTTCTGGGTCCAGAGTTTCAAGGATCAGCTTAGTCAGCAAGGGAAGTTCAGTCTCTCATTTGATAGCCTTTTAATTAGACAAGCATGCACATATAAATGCATAGATTATCTAATACCTCCTACTGCAAATGTCTCATTGAAATTAATGAGGTTATTCAAAGAATAAACTATGAGTAATAATGAATAATATTAATACTCAGCATGACTAACAGTGGTAGGAGGGAGAGTTTTAATGACTTAGACAAGGAGGGTCTGCTGGGAGTCAGCATACAATTTGCACAAACAATTCCTTTTCAGAGTGGGAAAGCTGTTTCTTACTTAAAGCCGATCATTAAATTACAGACCCCATTTTATCAAAGACTTCTTGATGTCTGTCTCTGTGCCTTTCTCAAAGCAGAGTTTACATGTGTGGCAGAAAATGAGTCATAACCAGGCAGTTGGTCTTCTGATGCCTCTTCTGTGTAATCAGCATCTTTGCAGCAACTTTTAAGTAGAGATCATGTTTCAAAAAGCCTGTGACAAAGCTCCTCACAGAGTCTTATTTTTCATTTAACGTGAGAGAGAGAGTGTAGATGAGGAACTGCTTAAGCAGTGAGAAAAAAAAAAGAATGAGATCATATTTTGAAACAGTTAACAGTTCCTGATGCAGTGCCTCAGAGTCCATCTGAGGTTAAGCCATATTGTAACTTATTAGTTTCTATGAAGGACCTGGAAGAGTGGAAAAAATGATGTAAAATTAACAGAAAGTTTTTAGAAGTACAAAACATGAAATTGTGTTACATGTTCAGCTCTCCATAGATGTTACTGAATTTTTGAAGTTATTAAAACAAACTGGTGTGTGTATTACCATAGAGTCATGTACAGGAAAATAAAATCTGCTGCCAATCTATTCCTCCTTACTCTAATTGCAAGGTTTTTGGGCAAGATGTGCAGTGTAAATTAGATTGGGATGGGGAAATTAATATTCGTCCTCAAATACAAAGCAATCTGAACTCCATCAGAATTAATATTTTTTTTTGTCCATCCTAAAACTCAAACCAGTTCCTTTCTAGCTCTTATTTCCAGTTCTTGCCACTACTTCCCCGTCTGTGGTAACCTCTGTTTTTCTCATGACATATTTTTAGTAGTTTCATGCTGCTAATACAAAAATCTGTGAAATGTTAACAGTTTAATAACTTAGGGAGATACTTGGATAGGCTGGATTTACGAAAATTAGGTTGAGAGGTTTGGAAAAGAGGCAAAGCTATATAATTCCAGGATTTGTCCTAAGGTATAATTTAGATTCAGACATGCCACCTAATTTTAACAAACTCCATGACTAGAATAATAAGTTAAACCAAATAAGTGTATCAGATAATGGACATTGAAAAACGGGTGATTCCAGGCTGTCCTAATTGAAAATGTTTTCTCGGATTCATGATGCAGGTCTGGACCAGAGTGGTATTTAATATTTTAATCTAGTAAATGTCTCCTGTTGGTTAAGAAAACATCTATGTGTCAAGGTGTGAAAGAATTAGTTCCAACAGAGAATCTCTTTCAGATGCTATCTATGTATAATTAAAGCTCAGATCAGAATAGTCTCTCTGTTAGGGCCATGTCAAAAGCCAGAGTCAGCCTTCTCTTAGTAGTTTTGCAGTGTGAAAAAATCACCAAAGATGTACTTGAAATCACTCAATCCATTTCAATTCTACTTTTATCTCCTACCCAACTCCAAGTTTTCTGGCGCTGTAGGCTAGTATAAAACAAACTCTATGCTGCCTATCCTCAAGGAGAATATGACTGTAAACCTTCTGGAAAAGCTGAATCATAAGCAGCATCTAAGGCATTTAATTTTAAAATAATTCCTGCTTGTAGTCTTCTCATTGCAACACTGGCCTAAAGATGATCAGGCCCAATCTGTTTACATGCAGTTGTCAGCTGCCTGCCTGTCTGGTTACTGCAGTATTGCCTGTTGTGTGCAGGAAGGTAAGAGTTTTAAGGTGATGTGGGTCCTGGGGTTCAGTTAGCTGCCACAGTGTGCCTTTTGCATGAATTTGACCAATACAACTACTTCTTTTCTGTTTGATGGATTAGACGAGTAGACTTCCTCTTTACAGAAGAAGACTCAGCAGGTTGCTTGTTGCATGAAGCAATGAGGGTCAGGCAGAGGGGCATTAAAAAGCTGATGAATGGTTTTGATTGATGGGACTTTTATTCCTAGGCATGCAATAATGGAAACCTCTTTTATAAGAGCTAACAGAAGGCATGCCAGAATAAGAAGAATGTTCTTGTTGATTTATATGCACATGGTATTGGGCCTGTGGTGGTGATTAAGTAACAGCAGTTCTATCAAATGTTTGCAAAAGTGAGCAAGATCAACAGTGCATCAAAACTGAATTCAGATCTCTGGAGTATAAGCTGTGTATGGCTGTGCAATTTCATGTATCACAGAGATTGACCATGAACACTCCTTTATCTTACCATTGTTATGGTGAATGCAGTGTGCTTTCAAGAGTGTAGTTTAGTTGTGGCAAATTGCAGTTTGCTGTCTCTTCTGGAATATTCTCTGAGGTTTAAATCAAAGCCTTAAAAGTGAGGAAAGCCTGTGTGTGGTTATTTACATACCATGTGCATGTCACTCAGCACCAAACTAAGTTATCTTTTACAGAGTGTTTAAACATTTGAATAAATGATGGGTGGAGTTGTTAGGGTTTTATCTTGTTTTGTTTACCTTGTTTTATCTTGATAAACTATTGAAATGGATTCAGGAATCTCCATTGCAAAAGAATAATGTGCAATTAACTTTAATATGTGACAGCTGTTAATTACATCCTTCCCCCTTGCAGAGGAGATCCTCCTGTGTGGTATAGCATTGTTGATATCTCTTAAGTTAGCTCTTTGTTGTATCCCCTAAATAAAGCAGAAGAGAGCGATACTGCAAGTGGAAGAAATTCTTGATACCTTTGGAATTACTCATCCACTGTGTTGGAAACTGTGAAGAAATCTTTCTTAGTGTGTATCCTTCTCTGTCTGTTGTTTTGAAAGGAAAAAATCTGCCACCAGCCAGCCAGAATCACCATTGTAGTCCTTAATTACAGCTGCTAGGAGGTTGACTTAGAAATGAGACAGAGACAAGAAGTGGGAAAAATCCACTCAAAGTGGGTGGAAAGAAAAGAGATCTTTTAGGAGGTAGAATTTCTGGTTTTCCTTTCTTG
>VWZD01010748.1:352432-365239 GCA_013396695.1 Sakesphorus luctuosus
CCCTCTACAATCTTCTATCTTTGGTTTGTATTACACTTTGCAGAGCTTAGGGTTTATACAGGATTTTGGGTGGGTGATATAAATTCTAATAGGTTTCTATATAATGTAATTTAGATGCTTAAACAAAGAAGGCCATATTCTGTACTGGAGGATTTATGCAGAGCTTTGCTGGACTGATGTTAATGTTGAATAAACAATGATTTTCAGTAGTGTTTTGTTTTTCTTTCAAATGCAATTGTAATGGAGATGAAGGTGGAGAGCAAATTTCTTACTGAAATGCAATACCACAGTAACACTTAAATATCTTGGATTATCTGAGAATAGAGGCCAAGCTTAGAGCCCTAACATTGTCATTGTTATATATATTTTCTTTGAGAAATCAAATCCTAGAAACTTCATTTTTGTAGACCATTTTAGTGTGCTAAATTTTTGGAATGTGTTTCTCTGCAGCTATCATAATAAGTTTATGTTAAATAGAGAAAAAAAAGTGTGTGTGATTGTAAGACTTCTTATTGTACCTTGCAATTAGGGATCAAAAAGCATGCTATAATTATAACAAGTCAGAACTGATTGTGTAAACACAGTTTCTGTATCTGCTGGTGTAAATTAATGTTTTATTCACAGCTTAAGTAGGTCTGATTATAAATGAAATTGCCACAATTTCTCCAAACCACGCTACACAGCTGAAGATAAAAAGAGTTGTCCCTGTATGTTTTCACTTTGACAGAACAATATAAGTGAAAGCTTAAGAGAAATATTAATGGGGCGATAAGGTGGAAAGCCAAACCATTGACAAAGCCTGTCAAATTCAGTAGGATGTTGGCAGTTTTAAACTGGAAAGTCTCATGTGGGTTTGTTGAACAGACATCTAATACTGGTTTAGATCCAGAAACTGGGAAGGAATAAAATAAGAACAATTTCTTGACTATAAATGGCAGCTCCCATAAAAGGCAAAGGAGAGTCATAAACTGTCAGGACCTATCTGAGGGTGCATCTGTATGGACTATTTCTCACCAGAGTGATTAGTCATAGCAAAGTTCCATGCTAATCTGCCAACGTGGATCTCAGTTCACAATGGCCTCATGTCTGGTCAACTTTTTTTTCTCCGTCTCTCCCTGCACAGTTTTGAGATGATATACTGCTGTTGCTTAGGCTGTACATGAGCTGCTTGACACAGATGCAGTCAAACCAGGGTCGCCAAAATGATTTACACGAGCTGCAAATCTTTAATAAGGAAGACTTTTGCTCAGAATGTATCTTGTTCAGGGAAGAATGAAAGAGCAGAGACTGTATTTGGCTTTTTCTACCCCTTCTACATCCAGGCCAAGATGTTTTTCTGTTAGACATAGTTTGTATGGGTCTTTATAGTCAAATAACTTTAGAGTATTAGAACTACAAATATGGAAGAAAAAGAAGTGCTAAGATCAAATAAAATAGATAAACAGGCTGCAGGAGAGTTAAGTGCTGTAAATGGGATCTTAAAGGTAGGTATATGTTAATTGTAAGTACGAATATGCATTTACATCACTGGTAGAAATCATCAAAGTCGACATTGTAAACTCAGGTTACTCTAGGATGTTTTAGGTAATACTGCTATTGTCCTATAACATTTTGTACTTGTGGCAGCAATTTTTCCTTTGGTGCCACAGCAACTTCCATTGTTGTGGACATAGTGATAACATTTATTTAAAAAAATCCTCTTATAACCATTGATGAAATGATTAAACCAGGACAGTGAACATTATGTTTTTGTTTTTAGTTTTTTTTTTAAGAAGAAAGACTCTGAAAATCTGTATCAAACTTAGAGGTGAGTAGAAATTCTATGCTACTCTTCACAAGTACTAGTGAATCTGCTGATGTGACTCAGAGTCATTGCTTTTAGTTAATATTACTACCTGGAAATAATACTCGTATCACTTTGGAGAATCACAGAATCATATAACTGGACAGGGTTCTGAGCTGCCTCATCTAATAATCTCCCTGCCTATTGCAGTGGGTTGGACTAAATGACCTTGAAAAGTCCCTTCCAAACCAAACTGTTTTACGATTCTATGATACCACGCCTGAGGGAGTAACACAGGGCTCCTTGCTGTGTTTTGTACTTTGGACTGGGAATACTTTAGCAGATGCAACACTCACCAAAGTTAACAAACATTTTGTAACTGAGAGCTGACTTGAAATGAGAGTCATGAGTTAGGTTCAAGATTTATGCATATTTTCCTTTTTTCCCATGTTTGAATATTTGAAATTTAAATAGTTACATGTTCACTAAGAACCTAGTTTTTCTTAAATTTTGGAGGAGCCACTGTAACCCATTTGACATATGTGGCAATCTAGTCACTAGTACAGATGTCTGGATAAAAATGTAAAACATTTCAGGCCAGGTAGCCCAGTTTAAAAGATGTAAGTAGTTTTGTTTGTGTCTTGTAAGTATCTAGCAAATAATCCACTTCCATATTCTGTTTCCACATATTTTCTCTTGTTACTTATTTAAACTTAGATACTGCTGCTTCTTTGATATACTTAATAAATGAACTAATATCTGATTTTACTAAAGTCCTTTGGATGAACTCCTGAGCAAATTTTGTGTATGAAATTTTCTGCTATGAAAGGTGAGCTGCATGATCACAAAGAGAAGAGTTTTGCTTTTCAATAAATCTGACTTTTCTATTATCAGAAAGAAATTTGAGACTGCCCAACTGTATTGCACCTTTGAAACAGAACACAGAAAATAAGTAGTACTGGGAAGAGTATAAAGTGCACTTTAGCAGCACAACAACACAATGTCTATCCCATGTACTCGTAAACCTGTACAGAACAACTTTTTGCAATATGAAATACACAAGAAATGAAACTCATAGTACTGATGCCTAAATTCCTGCAAAAAACCTGTCAAAACAACATTAGTGGAGATAGATTAGATAGATAGATAGATAGATAGATAGATAGATAGCCTTTATGGGAAGCTTCCAGGTGCACACCTAAAATATGCGCACTTGTGTTCAGCGATGTTACAGTTTTGGTAACTTTCAGTAATTTACATATACGATACCTATAACCAACCCATGGTACCCATTTGCCCTTGTGCCCACCCTCAGAATTCCTCAGAACTGCCCCTTGGAGCCTCTCTAAGGGCTCTGAGTTTTCTCTTCTGTTTTGTCTTCAAACTGTCTTGCAGGTGCTTCTTCAAAACATGTCCTCGGCAAAGTGTGAGAAAAATGTGCAGTGATTTCTAAACACCACCTAAAAATGTGAGAAACCCAGGAAACCCCATGCAACCTCCATAATTCTAAAAATCTACAAAGTACACACTAAAATCCTTAGGCATCAGTTTGAAAGAATTTTGAAGGCACTTGAGTGGAAGCTGAATGTGTCAGTATAGCCAGATGACTTTTTAAGACAGGCAGACAGGATAAAATTTTAATGTTGCAAATTCAAAGGAAGAAAATCCAAGAAGCTCTTTTTCTTTTCTATCCAAATTTTGATATTGATAGACTCCATCTCATCACCCACTAATATCAATCAATCAATCAATCAATCAAAAAAAGCTGATTGTAAGATAAAATAATTGCATTTTACTAAAACTGGAAAGACACATGCCCTGGCTATAGGTATTTTAATCCTTTACTAGAAGAATGTATGTGCATTAGCAAACTTTTCCTGAACTTCTATTACTTTTTTTCCCCAGACTGGCCTGCAACTTCACAGGCAAGTTGTTTTTCAATAGCTGTGGAATTAAGGTGAAGTCCATATTTTAGATCTGAAACTCTTAAATGCAACTTCTCCATAATTGGAAATTCTTTGCCTAGATGTCTGTCAGGGACACAGCTATTTGTATCTTGCCAAAAACAACTTGGTGGTTCGCAATCACAGGGGAAAACTCAGCTTCCCGGCTGGCTGATGGGATGTAATCTGACTCCTACTCAGTTACCAGAGTGCTGCAGAAACATGTGTTCCATTTGTTGACAGAACAATTGTCCTGGATAGCATTTACGCACAGTTTGGTACTTTCATAAATATTCTAAGAACTGATGTCGTATAGCACAGAAAGTTCAGGTAGCAGGTTCCATTTTCACTGTGATGACTTGGGCCCTCACTTCTCTGTGCAGTGCCAGCTCACTCAGCAAGTTCTCTAGACTGGCGTACAGGCAATTTACAAATTAACACAGGTCATGTTGTACCTTGCTTTCCTCAGCTGGCCATTCTCATTTCTGACTGCTTTCTTCTTGCTTTAACCCTCACAGCTTCTTTGCCCAAAATTGCCTAATGGGTGGGATTTGTGCCACAGCAACCTCCAGGCTGGAAATAGAGTAAGTCATTAGAATTGAAAGCACATGTGTGCAAGAGCCCTGAGCGACAAGAACAAGAGGGCACTTTGACACTGGCTCAGGAAAAATGTCAACCTGTAATCTGTTTTTTATTTGTGTCTTTTGGGAACATCCTACCTCTTGATTCAATTGGTGAATGCTCCTTCATTAAGAAAAAAGATACAAGAATCGATCACATTACAAGGACCTGGAAAGTATTACTTTGTTCCATGTGATTCATGAGGAAACGTTTTTGCTAAGAAGAATATTCAGAGGGACAGTGATCTCTGGATTTATGCTGTAATAACTTTCTCTCCTGAACAATGCAGCTATTTGCCATTGATTCTCTTTCCTTTCAGCTGAGAGTCTTAAATGTAGTATGTTTTTATGGTATTTGCTCTTTAGAAGTCTCAGATAGCAGATCTGAACTTTGTAGAAGTCGCAATTACACAAGGGACTTTGACCACAGTCTCCACATGTGGAGGTTATAATCTCAGTAATTCCTAATGTGATTTGCATTAGGGAATACATGCAGCTCATTAGCAGCACTGTTCTCTTGAAGTTAATTACAGCATATCAAAATGTAGGACATGTATTTGACTTGTTAATAAAGGTTCCTTGTACTCATGCTCCTTTATCAGTGCCAGAAACCCAGAGATAGAGAGGATGATGATCTATGCAGTGTTTCTCTTCAAGTGAGGGGGGAAGCAAAACAGGCCACCCACTTTCTTCCCCAAAACATCACAAAGCTGTGCATAATGCGATATTGAACCTCATTTGCATCATTGTGTATTTCATCAACAAACACATTTTTTCACTATACTTTCCAAGCTCTGTTAGAAAAACCATTCAAATCTCTTCTCTCTCAGGAGACCAACAGTGAGAGAGTTGCCTTCCTATCTTAGTGGTATCTCCTTGCTTAATTCCCTTTTGAAAGTAAAGGTTTCCTAATTCTTGTGGTGAAAATAGGTTGTACCTGAATATAAGAGATGGAAAAGACAATGTTTAATAAATCTGATAATATTTAGTAAAACACTTAAGTTGCAATCTAACTAGATAATATTTTATATTTTGATTTATTATAATGGTTAATTTAAATATTATAGGGCTATGACTTTGTCATGTTGCAGTTTTCTGTCTCTAAGTACCTTACTTCTCAAGAGCTGAAACTTATTAAATAAGAAAGAAAAGTATCTGAAGTTAGACATGCTTTTTGGCTGTGTTCTTGGCCAGAAAACAAAGACCACAACAGCAAATTGAAAATGTTCTATGTAGTAAAGACAGTTCATTTAAAAGGCAGTGGTTGTATAAATGCAGTGTGGGGGTTTTTGTTTGTTTTTTTTGCTGTTTTTTAATGTTGGAACTGATTACTGAAAGAAAGGAAAATTATGTTAATGCAGATGATGTTACAACTGTTTATAAAGGTATAGTCACCAGATCCTGGGTGAAGACCTTGTGGTATGACATTGCAAAACAGAAATGCCAACTCTGAAGGCATTTTATATGTGGATAATTGGCATGCTGTTAATTGGGTGTCTTGGAACTGAGTCCAGAGGGTGTCCAAACTCATTTAGAATTTGGCTTTTCATCACAACAGGTATGATTAAAGTGCCTGGGGTGATGGAAGAGAAATTGTGTGGGAAGAATATGATCATTTGGAGAGCCTTATGGGAAAAAGATTTGGTGTCCCATATTGCACAATTTACCTCAGCTACCTGTAACCCAGGATATGTGAATATCTTCAGTGTTTGTTTGCTGTCTTTTCTTGCTGTGCATGTGAAAAAATTTTACAGAAGTTGACTAACCTTTAATATTCTTCCTTGGCTGAGGAACAGGTTAAAGGTTAAACTCATGACTTTAGGCTAAGTAGGGCTATAATAAAGGGTACTGATTGTTTTGCTGATGTGAAGGACTGTATGGGTGAGGCTTCTATACAGAGCCTGTATAGAAAACAAGGAACAAGTGCAGCTGTGTGAGACCACAGGATTGGGAAGAACTTCTTGGAATCTTTTCTTGGAAGAGTCTTCTCCTACTGCAGGCATTTACATGCTAAAGCCCTAATTACTACCTCAAGGTCTATCTTAAACTAAATGGTTTCTTGCTTTCTCAAGGTTCCCTAGACCAGTCTGAGAAGGGTTCCCTAGACGTTTGTTCTTCTGGTGTCTAGAAACATTTTTCAGTCTAAATTGAGCCAACGTTGTCTTTTAGGTTAAACAACTGTTCCTTTCTCTGTCCTGAGGAAAAAGTAAATACCATGGCTACCATGGAGCTCAGCCACGTGACGTCAGGAAGGCCTCTTCTTCTAGTCAGCTGGCCATGGTCATGCAAAGTTGGCACCCTGGTCCAGTGAGCATTAAACACATGGTTAAGTCTGAGGATGGATTTCACTGCTCTTCTACACAAGGGGCTGAAACTTCTTATGTTTTAGATACTGCACACAAGCTGGATGGGGGAAGAAATACAAATTTGTGTTAAAAGTCAGCTGCATATAATGTGATGTGTAGAAATGTAACTGAAAATTCCTTTGAAGTCTGCTTCTGCTGCTGTTGATGGCCAAATTTGTTACTTGTGTTACTGAAGTTGGACAAGATAGGTACCATGTATGATTAAAGGTGGTACTAAGGAAGGATAAATAGCAATAGATGGACACACCATCAAGATTTTTGGTAGCTTGTTAGAGACCTTTCATGCTATCTGACCTGCCTTCTAAAATGGCCATGTTCTATACACTGAAGTTAGTAAATATTTTCCTTCTGTTGGAGGTCTACTGATTTCAGAATTGTGACATACCAGAAAATTACAAGGCAGCAGATTTTTCTTTTTTCTTTTTTTAAAGACAAGGTGAAACATATTTTACTAGAATAAAACCTGATTTTGATCTGTGTAACAGGTCAAACACATATCTCTTTTAAAATGTGTATTTTTTCTCTTTACATGGAAGGAAAAAAGACACAAAAAGACAACTGATCTTTTAAAAGACATGAGAATTGAGGAGAGAAAATGAAGTGGAAGTGATTTTATTCATTAAGTAACCTGTCTTGACTTGCTATATACCTTTCAAATCTACTTTACTCATCTGAACCTGTACTCACTTAAGCTAGTGACTGTAATAATGATGACATCACTGTTTTGTTTATACTGAAATCTCTTTCAAAGGCAATCACAAAAGAGATAATTATAGGAGATTGATTACTCCTCAACTTGGGAATTTGGTAGTTTTGGTATACCTCAAACATGCTGCACTTGTCCTCTAGTCTGCTTTTTTTTCGCTTTAGATTATGAACTCATCAGGCCTGTGATTATTTCTTCATAAGCATTTAAAAACCAGACAGTACAATAAATCTTCTGGAAATAAACAAGAATAACTTTGATCCTTGACTATATTAATATACAATAAATATTTAGTCACAGTTTTTTATTTAACATTACACCCACAAGCTGTGCAGAGATGAGCCCTGAATATTTGTATATCTTAGTTAAGTATCTGTGAGAATGCAGGTTGCTATTAGTTTCATTTGACCCTGTCATTCATGTGCCTGATGAGTTGGTCTTCATTTACACAGTTGCTTCAGGTTTGTTGAGAGTTTTTTTGTTTGTTTGTTTACTTTCTTTTTTTGCCTTTTTTTAAACAAAACCGTTCATACTGCATTCAGCGTAGAAGAGATAACAGCATTTACTTAATGAAAAAATAATGAAGAAATAATCACTTCTCAGTGTTTCAGTGTTTTATTTTAGTTGTGCAGACTTAGGATATATTTATTTATTATTTACTGTTCTGGGATGATATTATTGTTTTGTGCTTTTTACTAGTATTCAGCTTTATATTTGTTTTATAAGACTGACTTTCATAACAGCTTTCACAAATATGGGAAGGGGGATTTATTCTCTTGCATATGGCTGGCCAAACAATGTCAAAAGTTTCAGCTGATCTTCAGCACCCAGTTTTAGGCACTTCAACAGGTAATTTTTTATGCAACATTTTCTGGCTTTATTTGCAAATGTCTTTGGCTTTACTTCATTCTGAACCTGGCAGACCAGTAACCAGAATGTAAAGAATACACCATTTAGTTAACCATGTAGGAGAAAGTTTCATTTTTTAAACTGTGATGTAGATAGTACATTGGCAGGAGTCCTCAGACTCTTCAGTTTTTCTGCTATAATCTGCCTCCCAGCAGTCAATTCTTCCTCCCCTACACCCTTTTCTTTAAGAGCATTAGGCCAGAATCCCTCTTTCTCCTTTTGCAGCTCTAGTTTGTGTTTCTTTATTTACCCCTTCTTCCCCTCAACCCCGTTTTAACCTCTGATACTTACCTTTCTGATCCCCAAGAAATCAGCATCATTCTCCCCAAGCCTACTCCACTTCTTTGCTTGGAGCCATTCTTCTCAGCCTACCCAGGTGTTTCTCTTGCCTGTTTCCATCTGCACCCATGATTGTTTGCACTAGTATTCGTGTCTTTTTGTCCTTACTCTTTTTGTATGACTTTTGTTCCTTTTTAAATGTTCTTTGTCCTAGTGCCACTATAGGAACTGGTTCTTGCATACTGCTTTCCTCTCCTCCTTACACAATGATTTGATTTCTTGAATTTCTGTTTGCCTCTGCCAGCATCAGATGCTCTAATGAGAAAGAAAGGCTAGGCCTCTTATCTTCTTTCTCCCTCATTGCCTCCTTTTCTTTTTGCATTGGTGGCTTCTCGGTCTGAGACTCTGTCCTAGCTAGGGAAATGATTTCTGCTTTGTCTGGAAAGAAGAGGTAACAAGGACTATGGCATACTGACTTCCAGCATTTTCTTCCTTCACCATTCTAAAGGGCACTCCTGCTGCTAAAATAATCTCCTCTTGTGATTACCTGTACCAGACACTCCGCACCATTAAAGTTGCTGATGTTTTCATTAATAATATTGTGTCGGCCTGTGAGAACAGGCCATACTAATAGATAAAAGCCCTGAGAAGGAATCTTCTTTGGTAGAGGTAATGACTGTTGCAGTTATCCCATCAAACATCATCTTTTCTTCCTGTTCATGAGCTGTGGCAGCTGATGAGTGGAGTGGATCAGGTGCTGGTGTCAGGCTGGATGGAAGGTGCCTTTGTCAGCCTCTAACTTCCCATAATTGGCAAGAAATTAAACAGCAGGACAATAAACTGTAAAGTTGACACTGACGACACTGCCCTAAGGAGACAGGCAATTTCCTAATCAGAGATCTGGCGTATCCAACAATTTCTGCCTCTTCCATCCATGTCCAAGAATGCGTTTGGAGAAGGGGTAAGGGGGAAAAAGGGAGGGAGAGGAGTGGAGGAAAAGGACCATCAGGCCACTCTTGGTGGACCAGGTACAATCTTATTAAAGATGATGATCCACTTCTTCAGTGCCACATGAGCCCTGTCCATCTCCTTTCATGTCATCTGGTGTGTCAAGGACAGTTGCACTTAGGCTCATATGCACAAAGCTGGCCTGCTTCTATTTCAGTAATGACTTCTAGAAGGTTTGCTATATTTTTGAATGTTTTGAAGTTCTGGTCAACTTCTTGTGAACAGTAGCATCACTTTCTCTTCCCTCAGGCAGCACGGCATGGGGAAGCTAGTTTGGCCTTTTCTGCTACAGTTATACACATGGTGACCAGATGGAATGCAGTGAGCAAATAAGTTTTTCAGCTCAGCAAATGACTGTGTGTTCACCTGGAGATATTGTTCCCAGTATAGTTGCAAAGGAAGTATGGTAAATGAATACTGGGCTCTACAGCCCTGCTAAACCTTGATTTGTCCATTGGGTATTCTCTGATACTACAGAAAAAAGTGCTAAAGCATCTCATCAGAGATCCCTCTTCAGAACCCCTCTTCAGAGATCAAGAGGATAATGGAAAAGTAACATCCCTTTATGCCAAAACCTAACTGGCATTCATGTCAGTAGGCTCCTTTTGATGGACTAAAGATTCTTCTCACTCTGACTGAATTTTTAGAAACTCTCCATCTGCTGTCCCACGAGAAACCTCACTAAATACTGTAGTTCACTGCACATTACGGGAAGTCCTTCTTCAGATATTACCTACCATTCTCTAGATTGAGTCCCCAGAGAATGGAGAAGTTTTGTGCTCAGAAGATGGGCTGTGTTTAACCCAATAGCAATGAAGGATCTCTGCAATCAGCCTCCCAAAGACACACATCTGGCACCAATTATGTGGGACCTGAAGTTAAAATCCCTCCCTATTATACCCATGTTGTCTAGTACGAGACCATTTTCAATGGTTTATCTGGGTTGAAACTGTCAGTACTGTTCTTGGATCAGGAAAAGATGGAATAGGTCACAGTTATACTGCAAGTGTATCAAGGCCCTTTATATCCAGGTTATTATTTTTGTGGTGGTTGTGTACAGCGCTCTATTTCTGCCTAGTGTCTGTTCAGAACAAAATCAGCTGAGACCTGATCCAGGTCATAATCTTTGACTGAAGAGCATGTTACAATTGCTCCCTGTTCAATCAGTCCTGTGCAGCTTGCCTTACTTCATCTCCTCTGTACATCTAGCAGGGGTAGCTTACACTAATTATGAGTTCCTCAAAGTACTGGTTACAGAGACCTAATGTAGGCCCCTGCCAAGTGTTTCATTTGAAAGCTTCCTCCAAGCTGTATGGGTCAGGAGCTCTGGCCTTATGGCCAGGATTGCATCTGTGCCCAGTGCCATCCAACAGTGTGTGCACCTGCTGTTCCTTCCAGAACACCTGCTTCTGCCAGAGAAACAGTGAACTAATTTCCTTTCAGTCACTGGCTCTGCCAGTGCCTTTCCTGAAGAGCATTGAGGGAGCTACTGGTCACCAACTCGCGGTTCTTGCCCATGCTCAGGCAGAGGTTTGGAGCCTTTCACTCTGCTCTGGCCAGTCTTCAGAGCAAGTGGGTCTCAGGCTGTGCTGAGCCTCCTGCTGGTAGGCAGAGCGAGAGGCCTGCTTTGCCTCTACAGCGAGGTTTACATTTTTGTCTGTGTGCTCTGTGGAGCCTCCTTTTATAGTGCTCTTAGTCCAGCGGAGTGTTTGTTGATGCATGCATTCCTTTCATTCGCTGCTTCCAAAGCCACTGATAAAATCAGCAGCTCTTCTATCTGCATTTGACAGGGCTTGTCTGAGACCCAGATCCAGTTCTGATCCCCTTGCCTTGATGTGTCTTGGATGTATTGTATCTACATCAGTCTGCCTGCCTTCTGCTTTACACCACACCTCCTGTGATCCTGGGCTGATCCTGAAAACTCTGTCTCTCACTGAGTGACTCCAGCCTTTGCCATTTTTTGTAAGTCAGGCTGGGACTGGTCCTACAGTGAAGTCACTGCTATTTTCTTCCAGATGTTTCCCAGCCACTCAGAGTTCAGACACCGTATGTGACAAATAAGCAGTAAGCCCAATGTATCCTGAAAGTGGTCCACGGAATTGGCTGTATTACATATGGTACGGAGCTGTGCAGCCTCTCTGCATCCCTGGTGCCCATCAGCTCCTTGAGTTTATGGAATTAGAGCTTCATTGACAGCTCAGCCCATAAGTCCTGGGAAGATAAAGGCTGCCTTCTCCTCTGGTCACTTGGGGTGTCAGGGTGGAAAAAGGGCATGCGCTACCCCACCAAACTGTACTGGGTGTTGTCAGGAGGAGCCCCAGGGCGATGTGAGTATGTCCTCGAGGAGAGGAAGCATGAAGGGATGTTCATCCTCGAGGAGAGAAAGGATGAAGGGATGTTCATCCTCGAGGAGACAAAGGATGAAGGGATGTTCAGTGTGTGGATGTTCAGTCCTGTCAGCACAAGGTGTTTCACAACCAAATATGCCCGAGGAGGGTGTAATCTTCACAGAGGCAGACAAGGTGAAGTTATCTCTAGTAGACAAGGATAAACAGATGTTACTTTCTAAAAATCTTCACCGGAGCAAAGTTTTGCAAGGGCAGCCCAGAACACAACCTTGACACTGCTCTCCCCTGCCACCCCCCGGGCCTTTTGAATAAAGGATTGTTGGAATATTTACACAAGGTCAAATTACATTATTTTTGGAAATGACTGAATTATTTTGGTTACTTTAAAAAAAAATCAGCCTGAGGGAGGCACCTGGCATGGAAAATTTCAGCCTTGCATGGTAAATCTTGGCAGAAGTTACCAGCAAGTGTGAAGGGTGTCAAAAAATCAAAAGAAAAAAGGAAAAGAAAGGGAAGCACCAAACAGCCACAGTCACGGGCAGAGCGGAGAGCTCGCTGCCCTCCCGGGCGGGGGCGCCGCTCCCACCGCGCCATCCCGGGAGCGGAGCCCTCTCTCCCACCGCGCCCTCCCGGGAGCGGAGCCCTCTCTCCCACCGCGCCCTCCCGGGAGCGGAGCCCTCGCGCCCGTCGGGGATTCGGCGGGCGGACCAGGTCCCGCCACGCGGCTCCGCGTGAGACCGCGCGCGCCGCCCCGCGCCCCTACAGCCCCCGCCCCGGGGCCGCTGAGGGCGGGGCCGCGGGGGGCGCGGCGCTGCCTCCCATTGGCCCGGGTGTCGGCGCGGGGC
>VWZD01010748.1:365468-413915 GCA_013396695.1 Sakesphorus luctuosus
CTCCCTTTCCTTTGTGAGAGCCCCGCGGGGCTTGTGCCGGCGGCGGTGGGCGGCGCGGCCGCCCCTGGCCTCGCCTTTCTGCCTGCCCCGCTCGCTGACGAGTTCCTGGGCGAGGGAGAAGTGCGCACACATGGCAAGCGGCGGCGCCCCCTCGCCCTCGGGCTGCCCGGCGGCGCGGCGGGTACGCGTCCCGGCGGATTTCTCGTCCTGGGGCGTGGGAGTGTTGGTGGCGGGGAGATGGGTAGAACTGTGGAGCTTGGGCTGGTTTCCTTCCCGGGCCGGTGGCTCAGTAAAGCAAGCATGTGTTGCCTTGCTTCCTGTGCTACTGAAAAATACATGTGGTTCCACGGTTGTAATTTCCCCTCCCCTCAGATGACTCAAGGTCTGGATTTTGTTAATGAGCCTCTGAGCTATTATGCTGATGTTCTTCTTCGGGGCCTTTTCCAAAAAGGTGTCACATAGTAACTTGTCTTCAGTGCCTGAAGAGGAGGATGTGTAGTTTGTAATACAACGAATGCTGTGACAGAGAGAAAAATAACACTGAAAGCGCACGAGTTTTCATCATCTTTCCGTTACTCTTCAAGGAGAGACTTGAGTCACATTTGATAAAATTGGCAGTCTAATGAAGTACTCACTTCCTGTGACATCAGTATGTTCAGTGTGTTTTTCCTTTGTTATAGCAGAAGTGTGGTTGATAACTTAGTGGTTCAAAGGTCCATGAATTTTGCGAATGTTACAATCTTTGTAAGCTGACTTCAGAAGTCAGTGTTTGTGCTCGCCTCTGAAGGTTTTGCTGATCTAATCCAGACTACTTCTCCACCTTGTCACTATCCCGAAAAGGCATATTCTCAATTCATGTTAGACTGTTCAAGATAAATTCTGGGTAAGAGCAGAATGCTTGATATGTTTAATTCAAGTTAAAACTGCCTTGCCCATCTGTATGAAGTATCTCTGCTGAGCTGGCAGGAGAATACTCCCATCTCGTGAAGAGATGCCAGGCTTTGTGGAGCGAGTTGCACGAACTGCAGACTTCAAGTGTGGGCTTAACGTGGAAAATGGTAATGGTTACCCTCAGTTGAATCCAAACAAAAGGAGTATTGCAGATACGAAAAGCAGTGTGCCCTGAGCCCATTGGTCAGACCTGGCAGGAGTCGTTAGGTTATGTTTGAACAGAAATTAGTTAGGATTTTTTGGGATGGACACAAAAGCTGCTATACTATCAGAGGTGCTCAATGGAGTGGCCCAGGTTGGTTTCCCTGCAAGAGCAACAGCTGACTTCAGTGCCAGAGTGTGTAACTCCAGCTGAGACAAAACTGAAATAGTTAAAAAAAGTGAGAGGGCAAAAGGATTGAGGAACTAGAAAAAAGGAATTTCTGTGGAAAACATATGCAGTAAATGGCTTACAGAAAAGACAGGACATGATACTTGCACAATTACACAGTATAACAGTGTTGGGTTTGTTGCGGGTTTTGTATGAGAGAGGTGTAATTTTAGATATATAAGAGCTACTTAATCCAAAATACGAGTATTTTTTGACAATACAGCTTGACTTAATTTTTCTAATCCTGTGTTTCTTGGCAGTATAGGCCACCTTCCTGCTAGCAAAGCTTGCTGAAACTGCTTACACATGCATAGCTTTTTCACAAAGAAACTTCTCAGAAAGATGAAAGGACTTGGTAGAAAGTGTGAATCAAATCTGAGAACTTTAGTGCTATGGCTTAAAAATACAGAAGTGTAATCAAACAAAGAACTCCCTAAAATTTCCTTTTCTTCCTTCCTCCAGCATTGTTTCTGTGCTCATATAGTATTAGGTATGTCATGAGTTAAGTTCTGGTGCCTCTCTATGGAGGAGTGCCTCTGTCAGTCACATGCTCCCCTCCCCCTCCATTTATTTAATCAAAAGTATAAAATATCCTTTAACTTTGCTTGTTTTGTATTTTAGGTCCAGTCTTAAAGAAGAGAATCATCAAGTGTTTAGGACTTTGGTTTTTTGAGGAACCTGCTCGGTGGCAATGTATACATTAAAGTTGGAAGTGGGAGGTGAAGCAAATACCTGATAAAAAAACCAGAGAGCAACTGATGATCAGAACATCTGGGATGACCAGAGAATACAATAGGAAAAAGACATGGAACTGCATAAATCCATGGCTCTCTCATACCTTTCATGCTTTAGGCTGGTCTGCCCCTCATCTTAGAAAAGATGCATTATTATTATTGGAAAACCTTCACTAAAGGACAACAAAATATGAATTAGTTCAAAGATGAGATTGGATTCAATGGTCTAGGAATTGTCAGCCTATTTGAGCTCATGGAACAGCGATACAGGAAGGTGCTATAAAATGACTAGAGAGAGAGAGAGAGAGAGAGAAGGTGACCATAGAAGAGAAGGCACCCAGTCAAATCAGAGTTAGGTGCTTACTTCAGAAAAAACAAAAGAAGGTGATTCTTCACTCGGTGTAGGGATTCACAGGTATACTTGTTATACAGTGTATACACAAGAAGTTTTTGTGGACTTAAGGCAAAGTTGGGCAAGCATTGAAAGACGGATATGTTGAGGTTTGTAAATAGATGAGCAACAGCCTCAGGAAGTCTGAGTTGAAAACAGCTGGAGGTTGTGAGAGTGTAAGGAGGAGTTATGTGCTTGTCTTGTTTTTCCTCTTCCCTCAACAGCTACTTATGGTAATTCCTGTTGTGTTTGTTTAAATAGGAGTGGGACATGGTAGTTTGTTTTCTATACAGTGGTGAGTTTGACAGTGTTACAGGAATGCCTGATACTGCACACCAGTGATCTTAGTTCTAGCATCTACATTCTGTCATTATGCTGTTTATTGCCATGTAGTTTGATGGGCTTCCTTGCAACAGCTGTAAGTAGCATTTAAAGGAAAGTATATTGCAGGTCTGTCTCTAGGCGTTTTGCAGGTAATATTTTAAAAAATACCTTGTTATCTAAAAAAAAAAAAGTGGATGGAAACTTTTTTTCCTTTGGTGTTTGATACTATTTCATGTATAACAAAACGTTCACAAGGTTGTAGACCGTGCAGTATAGCTAAGTAAGGGGCTTGTGTCTTCTTTTCCTTTGAATGAAACACTTCTGTTTTTACCACTAATTCTGCTGTGGATGATGGCAGAACTGAAAGGGGCTCTGTTGGAGAAGGGCATATTTCCAGACTTCTCCTTCTGGCTTTCGTAATCAAAGCAGTAAAGTACTGTGGTCTGCCATATCTCACTGAAGAGGGCATTAGTGTCCCTGTGTTTTTCTGAAGTGGCTGTGTGGTTGGCTGCTGTTTTTTATTTTTTAACTGTGGTGCATGCACATTATCAGGTGGGTTACAGGCACTCTCCTGTGCTGCCTTCTTATTTCACATGAGGCTTTTGTGATATTAAGTCAAATGACAGGTCTCTGAAGAGTATTATGCTGGTGCATATAAATTTTTTTTTCATATTAACACAGTAAGCTCTAACTGGTGTTTTCCCTTTATGGCTGGACAAGGGCAACTGAGGGTATGTTTGTACTGCATAATTGAGGACTGTGCAGGAAACTCTCCTCCCCCACAAGTTTGTGGCGTCTGGCTGAACACATGCTCTGCACAAGTTAAAGCAATACAGTTATAGTTGTGTGGCAGTGACCTGGCTAAATAACCCTGATCAGAGAGAATTGTACTGGCTTGAGAGCCTTGCAGACTCAAATCTGTGGCTTTGGAGAGACAAGCTGCTTTTCTGCATTGCAGTGTTTGGGCATGGTGCATACCTCATACAACTTGCTCTGTGTAGGGGCCTCTGGATTAGAGTATTGTAAGCTGTTGTTAAGGGCATGTCTGGCAATCTTTTTGAGTTCTTGAAAAGTTACCATGGCTGTCAAAAACTTGGTATGTTACTTGAGAACTTTCATTAAGCTTCATTGTAGTAGTTGTGTTTGCTGTCCAAAATAAGCTGTAGGGTATACCAAGTTGAGTAGTTGTTGCTTTATATCCATCTTTATATCGATCTTCTGCAGGTGACTTTAGTCATGTCACCATGATTGTTGTTAGCCTTTGGATGCTGATGTCCCTTACACAGGGATTTCTGTTGCACGTGTCCTGTAGTGGCCCTGAAGCAGGAGTAGTACCTGGTAAATAGAACTGCCCTATAACTAGTGATTGATAAAAGACAGAGTATAACTTTGAATTTATAGCTTGAACTTAGCTAGAGAGGGTCTCCAAATAATACTATGGTGCTTTTGGTATAACACATTCTGGAATGATAAAGTTTAGGGACATTTTAAACTTTTTGCTAAAATGAGGGTAGCTGTCCAGCTAATATTTTGAAATAGTGATATGAATAGTAAGGCTCAAACGAGGCTTTTGTAAATAAGCAGATGGAGATGGGCAGCATGTACTATTAACCCTGTAGATGAATGTCTGAATGCAGAAATGAGACTTCAGATTCTTTTACAGATGATCTTACAATGTTCTTAAATATATTTTTCTGAGTTCACATGTGCACAATTGCCAGTAGGTGAAAATACTACATTATTTTTAGCCAAGCGCAGCATTTGTGTTTAATCATCAGACCTGACATTTTAAAAGCTCGTTTTTGTATTATTGAGACTAAACATTAATTATGAAAGCCTCCCAAGTCTACCTTGCCAGCATATCTCAACGGTTATTAGAAGGGATTATTTGTCTAAGAGTCTTGTGTGGGTTTGTGTTTGTTACCCTCAGAGTTCCTTGTTACACTAGGAATTACATTTGCTGCAGTGGAGAGCATCATAACAAAGAAAATGTGTATTGTAACCAGTAGATGGAGCCATTTTAGTTACATATCACTGTGCCTATTTACCTAAGTTTAGAAAACTTTGTTTCTTAATGTCTTTCTAGTCATTTTGTCTTCAGAATATGGCTTACAGTGTTTTTTATCATTTCTTTACCTACAGAGAAGACTAAGTGTTTTATTCTTCCAGTGACAGTACATCAGGAAAGTATTCCATTTTCATAAATGTGGAGCTAAAAACATGAATGCTTGCTCTTTAAGGGAGTTACAGTAATCTCTGTAAATTGTGCAGTGTGTCACGTGAGTAGAGCTCAATAGCCTTGGTACACCTTGTGCCTGAATTAGCTTTTTGGAATATTGATGTGTCGTGGTGTATATCTGACAGTCTGGAGGCTCTCACCACTTCTGCCCAGGAAAGGCTGTTAGCTCAAACAGGTTACTTGAGGTTTTGTTTTTCCTACTTCAGTGTCTTAAACTAAATTGACTCAAAGCTATGTAATGAAATGGTTGTCCTATTTGGGTATCCTGGCACCAGTTGTCTTATTTCAGCAATGCTGGAGTGCTTCATAACCTTGAAATACCCCTTGCTGATTAATTCGAGCAAGTCCCGTTTTAGCAGAAGTATTCACAGTGCTGTACTCGTTGTATCATCCTGTATCCTCCTTCAGCATCTACTTTTCTAAAAGGTGTATTTATGTTTTTCTTGGAGTGTGACTCTTTGCTCCTACAATTGTCCTTAGCAGTGTTCCTACTAGGCCTGCCCTTTCCCCCACTCTTTTGTCTTCCACCCTGAAGATTGTTTGATTAACACAATGTCACCTTGAAGAGTAGGACCTTATTCAAATCTTCATTTGAACTCTCTCAGTGTATGGTGTTTTGTGAAGTGTAGGTGTGTCATCATCTTTCCCAGAATCCTACCGTGAGAGATTTTGAGGTTTCTTGTGACTCAGGTTGGTGTTTTTTCTTGTTTGTGGTTTTTCTGTTTTTTGTTTTGGTTTGATTTTTTTGTTTGTTTTTCTGGTAGGATGTGGGTGTATTTTTCTTTTTTTAAAAAAACTTATTCAAACTAATTGGAAGTTTTAAATTTTCTGCAGTTGATACAGAATGAGTACTGGTGTTTTCCATAAAATGTAGTTGTGCTGGAAAACATCTAGACTTACCCTCTTGGCAGTATGACTAAGATAGTATCCTGAAATACCAGAATATTTTTAAACTTAAAAACAGACTTGAAGGTTTTTTTAAACTTAAACAGACGTTTCCTGATTGGGCACCTGTTGTCAAACTGTTGCTCCAGTTTAACAGAATGTCTGGAGTTCCAAACAAACTGGAGCTTCCTGTGAATGAGGCGTGTGGGCGGGAGCTGCTGAAATGAAGTGGGAATTTCAGAGAAGCATCCCCTGTATGTTGGACTTCTGCTGTTTGACCTACTCTGCCCTTCCCTACTGTTCCTTCAGCAGTACAGCTGTGCTACTGATGATCTGTTGGCTGGGGCTGCTTTCAGGTGGAGTGAACTGAGGACTCATATGAAAACTTGACTGTTTTTTTCAGTTACTACTTTTTTACTATAAGGACATGAGTGTATTAAGAGGGGGGTGTATGTGGAAAGAATGTCTTGAAAAACTATGCTTAAATAAAGATTTATTTTTTCCCTTGCTCATTGTTGCACTAGGCTGATTCCTCTGCATTTTCCATGACTAATGTCTACTAAATATATGCTGGCTGTGTCTTGACTGGGATCTATTTTGGGACGAAGAAAAAGGCAGCTAAGTTATTGTGAGTACCAGGTTGTGGCAACGGTGATGATACCAGTGATTCCTTGCTAGAAAAAAGTTAAGAATTTGCTTCAACAAAAATGCTGCCTCTGAACACCATGACTGTTTCATTAGTATATAGTAATCATAAGAATAGAAAATCAGTAATCAGACTGCCTTGTGTCTATATTTTTGTTATGAAAGAACTGAAAGAGGTTAAAGCCAGCCTGTGTTCATAAAGGTGTTGTAATAGAATCTCATTTGGTGTCAATTTTTTGATTCTCGTTGCTTCTCAGTGCAAAAATTGTTTTGCCATGTCGAGAGTCTGACTGCTGTATTCTGGATCTCAAAAATCATGCTAAAGTGGAAGCATGTGTGATTTCTTTCTTTTAGACAGGGTTATGAGTAAGCTAATACAGCTACTAAATCGTGTTTATTGCTAGCTGACCAGGCTTCAAGTTTGCATTTAGAGGCCCTGATTCTTCAGATTTTCTCTTATATTTTTAAGTAAAGGATGTCTTAGGAGTATAACACCTTGTTGTACAAAGATCTCATTGCTGTTTCTGCTGTATAAGTTCACTTTTGGGGGAAAAAATCAAAATGTGTGTTCTCCTCTGTACTCTGCCTTTCACATCTGTTGTCAGTTTCAACCACAGCAGAGCTCTGGCTTATCTAACTCCACCCTTACACGGTGAGATAATGTCTGTATGTTCCTCCCACACCTGCTTCCACCTTTCATGTACTTTGTTTTGCATTTTCACTCAGCCACAGGTTCCCTTTTCTTTCACACACTAGTCCATTGTCAGGCCTACTTGAATTTCTGCACACAGGAATGGTTCCTGTTGCATTTTGAGGTTGGCCTTGAAGGTCAGCCTGTACTCAGAGGCTTTCCTTTTGCCCTCCATGGTGGTCTTCAGGAGATTCTACCAAGCAGACCCCTGAAATCTGCTCTCCTGAAGTGTCATGTTGTAACTGTATGTACTGGGTCTTGCACTGTCTACTGTACTATTTGTCTTTCTTGTTTCTCTCGAGACTTTTAACTCCACAATTTTCATGGCTGCTGCGGCCAAGGCTGCTCTTGGCTTCCACATTTCTGTCTGTTTCTTCCTTGTTTGTGAGCAGCAGATCCAGCAGAACATACTCCCTAGTTGGCTTGTTGATGACTTGCACCAAGAAATAATTTTGAACAAACTCAAGAAAATTCCTGGAGTGCTTGTGTTTGGCTATACCCTACCAACAGATACCAGTGGGTTTAGGCCCTGGTATATGCCAGGGTCTGCAATCGTGAAGCTTTTCCTTCAGCTTTCAAATGAAGTCTTTTTCTACTGCCTCTTCTTGATCGGGAGGTCCGTAGCAGGGATCTAATACAAAGTCACCCACGTTGGACTGTTCTCTAATCCTTTCCTGTAAGGTCTGGAATGCCTTGTTACTTATTCCAAGAAAAGCAGTATGTGCTGCAGGCAGCCCTTTGTATGGATTGAAACCCATGTTCCTCACTTTTCCAGGCTGTCCTTTTTTAAAGAGCCTCTGTCCATCCATTGCAGCACTCCCAGCAGTGTGAGGTGTCCCACCATGGCTCTCCAATTTCTGTGAGGTTACAGCTCTGCACTGGTGTGTCAACCAAGTTGCCCTCCCCTGCTGCGTGCCAGTACTTGCCATGGGCCAACAGACAGGCTGCTTCCAACAAGGGAAGTGTGAAAACCTTCTGTCCTGTGTTCCCCGTGTTCATCCCTTCCTGCAGGTCTCTCACCTCAAGGCTCGCACTCCCCCATCAGCCGAGGGAGGACACTGCGATCCGCAGCCCCTCGGAGGAGCAGTGGGTGCTTCCTGCTCAGTGACATCTCCCTGGGTGGTTCTTGAAGTTGGGATCTCTGATGGCTGTTGTTGGAGACTTCACCTTGTAACATGTTGCACGAACTTGAACAGTGTTTCAGGGCCCTTTGTAGTTTTGTGAATTGCTGTGACATCTGTCACCTGCCTCTGCTGGCTGAGCCCCGGCAGACAGATGTTCTGTGCCCAGGTTTATGTTGTGAAACTATTAAACTTTACCATCTAGTTCTGTTCACAATTCAGATTTCAAATACATGTTTGTGTGAATGTTTTGTTCTACTCCCAGTTGGTTTCTGGTAGGTGTATCATTCAACACTATTTTGACAACTTGTGAGCTTACCTGTAATGACTGCTATTTCTTCAAAGCAGAATTTCTTCTTTAACAATAATCATTAAAGTTTTTAGTTGGCTGGTGCTGTTGTGTTGCACAACTTCTTGGCTTCTCAGCTTGAAGAGACCAAATACAACAGATTTTCATGTTTTGCCAGGTCATGTGCCTGTAATGATATACATCTCTTTCCCTTAACTTGAAATACTTAACAACATTTAATAAATAACTCATTATGTAGGTGAGAGGCAGTTCTGCCATATTGGAGATGCTTCAGTTGGAAAAGCCTAAATTTTCTTCTCTTCCTCTCTGTGATATCTATAAACATAATTTGTTGTAGGTGGAAACACTGTAGCTTCAGTCTGTGTTCTAGGAATTACTTTCTTCATCTATGTCTCTTTTATAGAGGGATTTTAACTGAATAACCCCACCGGTGCTTAGCAAGGCTAGGCAAAACCAGAGAATCTTTTCTAGTTGCTCCCCAGCAGAAAGAATACTGAAAAGAAGGTGTGCCGTGGGTTCTCTGACTAAGTTGTGAAGCCAAAAGAGTGATTGCAAGCTCCTTAATTAGATTTCTAAACAATAAGGTAGGATTATTTAGACTACTGCCAGATTTATTGCTTCTTTGTTTCTATTTAAAAGAAAAGGCTATTGGAAAGTTGTATTTAAACTTACTGCTTGTTTTAGGCCACTGATTTTGGAATTTTTTTCCTTTCACTTGTATAGCACTATTGTGAGGATATACCTTTATGTAAGCACATGCATTTCTTTAACATGTCAGGCATATTTCCAGACAGACTTTGTGTACGAAAAAGGAAATGAGAACCTTCTTAGTGACTCGCCACAGTTGGTGTTACTGTTAGTGGTAAGTTCTTCATTTTGTTTGTCAAATAACTACACCAGCCATGAATTTTAAAACTGTTTATATAAAAACAAACAGATAGCATCTGATGATTGTTATGACTCATTTAAGGAAGTGATAAAACCCAAGAGTAGCAAAGATCCTTTCCTTTTTCAGCTTGATTTTTTTATTAGCTTTGCTGTGCTTACGTGCCATTGAGAGATATCAAAAAGGAAATTATTAAGAAGGCAGATACTCTTGTAATTAATATTTGGTTGAATTGCAGATTGATAATGATCAAATGGAGAGATGTGTCAGCTTATAAATTAAGTTTACAAAGCCAGTTATTGGACAGTTTTAATTTTTGATTGTTAATACAAGCAATTTGATTAAAGCTATTTTAACAGATTTTTGTGGAAATTCTTGCATTTTGAAAACTGCTGATCTGTGTCAATCAAAACAGGATGAACAACCATTTTTTTTTCTTTTGGCATCAGTGTAGCCATCCATCACTTGCCTTAACTGCTGTTGCTATGCAAAATGCTTGCAATTGCTTTACCTTTTTTTTGGGAACATAACCAGAGGTTTTTTTCAGCATACAGTGTAATATACTTTGGTACATCAACTTTGATTGCCTTTACTGAAATTTATAACTGTACATGATTCTGTGTGTTGTAAGGATAAATATTCTTGGGCCTTGTTTTATACACAGATTCTGTAGATGCTTCAGCTGAGGAAGGCCAGTTTATTGAGAAGCTGGGTATTTTTCCTTGAAGTCGATGGAATGAGCATTTATTTTTGAATTAAGTAAAATTACAGACTTGCCTTTAGAACAGGGCACACCGCTCTAGAAAAACAATTAACAAACTGATCACCAAGAAAGGGAACAAATTAAATAGGCCTATGATGCCTGGCTTGATTTTCTTTTTTTTTTTTTAATGGAACACCTGTTCACCAAATGATTTTGTTTGACATGATAAAAAACCTTATTTGTCAAACAGAACATTCTGTTTGACATGATAAAATGCACATAAATGGCACTCCAGTTATAGACTCAAATTCCAGTTGTTAATAACTTCTGTGTAGTGCAGCTGTGCTTGGTAGGTCACAGTAGCCTGTTGGGTTTAGTCCAGGAAGAAGATGGCCCTGTTCTACTGGGTGAAGCCAAGCAGTGTCAGTCTGAGGCTTTAATTCTTAAGCATGAGTAAGTTGCCTTTGCTATGAAGACATGAATGAAGGGCAAAATATAAATAGGGAACTGAGGAAATTTGATATGCTCAAGGTCAAAGAATATACCTATTGCTTGTATTCTGTGCTTTGCATCAACAGAGCCTTTTGAAAAGGCAGAGAACAAGAGCGATCAGTGTGCTTGCCTTGCTGGCAGTGGGGCTGACTTACTGTAACCCATTTGGTATATGGCATTTTAGCTGAACCTAATACAGCAAATAACTCAGAATATGCTGCTTTGTTTAATAAGATAATGAATTTCTGTCTGTTGTTTGTTTTATGACTGGATATTTCCTGTGTTTGCATTTATGGTAGCCCAGGGTGGGTGTCTGACGATTATAAACCTCTGGAGCCTGAAGGCAAAGTAAAGTTGAGCATTTGCATGTTAAAGCAGTAGTTCTCAAACCAGGTCTGCTTTCTCAGATCATATTCATGTGCTGCAGAAGGGGTGGACACTTACCTAGTCCACGTATGTCAACTCTGTAGCTGTGTTTCTCTCAGAAAGGGCTGCAGGAGTAGCTCTCACTTTGAAAACTATGTTGGGGGTTTCTGCATTCACAATTAACTTCAGCTTTTGGCCAAAAGACATATTTTGTCTTTGGCTCTTCTTGGAAGAAATGTGGAGTGCTTCATGACCACTGTTTAGATAATGAATTTTCAAGCAGCTGAGGTTGTAGTCTTGTCTGTTGCCCTAAGACATTGCTGCAGATTACTCTTGAGTTGAAATTGCCACTGATGCATATTTTGAGTAAAGTCACAAGTGTCCGCTTTCAGGTGCTGGGGGAGGTCGTACCCGAAAGGTGAACTTGGTGGCAGTGAAGGCATCAGGGAACCAGGGAAGCGTGTATCTGTCTTCAGAAATAGCTTCTAGAGAATGGTGGCACTGTCTCCAAACAGAGGTTTAAGTTTGTTTTAGAGGCTGCAGAGGTGGCAGGAGGTGGTGAGAGACACAGGCAGTGGCAGTACAGGTGTCAGATGCTATGAAAGCCTTGAGAGCCCAAGGGGATTGTGGCTGGGGAGCTGAGTACTTACAGGAAGGACAGAAGGGGTGTCTGTGTTTGTTTATTCATGCTTGTTTCTGAAAAAAACCAAAAACCATACAACATGCTTGAATTTCTTCTGAAGAGTAAAGAATACGTAACTCCAAGATGGCTTATTGGGTTATGTGTTGTGGTTTGCATTTCTGCTATTTCTTGTCAGGCTCAGAGGATCAATTGTAAGTAAGGCTGTAAATAGTTTTGTGTATTATGGCCACTTCATTATATGAAGAACATGTTGCTTCAGTTGTCTCATAGTATAAAACAGGCTCTTGGGTGAAGATGGAAAAGAAATTCTCTTCCCCCATCTTGAGGGTTGCTTAGAAAACCACCCAAATGCCATGAATTGATACAATATGCTGTACAATTTAATGAGAACTGAACAATGGCTCTTTATTGGTGAACAGTTTGTATGTATTTATCTTTAAGATGTACTAAATTTAAATGGAAGAAGTTATGTATTGTTACAGAAAAGAGTGGACATGACCGTAAGTTGCAGAAGTTGTCTCCTGTAGAGCTCTATCTCAAAATACTTTTGTCTTGTACAAGTCTGGTATTTCACTAACAGATCCTCAATAAACATATTTTAAGTCTAGTAGTATTCCTGAAGTGAAATATAAGATAGAAAAGAGGAGAATAATTTGGGATCTGCTTTCAACCTCCTCTTGCTTATATAGGAATCATTAAAATAAGGTAATGATCAAGAAAGTAGCTTATTGTGAGGACTGACATGGAGGGGAGGAGAGCAGTGGTGTCTTTCTGTGGGCTCTGTGGTCAAGGTAATTCTCAAACTTTGCCATGGAAAGTTTATGTGTAACAACAAGCAACAGAGGCGAGTTTTGGGCATCCTGACAAGGCTGTAATTCTTTGTTTCCCCTTTTTATTTGGGTTTACTATTTGGTATCCAGTGCTTTTCTTTGTTAGGAGAAGGTTTGCCTGACTTCTGTCCTTAACCTTATCTATTTATGATTGGTCAAAATTTGGACTGTATAATCTTGGAGGCCTTTTCCAATTTAAATGGTTCTGTGTTGACAGATGGTGTCAAAGGCACTGGATTGTCACCACGTGCCCTGTTTTGTGTGAGCAATGAGTCTGTATTTCCTATGATGTGGAAGGATTCTCATGAGATGTCTGCTATAAAAGCAGTGTTTTGTGACTCTGGAAGATTGGTGTGCTTTCTCCACATACCTGCAAGACTTACAGTAACTTATACTGCAGCATTGAGAGAAGTTTCTCTTGGTAGACAAGTGCTCCTCTGTTACAGTGAGAGAGGCATTTGTGAGTCAGTATTTCTGTGTTTCATGTGTTGCTTCACGTGTAACTGAAGACTGACATCACCGTTGCTCACGTTACTGTGCTACTATCTCAACTTTGGCATGAGTTGCTAAGCTTTAAGTCAAGTGCATTTCTTACTCCTTTTGATGGCTGTAATTTTGGAGCATGGTTTCCCTTTAATACCTAGACAGAGACCCACAGCAGCTTTCCAGTGTATGAATTCTAGGCAGAGAGTAATAAAAGTTGAAGTGTAAATCGTGTCCTGGATCTGACTGTATTCTCTTGAAGTTTGGTTCTTCCTTCCTTGTAGTGTTGATGTTACTGAAGAAAGTGCTTCTAAAGCCCTTAGGTTCTAAGAATGCAGCTTTGTTAGAAGTACCAGAAACTGGAGAACCTAGAAAACTAATCCTATTACTTTCCCCTTTGATCATGTTCATGCTTTGAGACAGTGAAAAGCAGTGATTTCCTAATTCTGCATCACCAGCAGGGACAAAAATTCAAAGTAAATTACATGCTTTATATTCTCTCTGGTAACAAGGTCAGTAATCCTGTGTCAGTCCAAGTCATAGAATATCCAAACCTGGAAACTGTTTGTTACAAGTGAAGCAATGAGATTAAATGAGTCCATGGAAAAGAAGCAAAGCTCTTGGTGCAGTTGATCATGGAACTCTTTGTAGATGAGAAAGTTGGTCTTTGTTAAGTGTCCTCTGCTAATTATGTAAGCTAATGTGTTAAACTTGCTTGTAGCAAATAGTTTGATGGAAGTCTTATTAATGGGAACAAAGATTTATATCAAAGTTGTTCAGAGACTAGATGTAATGAAACAGCCAGAAATACTTGCTTTAAACTGAATAATTGGATGTGGTCCTGTCAATGGTATTCTAAGACCACACTTGAGAACAATCAAGTCGTCTTTTCATCATAGAAAGTGCTAGAGATACAGCTACAGCACAGCAGGGAGGCTGAGAATTTAGCAATTTATCTTCCCTTGCAGCTGAGGGCTGAGTGAGGTTTCTGTTTTTAAATACTTACTGGTGACTGTTTTTGTGTGTGTTGCTGCAATTCAAGGCCTGCTCATGATGTGTTTCTAAAGAAGCAGTCCCTGATTGTCAAGACAGTGCAGTGTGGGTAAGTCAGGGTTTCTTGGCTTCTTAGTATTATCCTGTTGTGAATTGCTCCTTTGATGGCTTTCTGATTTACAATGGTTGATTTTCCTCTGCAGTTCCATAAATTTCCAATAGAGGCAACTTAAGCAGAGGGATTTCTTTTTTGTGTGTGTTGTGACTTTATTGCTGTTTGTTCATAAAATCTTGATGAAGAGGATGGTGTTTGAAAAACGCTTTGAGCTGATACTTCAGAATTAATAGCAAATGTTAAGGATGTTCAATTTCAGCAGTGTAAGCACTGATATGTTTCCATTATAATCATAGAAATCATGGAATCATTTAGGTTGGAAAAGACCTTTAAGATCTTCAAGTCTAATGTTTGTGCATTTATTAATATATATTCAATTCTTTTGATAACATTAGTAAAAAAGACTTTAATCAAGTTAGTTTGCAATGCCTGGAAAATACACAAATAGTTATTTGAAAGAATATGAGGGATTTGGGGAAAGCTTAGTTATAGAATGTGCTACAGCTTTTAAGTGTCAGGAAGTGCACAGAGCTATTAGAGTAACAAAATAACTATGTAAAGAAAAAGAAAATGGGTGAATTTCAGGAAACCCTTTAGTGAACTGTTTCTTACATAACCCTCTTCCTCCATCCTCCTTCATATAGAGTGTTAGGATGTGAACATTGCTAATGACATCTCTCAAAACTACATGCCTGTCTTTGTCTCCTAATGCTTCTTAGTTCTTCTAGAGCTTTCAGAAATGTGGTGTTTTCTTGCATATTCAAATTAAGACCCAGAGAAGAAGTGAAGCTGCTGACATAGGGGTTCCCAAAGTCTGAATTGTGGTTCAGTTCCTCTGCTCTGCAGTGTGTTTGGGATGATACTGTTTTACTGTTTAGAAGGGAACGCATGTTTATGAATGTGTGTAAATTATTCACAACATTATAATACAAGTTACCAAAAATCCAGTTACATTATGGAATGAGTCAAACATAGAAACAAGCTTCAGATACATAGGATAAACTCTTCTTCAGATTGATTTGTTTTGCTTCATTTCCCAAACAGTGTCAGTAAGGATTGCAGCCTTTTAAACTGCTTTCTGTTTAACATACTCCTCTTGGTGTTTAAGTATGCAGCTTGGTAATTTTCTTCAGTGGAAAAGACTGGAAGAACTGTAAGAATAGAGAGTGATGGATGTTGTCTGCACTACTGTGCAAGAGCTTCCTTTCTGAGGCTGTCAGTGTGCCATGGTTTTCCCCCAATTACATAGTCTGTATGACAACACTTCAGATCTTGGGAGTGTTACAACCTCAGTTGTCTGAAAGAAATTCTCTTCCCTTGTGTACCTAAATCACTTGTCCATGAGTGAAAACTGGGGTTAATGACAGGATCAGCGTGTGCAAGAGACTTTTGAAGTGGACTGCTTTCAGGTTCCCCCTGGTGTCCTGATAAGGATGATGTAATTCTGAGCTGTAGTTCAGTTTTCCTTTAATGGGAAAGCTTTCTTTTGGCACAGTTGTTCTGTCCCAGTGAGAAAAGGGCATCTTACACTTTCCTTGAGTTCCTGTCAACGTACAGGGACCTCAGACAGCTTAAATAGCTTTCAGTAGACAGTTGACCTGGTTATAAATATTTTAAAATAGCCATTTATTTGTCTCATTATGCTTGAATGATTTTGCTTTAGGTTTTTTTTTTAAAGTAATGCTTCTCTTAGTGTTAATTTTGATAATTAATGATGAAAACCGGTTCAAATTGAAGACAGGTCCTTTTGAAAACCTCAGTTTTTGAGGAAGTCTCTAAAAGGTTGTTAAAATCAGATGTGAAATAATTGCTTCAATTTAAATGAATCAAATCTCAGACAGAAGCTCTGAAGTTGGTGTTAAGATAAGCAAAAGCTGTGATGTTGTGCTGCCCCAAATATCAAAGTGTATTCAAATGTTAATAAAAAGGTACCACTTTCTGCCAAAGTTGAGGCCTTACTGTCATTCAGATATGATCTCATTTGATCAGGGTTAGGGTACAGGAGAAGCCAGTTTGATTCTGTTTGATTTGCACGTTGGAGATTTTTGCAACCTGCTGTTGGTGCCACTTTTCCAACATGTTTACAGGCAGTTGACTTTGTTCTGTAGAATCAGTCCTGTGAAGAAGTGTTAGAATAACAAATAATAATGTTAGAAAACCAATTAATTTGGTGGATAGGTTGGTTTCTTTGTGTGTGCCCAGACTTAGGTGAACTAACAATGGAAAAAGGGACAGATATGCTTATAATGTGCACACGATTTAGGCAAATGACAAACTTTATCATTAAAAACATGGGTAGTTGCCTAGAGGACAAGTAAATTCAAATTGTTCCTATTTAAATAGTTCTTTACATGTTGCTTTTGGCAGGAGGTGAGAAAGTTTCAATATTGCTACTCTTAACTGTTGTTTCTCATATATCTTGTATTTATTTTTTCAAGCTCTCATCTATATAATTTTGAGGTGGAACACAGTCTTTTGGAGCCATGGAATGATGAAAGCTTTGTTTGATTACTACAAAAACCCAGTTGTACATTTAAACTTGTATTAATGCATATGTAATTAAGATATCTGATGGCAGAGATTTGTTTGATACCATAAGACATCCCCAGGACTGTAAGCTACGTTGTTCCTATTTTATATGTCACAGTAAAAGCAAGTACTGGATTCTGTGTAGATGGCTTCTCTACAGATTTGATAGTATCAGAAAGAAACACATATTCTGGAGACCTACTTTTTGAATAGTTAGAAACATAATGCAGTTTTCTGCTTTCTCTTTTTTTCCTTATCTCATATTTGGAGAAGATTCATTTGGCTGCCAGATACACATGCCATTGTCTAGATCAACTCCTGCGATTTTTCAGCATTTAAGAATTTCCTGCTAGCTGTAAAATCCTGAATTACAAATATTAAGATACAGTTCTTATGGCCATTGGGTGTAGCTTACTCGATTCATATTGCTGGAAGGTCTTTTGCTTAGGTCTCCAATCTGGATGATGCATTTTTTGTATTTGTCTTAGTGTTTGGTTTATTGTGTATTTGACTTGATATTTTATTTTTCAATATGTTAATAGGATCAGTTGTGTTTGTAAGGACATCTTAAAGATGTTAAATCTCTTCTCAAGTTCAGGCAGAGAATGCAGAAGGGAACTTTGTGTCTAGGGCCATGACTTTTATTTATTTGGTGCCAGCTTTACAGTTCTAGGGCTGGTCAGAATTGCTGTTGCTGCACATCAGGGAGCTTGGCTGGTGTAAGTTTACTCTGCAAGTTCAAATTTGCCTTACAAGAAAATCAACAGTAGATTTTTTATGGGTAGACTTTATGCAAGGTTATGTAATTATCTCTGTTCCAGAAGTCAATGTGAAAGCCAAAAGATTCTCTAAGTTCTTTGTTGTGCATACTCCAATTTCACTTAAAATCAGTGTTTCCTTTAAGCTGTATTTGTGCTACTGGATGGCAGGGTGCAGATTAAGGTGTGTGGAAATGTGGTCTCTGGCTTTATTAGGAAGAAAGGCAAGTTCTGTTTCTTATTTTAAATTAATTAAAAGGCATTTTCAGAGAGCACTCTTTTTAGTAGTTCTTGGCTGGTTAGAACTCCCATGCAAATGATGTTATGTTCTCTAAAGTAAAGAATTCTAAGTGTTAAACAAATCAGAAGCATCTAATTTGCCTGCTGTGTGCTGGATGTGGTCAACTTCTCTTACTAAATAGCCCCTGAAGTTGTGTATTTACAAATGGAGTCCTACAGCATTGCTTTTGACTCTTTACAATAAAAACATGTGGGTCTTTCTTAAAAGTACTGTGTTTGTAGACTGTCCTCTACGTGGTTATTCACAAAACAAAAAAATAGTAAAATACTACAAGCCCTATCAGTAGTTGACCTTGAGACAAAGAATGAAGTAGCTACAAAAGAGGTAGGTTTTCTTTTTTTGGCTCATTTCTACATCTCTGTCTTGGTTTCCCTTTACATGTTGTGAACTGAACTTTGCTGTAAAAGTAGTATTATGTATGATGGCATATGTGACTCAGTTGTGTCAGAATCAGTACCTTACTTTTAAAATTGCTTCTCCCAGAACCTCCTCCCAGTCAGACATTGTGAAAACATGAGAGTTCTGAGTATCTCAGAAAATCAGCTCTTGCTTTCTGTAAACAGAAACTGAAGGAGTTAGCTGTATAGCTTCACATGATGACAGGCAAGGCAAGTAAGAAACCGAGGTGGATCCCTTTTTAAATGTCCCTTCAGTGGCCCTTCTGAAGGCCCTTAGGTTGGATTCTTGAAGTTTCAAGTTCTGACAGGTTTTTTAGGCTAGCAGTGTCTGCCCTTACAAAGGTTATTTCAGACTTTTCAGACATTTAAAACATTCTGTTGTACTTTAGAATTGCAAGAGAAAAATTTGGCAAGAAGGTACATATATTAAGATACGACTTCATGGTAAGGATGAGCTGGACTAACTTAGATCCTGGTCTCTGAAGGGAAGGTGTCATTCCCACTTTGTCCTGTTTCCTTTCCCATAAGCTGATTCAGCTTGTGAAGCTGGTAAAAAACTTCAATACCCAACAAACTGAAATAAAATTGGCAGTATTAGTTTTCTGAAATTAACCAAGATACACCTTTACTCTGTAATCAGAATTATTAAATCATAAAATAGTTTGGGTTGGAAGGCTCCAGCATGTAGTTCCAGCCCCCCTGGTGTGGACAGGGATGCCTTCAACTAGACCAGGTTGCTCAGAGCCCCATCCAGCCTGGCCTTGAACACTCAGGGATGGGGCATTTGCAGCTTCCCTTGTTCCAGTGCCTCACCTCTCTCACACCAAAGAATATTTGCTACTATCTAATCTAAAACTACTCTGTTTGAAGCCATTCCCCTTGTCCTCTCACTACATGCTCTTGTAAATAGTCTCTCTCCATCTTCCTTGCAGGCTCCCTTCAGGTACTGGAAGGCCACACTTTGGTCACCCTGAAGCCTTCTCTTCCTCAGGCTGAACTGGCACAATTCTCTCAACCTTTTCTTATCTAATCATCTCTGTGACCCTCTGCTGGACTTACTCCAACAGGCTGATGTGCTCCTGTGCTGGGGCCCCCAGAGCTGGATTGCAGAGCTCCAGGTGGGGTCTCACAAGGGCAGAGGGAGGGAGTTGCTTCTCTAAAAGTACCAAGTGCATTGGCCAGGAATTGAACCCAGGCCTCCTGCCTGGCAGGCGAGAATTCTGCCACTGAACCACCAATGCTCGGGATTTTTTTCTTCTATTATTTTTTTCAGCTCATTTTACACATTGTCTTTATTAAAAAAAATTTAATAAGCCAAAACTTGTTATGCCACAAATGCATGGGCATCAGCAATTTCTTTGATCTTCTCTGTTCTTCTATTGAAGAACTTCAGTTTCACAATTACAGGTTGCTTGGGCAGCTTCCCCTTGCCCAGGAATTTGGAGTAGCATGAGTGTGTAACATCAGTGTCTGGGGCCAGTCCAGCCTTGCTTTTACGAAATTGAGTCTTTTCTGGCTCTGGTCTAGTTTAACAGCAGGGGGTTGGAAGAAAATGATCTTTAAGGTCCTACTCCAACACAAACTCTTCTATGATTCAAAATATTTGTAGTAGTGATAGTAAAGCATTTAAAATATGGCAAGTGATGAGGAATGTGTTGCAGTTGTAAAGAGAGCAGCTTTGAATTACAAAACCATCCTCATCTCTGTGTCTGTGTGCCCACGCCACATGCCACCCCCGTCCCAAAAAAGAAAACCAAAGCAGGAATACTCAACCTTCTCAAACCTCCAACAAATCAAGTCACCCAACACCCCTTGGCCTAGCTCAGTGCTCATGTGTGACCTCACGTTCGTGCATGTTGGAGTGAAATCTTGGTGAGGTTCTGTTTGAACATGGTCGGTCTCATCCATCTCTCTCTACTGAGGTCTGGTTTTGAGTCCAGGAATAAGTGCTCCAAAACATTGCACACATCTTTTGTTTTTCTGCTTTATCAGTGTATGCAGCTCAGGGCTGCAGGGTGATCAGTGGAGTAGCACAAGGTACAGTAGAACACAGTAACCTTGCTGTTAATGAGGATTCTGCTTATAAATGTCAGTGGTATCCTCAGCTGTCCAAATGATGGATAATTGTGTGATGTCAGGAGGCCTCAAACAGGTGATCTGCCTCATGCTCTCTTCTGTCAGCTCTCCTGCAAAGTGCTGCGAAACCCGAGGCCACTACTGGGGCAACACACTGGCGAATGTCTGCAGGGAATAGATCTATCTTTTTTCCTTCCTCATTCTCTTTTTGGAAACACCCAGTTCCATGAGTACGTGCCGATACAACGTGAGGCAAGCTGGAGCAGGCTGAGCAGATGCACACCTTGGGAACTAGATGTTATGTAGAAGTTTTATTCTGAAAAATACTTGCAAGCAGTCAGATATCTGGGTTTTATGGCTCGTTTTAATTCCTTACACAATGAGCCATTGCCTGCAAAGGTTTCTGTGTTCCTTTGCGAAGGCAATAACGTGTCCTTGGAGAAATACTTTGTATTTAATTTCTGTGTAATAAGAAACTCCTAGGAAGCTCTTCTTAATATGAGTTAGAATGTTCCCATTTAATAAGAAGCTGAACAAAACTGTCCATAGTGGTATTAGGCATATTAACATTAGACTGTGTCATACAACTTGCCCCTGCATTCTCTTAATCTCCTGGTACCTCCTGACTCCCCCATGACCTGAGCCACCCTTGCCCCCTCTAAAATAAAGCCTCATTTAGAAGTGTTGTCTTGCTGTTTCATAAGTATTTCTTGGGTTCTATTTTCTTTCTCTAAAGAGAGGCACTTTGAGTTTGTTTGATGCTGCCGTTACAGATGCATGAAGAAAGATGGCAGTGAACTGGTTGTTTTTTGGGGGCTGCAGTGTTAGAAAAAATGGTCATAATATCATAGAATATCTCAAGTTGGAAGAGGCCCATTGGCTTCATCAAGTCTAACTCCCTGCTCTGATTTGTTCATATAAGGAAGGGCTGAGTTTGGACTATGGATGAAAACTTGTAAGACCCCTCACCCCACAAAGCAGGATTTTAAAGTATCAATAGAAACCTCATATGAGATCTACCACTTTGCAGGGCTGGATGTGTGGGTGTGTCAGCAGGGCCTCCTTGAAAGCAAAGAGGTACTCGGTTTCCTTGTGCTCTTTTCTGGCTCTGTCCGGTGGCAACTGGGCTGGAGCTCCTGTGGTAAATCCTGCTGAGAGCTCAGTCCTGCTTACCACAGCTACTTTAAATGTCCTGCCATTTCAGAATGGCAGGTTAAGCACAGCTCTGCCTGCTACACAGACACTCTGCAGACCCTGCAGTCAGACAGTTCCCTGCCACTTTGGGATGGACTGGGGTCGTGGTTATATATTGCTTGTGAAAAGATGGAAAGTTTTTCAAAGACCCAGGAGCTCAGAAGAAATATATCTTTTCTGTCTGCATAAGATACACATCATACTCTTTTGGACTTGTCTTTCAAAAATGTGCTTTGATAGACCTAGATAAGATCAAATAAGTTTAGCTTGAAGGAGTATAAAAGTGAAAATTAAGGATAGATTAATGGAAAAAGTGTACGTTTCATGATAACTACTTATGTTGCTTTTTATTTAAAAAAAGCCCTCATACACTTCACAGAGATTCTTTTGCAGCATAAAACATATGGTTAAAATATTGCTGCAGCACAAATAGTTCTGCTGAGTTCTCACAGTGTTGTCACTGAATGTGTTCAAGGATGTGATAATTTTGAAGATCTTTGCCTACAGTTTGTTTTAGAATAGTTCTGTAGTGAAACATGTTGAGACAGTTGCAGTTTGAAGTTGCTGTGTTGTTCTCCATTTAATGTAAAGCCTTTTCCTTGTATTTATTCTTAGGAAAGAGCAGATGTTTACCCCACAAAGTGTTTTGATATAGGACTTAAAAGTCAAAAACTTCCATCTGTTTGAAAAAAAAAATTGTTTATATTTTGGAGTGTTGGATTTTTCAATGTGGCTCTTCTTTGCTTTCTATTTTTTAAAAAATGAATAAACCTGCTGAGTGGTGTTTGGTTTGGTTTTGGTGTTTTTGTTTTTTTGTTTTGTTCCAAGATTGAGTGACTGTTAACTGGGAATTGGTTGACTACAGACTATAAAGAGATTTCAGTAAGATTCTTCAGAGAGGTGGGGTTTTTGTAAATTTCCAAACCAAGCAAGTGTTCTTTCCCAGACTAAAAAAAAAAATCAAAGCTGAGATTCCCACCCCCTTTATTCTATCCCAAAGGAATAGACGGCCTTTTTCCCATTCACACACACACACCCCCCCAACCTAAACAAATCATCTTTCTGTACTTGTAGCAATTGAATTACTTCTAGTACAGATTTATGCTAAGGAGCAGTGCATTAAAACATGAGAGAGTCAACCAGGACACAATTCAGCATAGCTTTTTCAGTATTCCTCTGGGCAGCTGAAGAGCTGTATGCATCTGTGCTCTGCATTAGGAGGAGAGAATGTTTGATTTAGGATTTGCAGTTGAGAAGAGAGCACTAAGAGTCGGGGTATCTGATGTTTTTGTTTAACTTTGTGCTTCCTGTATGAATCATTTAGTGTATGGACATTTACGTATGGCAGCAGAGAGGCTTTCAAGACTTGGAACTGAAAGGATGCATACATGAGTTAGAGTGAACATCTATCTACAGAGTGGAAACAAACTACTTTTCAGCTCTTCTGTCAGCACTATCTGAGAATGCTTTAATTAGTCTATGGTTAGAGAATTTTCTGGGCTGAGACAAGCAGCGAGAGGAACTGAAGGTGGCTGCCTGATTTCTGTGCAGCTGGGTGATACCATCGTCCTCACAGCTGCACAATCTATTTATTTGGCTGGTGGTATTTGCACCAAGTTTGTGAACAGTATGTTACTTGTTTTATTTTGTCCAAGTTCTCCGTTGGTTGGGGTGGCACCAGTCCAGCTTCATCACTAGAGTTCTCGTCATACAAGAAGCAGGAATGAAAGAATGAAAGAGCAAGGAAGGCAGTGGCATGTCATGAAGGTTAAATTACAGATCACACCTTAAAGAGCCAGTTTTCCAATGCATTTTATGATGGGACAAGGAGATTAAGGTGTGTCTGTGATGAAGAGGGAAAGAGTGTAACAAAGCTACAAATTCGATCTGCTGGAGTGAAGGTTGCATTTTTCTAAGATTGGCTTAAGCAAGGAAAATGTACTGCTTCTTGCATCATAGCTGGAACAAAGAGCCACCTTAGTCAGAGGGGAGACATGAGATAGATTGCAGCTAAACAGCAAGGGGGTTTTACTTCTTCAACAGGAAAAAAAAAGAGGGGTTTTCCTTTTAGGAAGCCCTAGTTTACTTTGTCGAACAAGAATACACGGCTTGTGTAAAAAAACCGCCTGCTTTAGAATGGGTATTTGGTGAAAGGTTGATAATTCAGCAATAAACACACTTAGCAGATGTTTGACTTGTGGGTTGTTCTGTTCAGGGACCCAAGGTACAAATGCGTTTTCATTTTGCAGTGCTATTGAAGTCTTGGATCAGAGCAAAAATATTACCTGGGAGCTCTTAGCAGCTGTTGATGCAGAAAATGTTGAGTGTGGAACTGAGTTTCAGTTCCTTTTTCGGTGTTCTCTGAGCTGGAACGCAGACACGCCGTCTTGCCCACTCTGCCGCTGTGCGACCCCGCGGTCGCCGCAATCAGTGTCCCGGAGATGAGAGGCTGGGAGCGATTGGCTGGGGAGCATTTCCCGGAGTACATCTGTGTCCAGCAGGGCGAGCTAAAGCAGTCATGTATGCGCAGGCTCTGATCTCTTGGGAGGTTCATTACAGGGTCTCTTACAAGGGCATTCTCCGCTCCTGCACATCAGCATGGAAGAAGCTCGGCAAGGGAAGAAAATGCAACCTGTATGTAAATAGCAGCTGTATAACCTAATAATGGCTCGAACGTGCTTTGATGCAAGTGATACTTAACGGCTGTGTCTCAGGATGGTGTGCTACCTTAGACTTAGCAGTTGTGGAAGAAATTTTTAAAGATCTGGTGATAGAAATAATACTTGGAGTAAAGATTTCTGTATTAGGGAAGATATTTGCTGTGTTGTTAGAATTGCTTAATCATAGCAACCAGCTTAATTCAGAAAGAAAATATGCTTTTACAATTGTGAGAGCATACTACCAGATTTTGAGAGGGGTTAAGTGTTTTGTGTTGGGTTATTATTTCTTTTTTTTCTCTTTTGCGTTATGTGTCAGCCTTTCTTAATTTGGGGGTTGTTAACTGTGGCTTTGAGTGATTCTGTGCAAGTATAGCAGGAATGTTGCTGGTAGCGAATCTTGAAATAGCCTATTGATTGTTCTTTTTTGACAAAAAAAAAGGTGACCTTAATGAGCTGTGTAACTGAGGTAAAATGATCACGAGGGTTGTGTTTTCTTCAGCCCTCAGTGGCACAGAAACCCCCTACGTTTGTGGGGATCTGTACAATGAAGCAGGCAACTCTGGTATCAGTGTTACAAGCTATTGCTGAGCACTGTACGGGTTGTTACCACTGCCATGTAACTGCAATGCAGTGTGTAGCAGGGATTACTACTTTAAGAGTTTCTTGGAAACCAAAATCTATGGGATGGAATTTTCCTAAGCTTTAAAGATACCTGAATTATTTTATGTACAGTTTATAGAATGACAACTAAATTTTCTATTTCCTTGTGTGAGCAAAAGAAGTAAGAGTTTGATTTAGACATATTAAAATGCATCAGATTGCAGAGACCTTTTGTTTGTAAAGGTCTCTGTAGTACGGGGATGGATTTTTGATTTTCATTGTGGTGCTGTTTTTAACTCTGGACACAGAACTGTAACAACTATGCATATGCCTAGAAGGCTAGGCAAAGATACGAGGTGGCTAATTATAAAGATTCTAGTATTTCTACTTTTTTAAACTGTAATTTCAGAAATTTAAGTGAATGGAGATATGGATTTTTTTTGAATGAAATTTAGTCCTGTGAGGCAGTGATAAAAAACAACTTTGTAGAACAGCTACTACAATATTAGATATGCAATTTGATATCTTGTGTTGGATTGGTGACATTATTTGCTAAGTTCATGCATGGTGGGCTTGGAGAACACTCAAGTTGAATTCAAATGAGCTTCTAATTTTAATCAAATATTCGCTTGTGTTTTAGTCATACTTTGCTAGGAAACAAGGCATCCCTTTTTCTTCTGGTTTTCTAACCCAATATTTTTGATGAATTGCTGTGGTGTGCCATAGCTGACAGCCATCCACAACTATAAGCAGGTTCTTGGTGTTATGCTTCCTTTTCTTTCTGACTTTTTCTCCCAGTTTAATTTTCTGTTCTGATTAACACAAACACTCTGTTTACTGTCCAAAGAGGTGTTTGATTTGTCTGGGAGGGGACATGGCTTCTGTTGCAGGTTGTCACTCTGTTGCTCAGTGACCCTGGCTGAAGTAGCACCTGCTGGAAGTATTGAGATAAAGCTACTTATAAACATTAGATTTCAGTGGTGCAAGAAACAAAACATTAGCATGTTAGAACTGTTTTCCTGAAAGTGTTTGGGTTTTGTGGTGTTTTAAGTAGCACATGTGCACATCTTTACTACCATTCACATGGAATTCTGCAAAAGTAAAAGTAAAAAGCAACTTGTGGAGGGTCTGACTGAAGTCTGTTGATGTCTGTTGGACATACTTGTCCAAACAAGGTTTGTATAGCTGCTGTGTTAAGTCTTCTAGAAGCAGATTGGTCAGATGTATTTAGTAGGGTAAGCTGAGCAGTTAATTAAAGGATTAGTAGGCTAGAAAAACTTGTCTAAGTATTCCTAACCTCTTTCGTTATGGCTCTGGTCTTACTGAAATCTAAAGGCAAGGCTCTGAGTATTGCTTTGATAGGAGGGATGTTCATTTACACGTAAGGATTGTTGTATAAAATAGTAATTGTATAACCACAGATAAAATTCACAAGGAAAGGATGTGTGTGTAGTGACACCAAAGCCATTGAGCTGTGCTAGAGTCTTTCCTGTAGTGCTTGAGCAATACACTGTGCTAAGATAATAACAGTGACAAAAATCTGGAAAGCAGCTGTTCCTGTGCAAATGAGACCATAGAAAATACAACTAAGGGGGAACCCATCAATGTGATATGCTTCCTATTTTAAACCTGGCAAGTGTTCTGTTTGTGAATTATTATTAATTGTGCCCTCATCTGTATATATTTAGAGGGCAAGGCCAGCTAAAAATTGTACGATGACAAAATGAGACAGGGCTCACTTATATTTGGTGCGTTTTCCCGTGGCTGTGAGGTTGATGTGCTTGATTTAGAACTGGTAGTGTTTCATCACTCTGGCAGCTTCTGAAGATACAGTATTGCTGTGTAGAGACTGCCCAAAGAACTTACCTCAAGTGTGTCCATAGGGTTGCATGTGGGTTGCATGTGCAGTTCAATTGAAGACTGTTCAGTGGACTGGGCAATACCTTCACTTACTGTTATTTAGAAACAACTTTAATTTTTCATATCCTGAGTGTCCTTCAAGGAGGCAGCAACCAGAGATTCCTGCCCACCATTGGCTCATCTTACCTCTGGTTTAAGAGCAGAATCAGTCTGAAAGAGAAGTAAAACAATGTATTTAGAACTAACGAAGTGCTGCCATTTGTCGTTCTTGCAGGGAAACCGTGTCAAAAAGCCCTTTCTAATTTACTCACCCTTAACTAAGGCTGCTTGGTGCTGTCTGTGGGTAGCAGTGGCAGAGCTATGGGGTACACTTGATGATTGCCCAAGGTAGAATGTTTGTTATTGAACTCTACATACAGTAAGAGAAGATGGTTTTATCAAATACAATATTTTCCTGGTTTCTTTTGTTATCACTTTCAGGATTGCTGTCTTTGGTGGACTTAATTTTGTAGGACTAGGACACTGGTCTTGTCTGTTTTTTCCCCCCAGAACTATTAGTGCTTAATAACTTGCAGTTTGGGAAGGTTGAGTGGATAGAGAGGAGGCTGTATGTGCATTCTGTAAATTGGAGATTTATTTTATTTCCTGACTATATGGAATATTTTGTGTCCTTAGAACAGAAATGGAGGCTTCTGAAAGAGACCACTTTGGAAACGTGGCTGTGAAAATGGATCATGAATTACCCTGCTGGTTCTTAATTATTCTGATCAATGTATGTAAATAGCGGTGGAATAAAAGAAATGAGTTTGTGTATCTATCTGTGAAGAGGGTCAGTATTAAACTATTTTTTGTATATACATACACATACCTGGACACTGTCACAAAGAGAGGCTTTGTAGTTCCTCTTTGGTTATCTTTGAGTTATATGGTCAAAATGAAGGGTGTTGTTGGTTTTTTTGTGTGTTTGTTTGTTTGTTTTTAGCTAAGCCTTTGTTTTAGAAGCACAGCAATATTGGAAATCTTTTGTTATTTAATTTTTTGTTTTCTGTGATCATTGCAGCCTTCCTTGATATCTGAGTGCAGATCCGACAAAGGAGGGCTGATAAAACAAAACCCCCTAGTTTGGCTGTGCTTTCTAGGCTTAGGGCAAGCCCCCTTCACTCTGATTCTGTTTGCAGGGATTGCTGTAGGGCTTCTCCTGTTGTTTCCTCTGGCACAGCACGGTGTTGGAGGGATGGTTTGATCCAGATTAACTGCTCTCCTCTGAACTGATGGAAGAAGGAAGAGCAAAACGCAGTTTGTGTAAGGTCTCATATGATGTTAATCTTAGTTGGTAAACCTGCAGTAGTGTGCTGTAAAGGTTTGCCAGCTGAGTCTGTAAGCCGTGTGTGCTCCTGTTTTGATAAGAATGGCTTGGTGGTGCCACGTTCCAGCCTAAGAGCTAAATCCTGTCTGCCAGATCTGGTGTCTCTGCAGAAGTGGAGATGTATCTGTGGGTGCTCGTGGGAAGCTGGGGGGATTGTTTGCTTTCTCTTCAAGCCAGAGAGGTTGGGTTGTAGTGACAATCATAAGGCAGTATGTAGGGTCATTGTGATCGTGTCAGCAGTTGTATTAGAATATTATTAAAATAAGAACTATTAAATTCTTGGCCAAGGACAGATGTATAAAGGAAAAAAATATATATGAATACAGCCCTTCCCCACCCTCCCCGAGTTGGGGTTTTTTTGCTGGTTGGTTTTAGTGAGGTTTTTTGTTTTTATTTTCTTTGTGGTTTGCACCTGCTTCAGTGAAGGCTGCAGTGAAGCTTCTTTGTAGCATGAAAGTGGAAATGTAACCTCTTTGGGGCGGGTGGGGTAGGACAGATGGTGTTGGTTGTGGGGTTTTTTTGTTTGTTTTTGCCCTCTCCCATGCCCTACTTACATTCATGAGTGCTATTGCTGTCTCTTCTGGTGCTTCAAATTGCTCCCTAATTCTGCTGGGGAAAAACTTTGGTCTGAGGAAGTGTAAGTGGAGCACATGAACATTGGCTTAGTTAAGTAATGTTCTTAAATATTGAGCTCAAATTACGCTCAACAGTCGATTATTCTCAACGATCACTGTTATTGCTCGTAGATTTCAAAGGTTTGTGGTTAGCTCTGTCAGCCAATTATCATCACTCTCACACTAGAATGAATTGATTGAACTGTGTTTCAAGTGACTTAAAAATGTGCTGCTAGCAAGTTGTCTGTCTTGGAAGTGGTTATTCAGTATTGCAGTTTGGCAGTGTGCCTGTCTGAAGTCTGTCATGTGTGTGACTGTGTAAGGGTGAGTTGCTTGGTGAGAAGAGCTTGTACAGATGACAGTGGAAACTTCCTTTGGATTTAATACTCTGTGCGTCACGTTTGTGCTACTCCACTGGACAGCAGCTCACACTTAACTGCTGCAGGTTGGAAGTTCTTCCAAACTCTAGGAGTTTTCCTTAATGATTCATGCAATTGAGGATTGACTTTTTTTTTCAATATTACTTCTAAAAACCGTGTAACATTAATATTGTAGTTACAAAAAGTGTCCTGTACTAAATGATGACAAATGTGTGACAAGGTCAATCAGTGAAGTGTTAATTTCTAACGCTTCAGGTGAAATGAATTTCTGGGTGCTTGTTTGTCTGCAAAGGGGATTTACTCTTTGCTTCTGGACTGAGAAAAAACATTTGGAAATCAGAGTTGGCAAGAGGAGTCCTAGTGGGAGTCTGCTAGAGAACAGAGGATTTGGAAGTCTTACTTGATCTCCAGCAGTTGGGGAGAGTTGGAAGGTTAAGAAGGCAGGTTCTGGTGTCTTCAGGCACCTCTGGCTGAACTTGAAGGCTTTACTGGAGAGTTGTTTCTGCAGTATGTTTGTGGGTATGCAGAAGTCTGATGTTAAGAAGAAGTATACTTAGTGCATCATAATACAATGTAGTGTATCTTAATATAATGTACTAGGCTTCTTTTATTTTTCCCCTTCTTTTAAATACTCTGTATTTATTCTGTTTTTAAAAATTAGCATCTCCTTGTAAAAAAAAAAAAGGGCAACACAAAGGTGAAGCCTTAACCTCACTCCTCACTCTGGGGCACCTTGGTTGCTGTTTCTGTTGGGTTTTTTCCCTTCTCAATTGTTCTGTCTCTTGGCTGAAAATGAAAGTTGCATGCATTCTAAGTTAGTCTTGAATTTTACTTTGGCTTATCTTCTTCAGCAGCTCTCTTTGGGCGTCTGTGGGATTATTGTGTGTAAAGTTCCACGTGAAGTGGATGGCAAACTGCAGAGGAATGCTTGCTTTAGACTCAACTCGTTCTCTGTGCCTAAAAAAGGATGGTTGACAAGTTCTCAGTGGTCCCACTGTTCTTTGTTTATGTGCATAAAAAGTTCAGAAAGTAGAAAAGAGAACTAAAATGGCAACTGTAATAGTTTTCCCTCCCTCTTGTGCTCTCAACTGACATGACGGATCATCTGTAACTACTGGAAACCTCTGCCCTACAGACTTTATTTTTAACCAGGCAAAGGTTGTAGTTTGGAATTAGTTTTATAGCGTGTTTGAGTATTTTTGGTTTTTTACCTGACCTAAGGCAAAAGTACCTCACACTGGGATTTGCTCTCGGCATCACAAACAGGTATGTTAAAATGATGCTTTGTGTTTTGCTTAACAAAGGCTGTAAAGGATATACCTTCTTCGTCTGTGATATTTGTGGTTGTTATGGTTTATTCTTGGAAGAGTCTTTGCATATGTTGAGTACTTTGAGATAGTGATAGAATGGTTTGCAAGGGCACGCATGCCTTCTGTAATCTAATCTTAAAAGACATGTTACTGTTCACATGATGTGGTTTTTGAAGGCTGCTTCTGTATGTTTGAGTTTGGCAAAGACCATCTTTTACTAAAGCAAAGGATGATAAACATTAGTAACATGATGTATGGCATACAGCAAATACAGGTTCAAAATTTTATTTGGAGATAAAAATCTTTACTTGCTTGTGGATTTTCTGCAGTGTGTATTTAGTTGTCTACTGGTATGCAAAACTTAGTGTTCCTTTATTGCTCAAAACCTGTTTGGCAGGGATTCCAAAAGGACTAATGAGAATGGATGCGTTTAGGTACAGGATTTTGTGTCAGTCTGTGGCTGTAACCAGGAAGCTGATTGTGCAATAGGTTTTGGTAGCAGCTTTCCTATTGTTAGGAGGGTTTTTTTCTCTCACATATAATGAAACATTTAAGATAGTTTAGAGGATTTGTAATTCTTCCATCTATTTCCATCTCTATTTGAAGTTTAAGGGTAGTTGTAGGATTACTGTGTAATCTGCTTCTGTGAACTGGAGTGTATTACAGAACATTTGGTTTTGTTGTGTTGGAGACCCCTCACATCTTGTTACCAGGACACTTTTTAAAATTTCTGCCAATTCTTCTATAGTAGCTCCTTGTAACATTCTCACACATTTGCCCAACAGACATGACTTTGGTTTAATCCCTTGAATTTTTTTTAGTTGCAGCTGTGTGAAGTGTTGCAGGAATTTTGATTTTTCTAACCTGCTTGCAAAACTACTTTTGCAGTTCAGCAGTAGTGACAAAGTTAGATTACAGTGTGATGCCTCTTGAAAACCCTGTTTTTAGGAGCACAGAATCAGCCTTTATTTAGTTATCAGAGGTTTGTTCTGCCATGTGCCATTCTTTCTCTTGTATTCTTGCTTATTCTTGTAGTGCCAGCTGGTTTGGGTTTTTTTCGTGTGGTGTAGCTGTCTGTAACCTTTTTTAAACCTCATCTCAAGTTTTTTCCAGTGTGTGGTGTTTATCATCTTCATATTCTTTAATCTGCTTTACCCAGTAGCCAAACAAAGATTTAGATTTTTTTGTGTGTGTTTGTATGTGTGCACAAACAGTGTAAGAAACACCTTTTTTATTAAAACTGAAAAGTTACATGTTCAAAAAAAAACTTTTTTGGGGATAGTGAGGGTTACTGTTTTAGCTTGAACCTGTTACACAGGTATGTTGTTTTTCATCCTTGTCACTTTCCTGTGAGATGACCAACTTGTTCTATATATAAAGCAATTGCATAATTCTGAGACCAAAGTTTAGGTGAATGTCAACACTGTTAGGGTTCCCAGTCCCTGTAAGGTTGTGGATTTAGGCTTGTTTTTAACTCTAGAAAAGGTCAATTTAGTGAACTGATCCAGTGAAAAAGTAAGTTGCTATAAAAAAAGCTAAAAAAATAAAGTCCATTGCTTAAGCACTTTTTATCATATTTCCTGATAGTTAGGTCTGACTTAAGGAAGAAAGCAGATGGCCAAGGGAGCCGAAAGAGCAGGGACAGTAATGTTTAGGAGTTAGCCTGCCCTTACACTTGGATGTAAAGCATTAGCTTTGGGCAGTTGTTCTTCTGGAGACCCAGTTTTGTCAGGAGGCTGTAATTTGTGAGCTGTTACAAGTGGACTGTGTTCAGGAATGCAAACACATGGAGGAAGGCAACTTTAATGTTCTGATGTCAGGTCCGAGATGAGATTGGGATTTCTACTGCTCAGTTACTTGTTTTTGTCAAGACTGAGCAAAAGGCAGTGCTTTAAGGTCTTCTTTAGTGATGTGCTAAATGTGATTAAAGGATATATTCAGAAATATGCCTAATTCTTGAGCTTATTATTTGTTCCAAATACTGTGCTTTGTGTTACGAATGGTGTGACTTCAGTAGTAACAGAACAAGGGGTCTTGAAACTGCTGCTTTTTAACATTGTGCTCCCGAAATCTGAATGAGGTGGGGGTGTGATTGACAAGCTGGCTGCTGAAACCTGAGCAAAGCAGTTATTTTGATCTTTCCAGAGCTGCTGGTCTAGGAGAGACCCCCAAGTTTTGTGACTTAACCCGTTTGCTGCCCCTTTGTTCACAAAAGCTTTTTATTTGTGCAGGAAAATCTCACACAGGAGATTCTCCTGTAAGCAGATGAGTTCAGGATCTCTGAATGTTAACTTGGGTAACTTGCTATGAATTTGCCCATTATTTTATTGAAGTACATTCATTGCTGTTGAATAAAAAACCCAAAGAATATTTCGTTTCTGAAATGTGTGTCCTGACTGTATATACAATGAAATCAAGAGCATTGCAAATGGAAATTGCATGGTATTTAGCCTGATGATGGGTTTACTCTCTTTTTTCTTCAATACAAGGTAATTTTTCTTGAAGAATTGGATGGGTAGATTCTCAGTGATGTTTTCATTCTCTAAGGAGTGAAAATGCAGTGGTTTAGAAAACTTTGATATACTGTTCCAGAACATATTTAGAAATTTAGGAAAAAATTAGTTCTACTTAGTTTTAACTTAAACTTGTGTCTCATGTCTTCAGGGTCACGATGAAGAAGCTGTTGTGGATACGGGCAAAATCAGCTCTACTATCAATACAAATTTTGAGAAAGAAGAACTAGAGAGTAAGTTTGTGGTGGTTTTCTGTTTGCTTAACATGCATTTTTTTGCCTGGGGATAAAAGATGTATTTTCTGCCTTAAAAGGAATCAGAATTTGATGGCTATTGTGAAATTCTAGGAATAAAACTGGTGAAAGGCAGAGATGACCTGTGTTGGGTTTTTTTTGGTCTCTGTGCGTGCTAGTAAATACTCACTGTCATTCAAATCTGTCACTGAAAAAATGTAAAAGAAATTTTTTTTAATGAAGCTTTACAAGGAAAACTTGCTTCTGAGATTTAGGTTTGAAATTTGCTGTTGGTAAGTAATTTTCCAGCATGAGTGGTGTCAAGTTCTGCAGAATCAAAATTCAGGAAATGGGTCATGAGGGAGATGTTTGTTTTGCTTTCTGAAAGTTAAGGATCCTTGTGATTGTGGTCATGCACTTTAAATACTGAGAGTCTGAACAGATGGGGCACAGAGCTGCTGGTTCCACAGCAAACTGTCCATGCCACAGGCTGCAGTCAGTGACAGCGTTATGGAATCCTGTTAGTCTTCATTTGGGATTCAGCATCTTGCACTTAGCAATGAAAATAGCATTGGTTTAGTTTCATATGAGAAAATATAACATTAGATACTTCATCTAAGGCACAGTTTCTTTCTTACTTGAAAAGTAATTAGATTGGGATGCAAATGCATGGATGCTATTTAATGAAGCCAGAGGAAAAAGTTAGGGACATCCAGTCCTTCATATAGGATGCTCTGGAGCTTAGTTGGCATTTGCAGGATGCTGGAAGACTATCAGTAAAGTCACTGAGTAGTAGTACTGGCTGTTGCTGCTGCAGAGCACTGGAGAGCCATTATAGCGGCAGTTTCTAGCTGAGAAAAGTTGACTTAGGTTGCTTTCACATTTTTCTTACACTGTGGTATAACAAGAGATGGTGTAAAATTATTAAAGTTGTGTGTTGCTATTGCTCTGTCCCTTTGTTCTGTTACTGTTTTGTGTCTTATGCTAACACCTTGGTTTGTCTTACTGTACCATAAGCCTGGGTAAGTATGTTAAGGCAGCGGAAAGTGCAGCTGCCCTGACTGAGGAAGATGGTCAAGATCTCAGCTGGTGAGCACCCCAAACCAGTTTGCCACACAGATGGATGTGAGGCGGTGCTGAGCAGAGGAAAGAGGGGTGAATGTGAGGCTGAGAGATGCAGAGCTGGAGGCTGTGACAGTGCCGGTTTAGATGGGGTTGAGCTGTGGGGGAAACCACTGCCTTTGCTGTTTCTGCAGTTAAAACTTTAGTGCAGATTTAAGTTGTCTTCTCCTTAATTTCCTTCACTTTTCTCTGTAAGATGACCCAGAAAAAGCACATGTATGTTTTGCAGGGAGGCAGGAGTTAAAGGGAAAGCAGGAATCCAGCTGGAGCAATGAGCTGGGCAGCAGCCTGAGCAGCTGTAATGCCTCAGCCACAAAGAATGACATGGGAATGTGCAGCCAAATAATTTCCCCAGGTTTTTTTCATAGCACATTGGTAGGAGCACTTCAGCCAGTACAACACTGCAGTTACATGAGATACTGGGGGGGAAGGCAGGGAGTTCAGGCTGCTGGAGGCAATTTAAACACTTGCATTGCTGACTGGGGAAAATACCCTTGTCTTTTACCCACAGCCGAAGAATAAATGAGGGTAAAACGAAGATGTTTGATAAAATGAGGACTTCCATTTGATGAGCAATTGAGTCAGCATTAACAGCTGGTGAGAGATCTCACTGTCCTCACCTTGTTCTTAGCCATGCAGCCTTATCTTTCCTTTGGCTGCCTCTCACTGGTTTTGGAGTGACCCAGTGTAAGTGTCTTCTTTTCCTATATGAAAGAGAAAGGAAGTGTGGTTATTTATGACTCATATTATCAGAGATTCTTCAAATTCAGGGTGTTTTAGAGGATAAATTTATGTGAACTTACAGTTCTGTTTACTGGATCATTACTTACAAGTTATGATGATGAAAGTAGGTATGTGGGATTTTTGGCATTTATTTTTAATTCTGACATTCAAGTCTTAGAAGAAGAGAAATGGAATGGTTGACTGCAAGCAGTGAAACAACTCCAAGCAGTAGTATTTTTCATTTCTGACTTGTAAACATTTTCTTGTAGGCTTAGGAAGACCTGTACTAAAGCGTGAGGCTTTGGAAGTGTTTTAAGACCTGAAACTATTTCAGTCCGGTCTTTCAACATGTGTTGCTGGTGACTTGAAAAGGAGTTCTAGGAATTTGGAACCTTTCCAGAAGTGTGTGTTGATGTATTTTCAGGGAGAGGCAGCAAGCAGTAAATGCAGTTCAGCTATGATGTGAAGCACCAAACCTTTTAAGAGCCAGCATGGAAAGGTGATATTTAACTGCTTTAAAGTGTGTTGATAGGTTTGCTGCTGTAGAAGGCATAATTTTGCTACTAATAGTAAGGCAAAGGTTTGTTGTTGTCAGTATTGGATACTTATGTTTTCTGGAAATTTTGTGATGAAGTATTAATAGAAAGAGGATCAAATTCTAAAGGGAATCTTGGGCTTCTCAAGCTCTGCATTCTATTTACGGTGGCTGGTAAAGTGTGGTACCTCTCTGGAGTGACAGTGTTTGGGTTAGAAAGGTTAGGGGTAGGCTACTTGCTTCCAACACTCTTGCTGTGGAAGAGAAATGATTAGAGATTGTAAATGGCAACTGTGAGCAGACTCTGTGAGAGCCAAATAAAGGTACTGCACTTCAGTGACGCTGTAAGGCCTGAGTTTGAACTAACAAATGTCAGTTACAGAAGAGCCAGAAAGGGGAATAACATCTTAAAATAACCTTTTAAAGAGCACCTAATGTTCTTAATTTGTTGCCAGGCTCTTTTGAGCTGCAAGGAATATAAAGAAAAGCAGGAGTTGGAAGTAAGGCAAGAATACCAATGGCAGAGGTATTTCATGTGATCTTGGTTAAAGGTATTTTCTGTTAAGAAACATGTTCAACGAAGGCTTTCTTAAGCCTGTGTTACGATGTTTGACTTGATACTACCAGGACCTATCCTTTAAAATGTGTAGCTAATTTTCAGTCTCTATTTGAGGTTACATTTACTAGATACAGTTTAAGGGAAAAGGGATGTATTCTGTTACTCTTCACAGGCCAGTTACAGGCATAGCAAAGATAAGTTTACACATAACAGTAGTTTTGTTCCAGAAACAACCTGAGGTCAAGAAAGTGTGTCTTGGTAGACTAGTTTTCTGTGGCATAAATCCAAGCAGCAGCTTTCAAGAGTTAAGATGATTTAATAGCTGCACTACTCTCACACTGTCCTGTGGCAGGTGTCAGCAGTGTTTGCATTTCAAATGACACTTTCATCTCTTACACCTTGATGGTTTAGAACCTTAATTTTTATTTAAAAAAACGGTTGTGATTTTCATTTACTCTTGGCTGACAATGACAATTTCCCCCTCTATAAGTAAATATTGTGTATGTAAGTGGAAAACTTGCTCTATGAGTGTTCTGCAGTTTAAAGAGTTAAGAGTCACTGAAAATTGTTTCAGTGTTATGAAAGGATTTGGGAGAACTAAGAATTGTGGGGCAACTTGTAGTAGAATCTATTGCTAGGACTTTTTTTTCAGGTGTCAGCCTTACTGTTATTACTAGACATCTATTCTAGATGCATCTAAATTGCAACTGTTCAAAACCCCATGAATTTTTCCTGTAAAATCTTTTAAGAAAGCAAGTTGTGTAGGACTAGGTGACACAAGTAATGTAACAGGGCATTGTTTCTTGCTGGCACTTTGGGGTTGTGCTTAGCTGTGTTTTTATGTTCTGTAATAGGCTGTACAGATTTAAACAGGCAATGCAGAACAGATTTCCGTGGAGCTCAAACTGAGAATGAATGCTTGAACCTTTAGGAGACCCCTTATAGTCTAGAAAAGAACCATGTTTAACAGAAAAAAACCCCCAGAAATGCTGTTTCTTATGAAGTTGTTTCTTGGTATATGGTCCACAAGTAGAAAAATGTGAAACTACTTCTGAAAACAAAAATCATTTAGGACAATCATAAAAGATTCTTGCAGACCAATTATTGTCCATCCTCTTTGGTCATATCCCTGAAGTGAGAAGATTCCCTCTGTAATATTTTTCATATCTTTAAATATCAATAAATAGATGTATTTGGCAAACTGGTCAATTTAAGCAGTTGTACAAGAGAGGGTTGTGATAAAATTTATAATGAGACTGTATTAGTGACCCATTGATGGAGATGGAGAGAATCTTCTTTGCAAAGTTTTTTTTATTAAATACTTCACATGCACAGTGTTACAAATGTGGAAGCCTCTTGTCATTTCTAGAGGTGGAAGGCAGGTGGTGGTGGTGACCTCATGATCTTCAATGTTCTTTCCAACCCAAACCATTCTGTGATTTTATGATGTGACTAGTGGACAAAAGGCCAGTCTTCAATCTTAATGGGACTTTAGCTGGAATTGTTCATTTCTAGGTTTTCTCTACTCCAACAGAAAGAACTTTTTTGAAATTTTCTTGACTATGTCTTATTTTTGCTGAGCTCTGCTGGAGAGACAGGCTGGACAGGACCTTCAGCTCGGATAAAACGTGGAGCCCAGCAGTGTCTGACTTGGCTGTCACCCCCGTCCCACAGGTACCACGTGCTGGCTCCTTTCCCAGGCGAGGGAGATGGGTGCTGGCAGTGGGCCACAGAGACCTGGGGTGGGCATTCTCTGCCAGATTCCTTGGGTGGCTTTGCCAGCCAGCACTAAGCTTTTCCTATTACTGTTCCTACCTGCATGTCCACGTAGTTACTGATAATGGCTTCTTGAACATTTGATTGTGTCAAATGGGACTATTCAGTGCATTTTTCTCTATGACTGCCCCTATCGAGTCATATTTGGGTTTAAGTCAGAACAAAATACTTCTGGGTGTAATCACAAATCTGGCATTTATTGCTTCTGTCAATCAGCATAATATGGTGCTGTCCTTGTCATGTAGTAAGAAAGCACTTACTGAGCTGCCTTACCCCCTGCTATGCTTACTATGGCTTTGGATTATGCTTCTCAATTTGTATCTATCCAAGTATAATAAGTGTATTCTCAGATATACTTAATTACTGGGAGCAACAGGAGATTTCAGAGTACAGACTAGGAGATGGAGTGGATTCTGAAATACGCTGTGCTATGGAGAATCTTTGGGTTCCAGCTATGGCATGTGGCTGTGCCACAAAAGAATTTTACCTCTTTATGCAGATTTGGTTAGAAAATTGTATCTCTCATGTTTGATTCTGAGAGGAAGAGCAGCTCTTGATGAACAGTCCTTTTAACAAAGTGCAGCAGAAGAATCCTAGGTAATAAAAGGACTTCTCAGTAATCAATTCCTATATGGAAGACCAAGATTACATTAAAGTATTTTATATTCACTTTTGATATATTGATTCCTTGGAGAATAATTTGACTGTTTCTTGGGAACATGTGTGTGAAAAGGTCATAAAATAAGTGAAAAATGCAGTTTGTTTTCAAATACTTAGTTTGTGTCTTCTGCAGAGAACTTCACTATCATCAATATTAATTACTCTCTGTGACATAAGGGAAATTAACATCAAGGCATGAGATGCTGTGTTCCAAATCTTTTCTCCTAGGGCAATTAAAAGAGGACAAAACTGCTGGGTTTTTTCCTACCATTTTATGATCTGAAGGAACAGATTAGGATCTCTCCTGCACATTCCCCAGTTTTTCCACTGGAATGCTCTGTGCTGGGACAACATAGATAACCACATTATTCAATTAAAGGCTTCTGTTTAAAATAAATGTTCTATCTTAAGAATATGATTTGAAGATATTCAGAAAAGTAGTAATTCTTGTCACAAAGTTTTTGTCTTCGACAGACTTGGGAGCTTATGGAGAAGGTAAAGTCAGGCTCTTCTTGGAGATGCTTTGTGAAGGGGTGAGGAGAACCACATATAAGATACAGTATTGGAAGTGATAATTGCAAATTGGGATTTTGTTTTCCTGCAGTATGTTGCTATAGGTTGGTATAGGTACCCCAGAGAGGCTGTAGAATATATGTCCATAAAGATACTAAAAGCTTGGCTTGTTGCCATCCTGACCAACCTGACCAAAAAGATGGCTTCAGGTCTGAAGTTGGCTGTAGTTTGAGCAAGACTGGACCAGGTAGCTCACCTCCAGATGTCCTTACATCCATCATTAATAGATGATCTCTCTTAGTTCAAATTTCTAAGCAACAGGATTTGAGAATTCACATAGGTATAAACTTGATTTTCTTTACTTTCTCTTGTTAACATGTAGAAGAATGTCCTTCTTTGTACGAAGCTGTAAAGGCATGTAGCCAAAGAAAAGGGAAAGGTCTGTGTAGAATTGTACTTCAAGCATTACCACATCAGAGCATTTTTGGATACATGTTTTTGATCTCTCTCAGACTTGACTTTACGGGGGGTTTGGGGAGAAATCAGGGAACTTAAAACATTTTCTTTTCTATGAATTGTATAGGACTTTACACAGACTGATTTTTGGAGTGATACCAACCGTGTGATGGAGATGTTGCAAGTTTCTAAAATTTAAATTTGTTTCATACTGATAAGGACCTTAAGTAGTAAATACTCTTGGTGGATTTGAACAGCTAAGCTTGGATAAAGTCATGTTGGATTAAAATGAGCAATTATCTCTTGAGCTTTGTATTACTAAATTTAGTATTGGGCAGTCTACTAATTCTATTGATTATTGGTTTATAGTAATTCTCTAAGAAGCTTTGCTTGAAAGTGGTACTGTGGTACAGACATTTACGTGAATAAAGCTTTGAAGGTCAACCTTTCAAGCTTTTAAAAACAACGTTCAAGGAAAAGGTGATGTTCCTTCTAGAAATAACTCTGATATAGAAACATAAATTGTAGCCTTTTTAGAGCTAACTTTTCCCCCATTGCTATTATTATAATTTTATATTAATTGCCTTTCTACATGCTTTTTATTTGCTAGTTTTTTGTTGTTTATTTGTGGGGGTTTTGTTGTTGTTTCTTTTTGTTGCTTTTGTTGTTTGTTGGGGTTTTTTTCGCTAAGTTGAAGGGTACTAAGAGTTGTTTCACTCAATTCATTGGGAGCGAAGGAAAAAATAATCCCTATTTTGTTTTGCTTCTTCTTGTACGTGTTGTTTTATAGGTAAATCTTTGCCTGTCCATCTGCAAACATTATTACTCCTGAAAAGTGAAACTTAAGGGAACACTGACCTACTCAATGCAGCTGTCTTATTTTTAGAGGGCTTCTCAGTGCTTTGCTGAGTTAGAACCAAAGTTAAGCTTGTCCAACTTTTATTGTCTAGTTTTGCCCTGCCTTTGGAGTTGTATATACCTGCAGTGTGGTTTTAGGTAATCATGGCAGTGTACTCAACAGCAGTAGTTCTGGATTTCCTAGGTGTTAGATGAGATGCTTTTATTTTCAAATGTTTATGATACAAAAAAGTTCCTTTTCTTAAGGAGCAGTCTGGCGCACTGTTTTGCAATAATGAAATTTGACTTGGTTAGTCTGTTGTGCTGCCACCCCCAGTGTTTGCTCTGAAAAAGAAAAAAAAGTGATTCACAGGCTCTTTCTCAACATCAATTTTTTTCTGAAATTCTGTTAGAATTACTTTGGATTGTGATACAATTTACCATCACTGAAAATCATCTTGCTCATCTACATTTCTTATTAGTCCCAAGATACCATGCAGGTGTAGCAGTCACTTTGCATATACAGGAGTTTGGGGAAAGTATTCTTTTATGTTTGCCTGCAGGACTCTGTCTGCATGAGGAAATAGCCAGCCACACAGTAGTCACTGCTGGGCAGGATGGGCTCAAGGGCAGGATAACCCATCCCTGGTCTGTTCCCCTGTCTTTGTGAGATACCCCTCATTTGTTAGGGTAGTGAGAAGGCGCTTTCTTTAAAATTTCCTTTCAGAGTTGAACAACAGTATCAATGTTGTAGGTTATAGGCTGACTTCCCGGGTTGAGTACTGTAACAGTTCGTTTGGGATACATGTCCAGAATAAAGCTAATCACAGTCATGACATATTACTAACAGCATTATTGCAATAACAACTAGCAAGAGAATTAAAAGGATAAAATACTTAATACAAAAGAGAATAGAAATAATAAAATATTTAAAACTTAATTAAAGGATACAGAAGGACACAATATAGTTGAAACATAGTTGATGCTGCAGCAGTTGCTTCCTATTTCTGATGCTTCCTTGAGCAGGCAGGCTAGGACCACCAGGATGGCAGAAGCTGGATGGCACTCATGCTTAGCAGGCATCCCCACGGAGCGAACATGGGCTTGGTGGAAGGATGGGTGTTGCTCAGCTCCCCCACTCCCAGTGTTCCTATTTATCAGGTATCCATTATACTGCGGAGCGCCAGGATGCAGTATAAGGGGATGCCTGAGAGGCAGCCAAACACCGCCTGGTTATTACATAAGTGGCAACAGTCTGCACATGCTCACCTCTCGGGTAGTGGTCCTACTACCCCTGCCCACCTATTCTTCCTCCCATCATCCACTTCCTCACTCCCCGTGTACAACCTTCACCAATGTGTTCCCATGCCTGCAGCCAAGTCAGAGAGGAACAAGGCCTTGATAATGAAGAACATCTAGTGTTATATAGTTACTTTGTATACTACTCTGCCGAGTTTCCCAGCACGTACTTTCTCACCCTTCTATGCTCCATTGATCATCTAAATTAACAGTACCCCCCTTACAAGTACTAAGTTGGCAGTGTCTACTCGGTGTGCCGTGAGGCACCTGAACACGATTCTATGAGAGGCCAGTGCTTTTTGGGTGGAAAACAATCAGCTGTGAACACAGGTTGTTTAGAAACACCTGTGGGTTGTTGCTTATTTCAGCTCAGTTTTCCATAGCTTTTAGCTGTCCCTTTGCAACACACCTGCTCTTCTCCAAACTGTATTGAAAAAAAGTATTGTGGGACTGCAATTTTGCAAAAGGAGGTGTAAACTCCTCATTTCCTTGTTCTACCTCCCCTCTGTGCAACAACATGGTCTTTGACTGTGGAAGTGATCACACTGTTACAAATGCCAATTTTTGCAATATCAGGGTGTATTGTTTAAGGTGGAGGCCCTTGAGAAAACGGTATGGGATTTTTGTTGGTTTGATGTTGAGTACAGAAAAGAATGCAGGATCTTTTTCTCTAATTTATGGGAACAGCAAGAGACCAAAATGTGGATGTCCTTCTAATTTTTCAGGAAGTAAAATTTTGAACAGTTTCAGATTCCTGCAAGTTTGGATTTTTAGGCAATGTTCAAAACACATGCTTAAAACATTTTTATTAACTGTATTATATAAAATGTTCTGTTGCTAGAAGAATGCTAGAGTTTCTCTTAGGAAAAAATAGTTCCTGCAAAAAAAGCCAGCACTTTGGCAAGGAATAGAACTGTTTAAGGGTGTGTGTGTATATATATATATATATATACACATATATATAAACTGTGCTTTAATACTTGCCAATATATAAAATACAACAAAACCCCCAACAGACATGATAACAGCATTTACAGTAAGTGGTGGCTCCCTCTGTTGCACCAGGAGGCTTTGAATGGGGTGTGGGGAGCAATGCAGTTATTTTTGAGCCCAGCGGTCGTGGAGGGTGGAGGTCAGGCTGCCCAGTAGGGGCTGGGCATTCTTGTTGGAAGAAACTCACAAAAGACAAGTCTCTCTCTCTAAATAGGACTGATGAGTGCTTCAAGAAATTAATCTCTTTTCCACTCTTACATGGAAACAAACAGCTTTTAATATGCTTAATTTCAGACTTGGTCATGGTGCCAGCCAGTCGACTCTAATTAAACTCGTGTTGGAAGTCTGTCAAGAATTGGGTTTTGTTATGTGTAAAGGCATCTTGACCAAATTAATTAAACATGGAACTTGCTCGTGTGGTAATACTGAGTTTTGCTGGTATTTTTAGTTATAGAGCACTGTAAAAATACACAAAACTTCTATAAAGTGGTATCTTTTTGGGCTGAGGGATTCTTTTTTCAGAGAACAAGTGACATCTCACCACTTTTTCTTTAAAGCTCTGTAATCACCAGGATTTTTCAGTGTCTTTCATCTATTGTATGTGTTCTATACACACATAAATATGTGCATGTATGTGTACAGTTACAGCTCCTTGGGCTTGCCCATATAATGTAAATTTGCTGAATTTGCATCTGTCTAAGAGCTGGAAAACCACTTCCTTTTTCTTCGGTTAATGTCAGTCTTCTGAAATAAGTCTTGTACAGTATGAAGCAGAGTATTTATTGTTAACCTCCAGACTTAGAGTTAATGTGTCTCTTCCTGAGATTGTTTAAATAGGAATTGAAGAGGCTGTTGTGTATGCTGTCTCCATGACAGGGAACATGGTAGTAGTATGTTCATAATAGTCTGTGAATTGATTTCTTTTGCCCAGTTATTGATGCTAATATTGTCTTAATGTGAAAGGTCAAAGGAAAAACAAGATGTTGAAAGTATACGTTTTAAAGAGCATTATGTATGAATTTAAGAATATCTTGTTAAACTTAATAAAAAAATGTAGGATAGGAAAAAACCCCACAACCTCTCTAAATTATTTGAAGTGTTGATATAACTCCCAAAAGCTTAAGTTCCTTTTATGTTCCTGATACTAAATTAATGGTATAATTGAACCTCAGTTTCATCTAGATCTGTCATGTACTACTTGAGGAAATATTGGTAGCTCTTTCAAGAAGAAAAAACTCTTTGCAGACTGTAAATAATAAGTATTTTCTTAATGAAGTTAATAAGCTGAACTAGGAAATTACATTTTGCCATTCTAATGAGTATCCTGATATGAATCCCTGCGAAAAAGAGAAGCATCGTGTATTTTCTCTGCTTTGGCTTCATGTTTATCAAGTAGCTTATTTCAGTGTTACAGGTCAAGATTGTATTTCTGTATTACTTGTTCCAAATCAGGCAGATGGGTCTAGCACTTGTTGCTAGACACTTTGGAAGGACAGAAAGGAAGTGATCGTATTAGTTCACTAAAGGTAGTTTTGTCAAGTGCTTTTGGATTTCTTATTTTCAACCCTTTTATCATTAGACACCCAATTTGGGCAGCAGGTTGGTTTTTCTTTAATTGTTTTCTTTTCATCTTTCTTGGAAAGGCCACAGAGCTGTGTACATTGGAGTTCACGTCCCCCTCGGGAAGCCAGGCCGGCGGCGGCACAGACACCGTGGGCACAGGCATCACAGGAGAAAAAAAGAGAAAGAAACTGACAGAGAGGATGGCCGGGAATCTCCATCATACGGTAAGAAAGTTGTGGGAGTTCTTGGCCTCTTTTGAAAATAAACTTGTGGTAGTTAACTCTCTGCTTAAATGTTGTTTGTTTTGTGCTATTTCTTTTATTCTCACTGTGATTAGTGTCTTTCTATGTCCAATCAGACAAGGGGTTTGTGGTTGTGTTTTATCTAAGTCATAAGCTATTGGACTTGGCCCAGCTGTCCGCATGAATGTTCAGCAGCCTGCACTGAACGGGTTAGATAGAGCTTTGTAATGCTCTCCTGTAGCATGACAGTCTGTGGTACTTCAATTAGACACCTTTTTTCAGATTGTGTAGTCAAGTATGCATCTTCATCTGATTTTTAAAGCTGAGAATGTAGCTGTGGAGCAGCGTTTACCATGGTAATTTGATCAATGATGTATTTAAGTATTCATCCTTTTTGCTGTCTGTTAGTAAAGCAATTAAAACAAGTAAAGTACAGCCTCGTAAGTTTCTGGTTTGGATCATAAACTGTTCCCCAACCTGCCTCTTATCCTCAAGAGATGATGATTTTTTCATATCCTTCTCTGAAATTAAATTATTTGACACTACTCTTAGCATTTTTTCTTCAATTCACAACATCCACTTTTGTTCCTAGAGTGCAGTGAATGGGCAAGTTATAGTGCACTGTTCGAATTCAAATGTGGATACCGTACTGTTCACTATTACCTTTCTGTAACTAGAACCATGTTCTGCATGAGGCCAGTACCTGAAACAAAGAAGTCTTCAAATGGGAATGCTTTGTCAAGTCTCCGTTTACCATTCTGTGGTTCTTCGTTATGTCCATCTTCAAAGCTTCCCCTCTCAAATATAAATTATTATAATTGGCATTATGTTTATAGAGTCTTGCTGTGCAGTTTTTGAAGCAATGAGTGATATTAAACTGATAGAAATTCAGTTACGTGTTCTGGTTACTCTGTTGGTTTTGGGACACTAACAATCTGCTACAGATTTGATAATGAATGTTGTTTGCATTCAAGAGCTCATTTCAGAATTGTTATTGGATGATGATGTGTGCCAGAACAACAGTGCAAAAGCAAAATTCAATTCTAAATGAAGTTTGTTGGTAATTCAGATCTTGCAAATCTAAAAGGTGATCTTCCTTCTACAGTAGAATCATGAAGTTGTGTGTTCACATCTAACAGCTGTGAGAGTGATGTCTCAGTGATAAAATGTAAAAGTTTTAAAACTGAGATTTATGTGGATTTTCTGTCTCTGACCTTGAGATAATATTGCAATTGCTACATTATTGAACCCTTGTAATTTGAAAATTTCCTTGATTTGAAACAAAAATCTATGTATAGATACTAAGAGTATCTAAACCCATGTGTCTTCATTGGTGGGGTTTTTTTCAAAGTTTTGCTCATAGCAATGCAATTCAGTACTTACTTGATCAATAAAGGTAGTTTAAATTTCTTATTAGTTTTTACTGAGCCTGTTCTGCTAGGCATTATACTATGAGAAGTTAAAATAGTTTCTATTTTGCTATGCTAATTTATAAATAGTGCTCCAACCATGCATTATGTATAAATTAATATATTTTTTTCATCCTACGTAAGTAATAAAAGGCCATAGAAAAGTCTAACAATAGGAGTTGCTGGGTACTCACTATTGAGTGTCTTCAGCTATTACTTGGGCGACTTATCTATGTCAGGCTGTTTTTTTCCAACAGCCTGTTTTGTATGCTCTTTTTCTCCTTTAATTAGTGTCAGTGTCATAATGATATAATTTATTTTGTTCTCAAAGTGAGAACAAAGTTTCTAGCTTTTGGTATATATATAAATTTTTTTAAGCCAATTTTACTGTTTGAGTTTTTTTTCCCCATTGGCAATCTATAGAAGAGCTAAAAATACTTAATTACTTTTCATAAACATAAATTTCCAGATGTTTTGTTTTCAGAAACAACACAAAATTTTTAGAGAGCCTCCTTTTAAAGAAACGTGGGTGTTTCTTCCTTCTCCCTCTTAAAGAGGTTGTTGTGCTGCACTTTTCTAGCTGAGAGCAGGAGATTTTACTGTTATGGGGTGTTTCTTGCGTAATAGAAATATGAATTCTTTTAATTGTTCAGTTTCTCCTTTTCTTCAAGACACACCATCTCAACGAGTGCAGTTTATCTTGGGTACTGAAGATGATGATGAACACATTCCTCATGATCTCTTCACTGAAATGGATGAACTTTGCTTCAGGAATGGAGAAGAATATGAATGGAGAGAAACGGCTAGGTATGCTAGGAGTAGATTGTTTCAAGGTATATCTGTGTGAGTTGACACAGACAGGGAGCCAGAACGCCTACAAAACCACAGCTGAAATGCAGAAAGTAAATTTAGTTCACTGCCTCTCTAACTGGAGGATGGTGAAGCCGCGGGCGAGATGCGCAGGTGGGAACGCGGGCACCGCTGACCACAGTCGCTCTGGACAAGGGGCGGGCACAGTGTCTGCACCTGTGTATGAAGGGTCACTTGAACAAATCTACCAGCTTCCTTGCCATTCTTCCACGTTTAACCCTTTCCTCTCAACAACGTCTTAGACTGATTTTATTTCAAAGAACTGCAAGCCAGCTTTGGGTTAGAATCTTTACTAACTTTAGGAGTTGTGTACTCAATTCATGCTCAGCAAAACAAAACTTACGGGTTTTTTGTCGAACTCTGAAAGTATAAATACGGGTTCTCCAGAGCCCCTCAGTCTCTCTGGTTGGTGGTGCGTTCACATTCCTAAAACTAATCATACCAAACTTTGTGAAGGGTAGGACTATATTCATCCATGGAGTGGTATCTCTCTAGTCTATTATTGCCGATATATTGGTGAAATTTTTTTCTCAAACATAAAGAAAATCAGGTATTATGTTTTTCTTGGGTAGTATTGGATTAGTTTTTTGAAAATTGCATGCATGAGCATTGCAGGATGCCATACTGATTTATTTGCCTCCTTCTACATATGCATTGTAATAAATTCTTCTGCAAGGTACTTCCAGCTACCTTGGTGCATGCTTGCTTTTGCAGGAGTTTAATTTGCATGATGCCTGTGTGTTGGACTCAAGATCAATTTATAGTTGCACCTATTAATATTGCCCAGTTCTTAAATGTCTGATCCAGCACCCTTAGGAGACTTGAACATGCTATGTGGTATGTTTCAGACAGCTTTCTGGTCCTAAAATACTTAGAAAATCAAGATACACAAATCAAGTAACAAGGCACAATCCTGTACTCTCCACAAGAATGTGTGAATAGAAAGGTATTGTTCAAATCAAAAGAGGCAATATGGGTGAAAACTAAAACATTTGAGTGTGGTTGGAAAGGCATCATAAAAATGTTGATCGGTTGGGCTGTCTGAGAAGATGAAAGGTGGTGTGATCTCATGCGTTTTCCTCTTCCATGTCATGCCGAAGCCACATGGAAGGATGGGATTGCTTGCCAAATCTTCTTTCCAGGAGAAATATCTGTATGTGAATGTATTTCAGGTGGCTGAAATTTGAAGAGGATGTTGAAGATGGTGGTGATCGATGGAGCAAGCCTTATGTAGCAACTCTGTCTCTGCACAGTCTCTTTGAACTGCGAAGCTGCATTCTGAATGGGACGGTCATGTTGGACATGAGAGCAAACACACTTGATGAGATAGCAGGTTGCAGCAAAACTTTAAAAATATTTTATTCCTAAATTTTAATCTATTTGAAGGAGGTTTGGTAGTGTCTTTATGTTCTTGTAATACTGTATTGAAGAAACAGGTATGTGCATGCTTACTGCACTTGTCTTGATCTGGTTATAGGGAACTGGTCCTACAAACTTCATGTACAAAAAGCTGCACTGGATGAGTAGGAGCTCCTTTAGCATGTATTTTAGGATGAGGCCCAGAATTTGCCTTTATATTCTAATCCCTGACTGTGTTCTTTGTTTCTACGGATGAATTGTAAATATCTGCCAGAACATTTTAGGAGTTATTTGTGCTCTTTAGTACCATAATTATTAATCATAATTTGGCTGATGTTAACTTGATGCCATTAGTGCAGTTAGTTGTTGCACATCTGGTATTTTTTTCACCTTTATAAGTGGTGAGCAGAAATAAATTTTGTACATGTTGTTTGACCTGCTATGTTGAGTGTCCTCGCTAATCACATGGTCATTTTGGATACTCTACAGTCAGCTTTGTAGACTTTCATATGCAGATGATCTACCCATCCCCAAAAGCGTGTGCGCGCATATATATATATATATATA
>VWZD01010751.1:0-15809 GCA_013396695.1 Sakesphorus luctuosus
CTCATGTCTTAGAATACATCTCTGCTGAACCTACAACACCACCTGGGGGCCAGGCACAGATGACTTTCCAGTGCAGGCCACCGCAGGCATCTCCAGATGAGGACAGCATAGACAGCCTGCATTGGTAGGAATGCATGTCACCAGGTATGGAGGGTTGTGCCTCTCTACTCTGTATGAACATGACACATTTCTTCATGTCAGGTTGAGTCCTGGCATAGACAGGTCAGAAGAATATCTCATGGCAATGCTGCAGGTGCCAATGGGGCACACGCTTAGTCCAGAGGAAGCAAAGCTGCTCATGAACCAGACAGTACAGCTGGTCCAGGATACTCTGAACATACAGGATGATGTTGCTCGGCACCTCCTCATGCACTGTAAGTGGAATGTGGATTTCCTGATCCAGTGTTATGTGGAGAACTATGATGCTCTGCTCATCTCCTCGGGGCTGCAAGTGCAGAATGTTCAGTCTCCTCCAAGCCCTGGAACCCACTGTCCAGTCTGTGTGAACCAGCTCTGTCCCACTGAGAAGCCACCAACGCTCTGCTGCATGCACTACTGCTGCAAGGTGAGCGTCCTGGGGTCTTTGGTTTCTGTTACTTGCTGGGGAATTGCTGCTGCCTACTTGGAGCAGCTGTGCTTTGTCTGAAGGTGTTATCAGAGGATTTTCTGAGCTTATACATTCTCTTTTCTCAACTCCCTTTTTTGTTGTGATCCTTCAACTCCTGATTTGTCTGTTCCCACTGTGCTTTTGAGTACTTACCCATGGGTTTGTGCATCCTCTGCTGGGTGGGAAGGTTACATGACCCTGTTTAGGTCTCATGTCTCCTCTTATGCCTTAACAGCATTGTTGGAGTGAGTATCTCATGACTCGCATCGAACAGAACATGGTTGTCAACTGCACCTGTCCCATATCTGAGTGCCGTGCACAGCCAACCACAGCCTTCATTTACTCCATCGTGTCCTCTGAGGAGATTATAGCAAAGGTGAAGTAGGAGAGGTGGTTGGTGGGTGTCCAAGCTCTGTTTCATTTTGTTTCATTTTGATCTGTTTCATTTTGATAATCTTGCTGCTGCTTTTCCTCTTTCTGTTACTAAGACTGGCAGTGTGAGAATTGAGACCAACCAGATTCCTGCCCAGTGGTATCTCTTGTCTCTGAGTATGATCAATTCCAACTATTCAAAAAAGTGTAATGTCAACAAAAGAGCAGTGGTATTTCTCTAAATGTGTCTCCAGCAAATAACATTTCAGGTGCATCATTAGTTCAGGACTGTGGTAGCAGCTCATGACAAGTATCCTCTACTGGTGTGCTGGAAGCAATTATATCTAGGACAATTGAAAACGTGAACAATTTAATTTTATTTCTGCATAACTGACCCCTATGTCCTTTCTCTTCCATCAGTTTCTGACTTTAAGCATCTCAGGTTTTTGTGAAGATAGCAGCAGTTACCACATCAGGCTTAATCTTCACTGTGTGGGTTCTACAGACATCTGTAAACCAGACTTCCTGAGCTCTGCTTACCTTAGTCCTGGGTCAGCAGGGAACAGCAGCAGCTGCTTGTTCAGAGGCAGAAGCTACTTCTCACTGTTCTTTCAGTTTTTAGTTATTAGAGCCGAATGCCCTCTCCACCTAATGGCAGAACTGTAGTTGTCACATGGCAGACTGTTTCTGTTAATTGCTGGACAGAACAGTCCTGTCTGTTTTACACTGCTCTGTTGTTTGACAGGTCTCCTCTTCCTTTGCTTCTCCAAAAATATTCTCTTCTTCCAACTTCTTACTGTAATAATGATCTTGTGTGAACAGTCATAAGGAGAAACAAACAGTAGTCATGAAGACTTCCCTGTCTTACAATTTTTCTTTAAACTTGCAAGCTGGCAACAAAAATGGGCGAGGCAACAGAAAAGCATTGTCTTCAATGTATCTTTTTTCTTCTTTTTTATAAGAAGTGCTCAGAGAATTAGTGCATATATCTGGACAGTTAGTTCTTACGGCCTTTGCAGTAAGTAACACCTGACGGAGAGCAGGATTTAATAGCCTGTTGCTATGGCTGTTCTATAAAAATAAATAATTATTGCAGATGAACAGAAATTGCAGCTAATTTTAACAAGTTGCTCTGATGCTCTCACTGAAATGGTATGTTTTTCTTTGCTCAGTAAATGGTATGGCTGAGGTATTAGTGTCTCATACAGAATCACACATACAGTCATGGAATTTAGATTGCAATAATCTGTGGAGATCTCTGGTCCAACCCTGTTTTCAAAATAACTGAATTATTGTATGACAATCTAATGCTGAAGTTAAAACATACTGCTCCAAGTTCAAGAAAGGGAAATGCTGAGTCCTGCTCCTGGTGTTGTATAACCCAATGCAACAGTATGTGCTGGGGGCCAACCATCTGGAAAACATTTCTGTAGGAATAAAAAAAAGAATCATGGTGGACAAGTTGAACATAAGCCAGCATTGTGCCCTTGTGGCTAAGAAGGTCCACGAGCATTTTAGATTGATTTAGAAAGAGCATTGACAGCAGGTTGATGAAAGTGATCCTTTACCCAGTGCTGGTGAGACTATGGCCATTTCTAGGCTCACCAGTGCAAGAAAGACATGGACATACTGGGGAGCATCCAGCTAAAGGCTACAAAGATGAGTTAGGTTTTGGAACATGTCTTGAAGAAGCTGAGAGAGCTGCATTTGTTTAATCTGGAGAAGAGAAGGCTCAGGAGTGGAACTTACCAACATGTATAAATTCAAAAATGAGAATAAGGAGCCAGATTCTTTGTGATGTCCAGGGAAAGAGTAAGTGGCAGTGGGCACTAAGTTATAAACGAGGGATTCCATTTAAACATTAGAAAACTGTTTGGTGAGTTGTTGAGGTTTCTTTAATAGTAAGGGCAATGAGGTGTTGGACCAGGTTGGGCAGAGAGGTTTGTAGTCCTTATCTTTGGGTATTCGAAACTGAACTGGATGTGGTCCTGAGCAATCCTACTTTGAGCTGGAGGGGTTGGACTGGCTTTTATTTCCAGAAATGCCTTCCAACCTCAGCAAAGTCAGCAATTCTGTGAAATGAGTCTCCAGATATGACATTTGGAGGTGGGGAAATTTACACAAAGGGAACAAAAGAGTGAACTGGGTATTGTTTTGTTGTGAGCAGTTGTTCAGTGAGATTGTATAGCCCAGAGGCACCAGATCCTGTTTGTAAGGCTTAACCATGCGGCTTCTCTGCCTTAAATCTCCTTCCTGGCTTCTTATTGCAGTATGAAAAAGCCCTCCTTAGACATTACGTTGAGTGTTGCTCCAACCTGACATGGTGCACCAACCCTCAGGGCTGTGATCAGATCCTCCTTAAGGATGGACTTGGTTATGGGGCAGCCTGTTGCAAGTGCTCCTGGATATCTTGCTTCAACTGCAACTTCCCAGAGGTAAGGCTGAGCTGCATCACAGGCAATACTGTCTTTAGTTTGGCATGCACCATTTCGCTTTTGTGTGGTTGACTTTCTCCCTTTCAGGCCCATTATCCTGCCAGCTGCAGCCACATGTCTCGGTGGGTGGATGATGACGGATACTATGAGGGAATGACAAGTGAAGCCCAGAGCAAACACCTGGCTAAGCTCATTTCGAAGCACTGCCCAAACTGCCAGGCTCAGATAGAGAAAAATGAGGGTTGCCTACAGTGAGTATACATTTTTGTTTGCTCCTAGAGACAGGAGAGGGCAGAAACATACAGTTAGGTCCATTGTGCTTTGCTATTTTTTTGACCTTGGAGTAATGGTTATAGCAGATCTGTTTTACAGTTTTAGTAGAATGAGTGATTGCTTTTAGTTCTTAGAAAAACAAAATGTTCCCCAGCATTCAGAGTTAAATCCATTGATAGTTCTTTGGTAGAATCAGAGGGGATTTTGCAGTACCTTTTAACAGTGCACTTGTCTGCTCCCAGAATCCACTATGGCTGTACAGAGGTAAAGGTTAGGGGAGTGGACAGCTCAGCACCATTTTTTCTTTCATGCTCACCTTATTCCTGTAACTTAAAGCAATTTTGTTTTGACGGTTTTGAACCAGCTTTGATCTCTGGCAGCTTTTTACATGATATGAGAGTTACCTCCAGCTTTGAAGCTAAGGCTTAGGAGTTATCATTTGTTTCTCTTTTCCACTGGCACAGCCCTTAATGCACACTGTTATTTGTCCCCACATGTAGTGTGTGGCCCTAGGGCTGTGCAGTGCCTTTCTGCACTGTGTGGAGCAGTATGTTAATGAGGGAAGAGTAAGGTGCTCATGTGGATCATGTTTCAAGCTATTAAATGCTTAGTCACCCTTTGAGTACTTGATAAGCTGCTGTGAGATCATGCTGTCAGTTTACTCAGCTCATTTTTGGAGACGTGAACTGGTTTTAAGCATCACCAGCTTCTAGCAAAGGCTTTAAAAAATTTATGCAGGGAAATGCATAGTACTGGGTGAATGGGAGTGACTGGGTGGCACACTCCAGTGCTGTGATGTAGGGGAGCACTGGAAGGAACTGTCTGCCAGTGACAGTTAGATCTGAGTGATTCCCACTGTTTTTCTCCTACTGTGCAGTATGACATGTGCAAAGTGTAGTCATGGCTTCTGTTGGCGTTGCCTCAAGCCCTGGAGGCCAAATCATAAGGATTACTACAACTGCTCTGCTATGGTGAGTGGTTTGCTGTATCCCCGTGGTTCATGCTTGTGTTCAGAGGCACCTTAGCCTCTCAGAGAGAGGGTGAGGATCTCCGCTTGGACCCTTTACTCTGTACTTATGCGCTTGCCAGTAATACTGATAGTATTGTTGAAGTCTCTGTGTGTAGTAGCCATTTCCAGGCAGCTCTGGTACTTGAGGGAAATTGCTACAGGGTACTTGTACTTTTCCTTTCAGGTGAGTAAAGCAGCTTGGCAGGAGAAGCGTTTTCAGGATTACAATGAGAGATGCACCTTTCATCATCATGCAAGGGTGAGGCCTCCTTCCTTTGCAGATGCTGACTGTTGCCTTAGCCTTCATTATCAGGATAGTTTCTATTGTGTGTCAGTGTCTGCTCTACTGAGAAGCAGGCTTCAGATCCAGGTGGGGATGCCTGACCATTTCACCTTTGCTCTGACATGAGGGGCAATCCTTGGCCTGCTTTCTTCTACCAAGTCTGTTGTGGAAACTGAGCACCTGACTTACCATGTTCATGGGCTCAAAGTGATGCTGTAGTTGGAAGCCATGGTGACTGAAGGCATAACCTTGCCTAGAACTGAGATGTAAAAGATTGAAGCAATGGCACAGTAGAGATGTCACAGTTGGATGCATTAAATGATCTGCTGCTGCCTGCATCTTCTGGGATGGCACTTCAGGATGCTTGGCAATTATCTGTGTGGAATGGGCTATTTTTTCAGTCTTGTGGAGCTTGACACTGACATTTTTTTTCTCTCTCCTTTGCAGGAATTTGCCACGAGTCTGAGAAACCGTATCTCTTCCATCAGAGAGATGCCAAAAATTAGGAACTTGACCTTTGTTCTTGATGCCTGCAAAGTGCTAGAACAGGCACGGAAGGTAAGGCTGGATAACAGTCTTGCTGAGGTTTAGACCTAATTCTATTCGTGTGTTTTATGTCTTTCTTAAAGTGAGGAAACACCAACCTTGTCCTACTCCAAACAAGGAGAGACCGGAAAAGCTGAAAGGGAGGAATAACATCAGGACAGGGCAAGAGCTCATGTCTGCCTTTTCCTACTCTCACTCTGAGCTGGGCTCTGTTTGCAGTATTCCATATGATCAGGTCATAGGATTTGGAATTTGGCTCAGGTTGGCACCATGGGATCAACACAAGGGTCTATAGGGTTTTTATATACTGGTTTTGGTCCATTCCAATTTGAAATATCATAGTGACCATACCTTTTGAAGGCTCTCCTGATGCTGTGTTTCAGTTAGGAAGTTCCTCTTGATGCTCATGTTAGGATTTTTCTTTCTTAACTCCATTTCATGAGCTATAGATACTTTGAAAGCCTGAGTTACCTACTGCATGCCCTGATAGCCACATTAAAAAGGATTTGCAGTGCAGCCACTGGATGTGCGTAGTAAGCTTGTGACAGCTTAGGCCTGCAGTACCTGCTTATCCCCTAGAACACAGTCAGGAGGTGGGAATTGTCTTTGCACTATTGACTTTGTATATGCACCTTGTTTTCACAGTCAGGCTTGATTTTGAGAGAGGCATGTGGAAGAATGACCCTATTTTGTGTTTTCGGTATGGTTGCCCCTGTGTTTTCCAGAATGCATATCACTGTTGCTTGTTGCTGCTGCTGAATTTTCTGGCCCATTTCTTTAAATGGAAACAGTGATCTTGTTTCCTGCTGAGTGCCGGGATTGCTTTAAGGGTCATTCATTCATAGGAGTTTGCCACTTGTTGAAACTCCTTTGTCATTGGCTCTTGGTGCTATATAGCACCATCCTACTTCCCTCTGGGCTAGTTCTCTCTCTAGAGGTTCATTGCCTCTAGAGTTCAGCCTGGGTTGCGCTGTGGGTGGTTTTGACTCTTTACCTGCTGGTCAGTGACACTTTTTATGCATTTACAGTCTGTGTTCTTGTGATGGTTTGCACTGGCACTGCTGTCACATGGCATATGGGTCACTGGGCTGTGGCCACAGATCAGAAGCACTGCCAGGCTTCTCTCAGCTACTGATAATAATGAAGTCTGGAAGAGTTTGATGCTGCTCTCTTCTTGCTCACTCTGAAGCTGAAGGAGAGTGTTTAACAGCATGATCTGTTCTGTTCCCAGGTGCTGGCTTACTCCTGTGTCTACAGCTACTATAACCAGGACACTGAGAGCATGGATATTGTGGAACAGCAGACTGAGAGCCTAGAGCTGCTCACTAATGCTCTGCAGATCCTTCTGGGTAAGTCCTGCAGCCTCTTTAAAGTAGCAACTAGTGTTCCAACCTGTATGGTTCAAAGAACAGCAGTTCTGTAGTGGGGCAATAGCACACATACCAGCACCCAGCTGGCCCCTCACTTCTCCCAGCCCCTTTTTGCCTTCTTGATGTCATTTCTGGGAAATCCACTGGCGCAATTTGACTGCCAGTGGAGACTGATGCAGTAAAGGGCAACCTCTCCCGTTCTGCAAGAGGAATGTGCACAGGAGAGCTAAGTAGCTGTGGCTACTTCATAATCAGCAAGGGACTTGATCTCTGTGTAAGAGTGTGTCATGCAACATGACTTTGTTGGCCTTGAATTGCAGAGGAAACCCTGCTGCAGTACCAGGACCTGGCCTCTTCTCTTCGGCTCCTCAAAGCAGAGCATTTTAGTGCTGGTTTGGAGTTGGTACGCCAGATCAAGGAGCGTCTCTTTGCAATTCTCTGGCACTCCACACAGGTGAAGACCACATGCCTGTTAGTGGTTTGTCTTGCTCTGGTCTAAGTTGATTGTGGGCCAACCAAGGGATTTGATCAGCTGAGTGGTTAGACTTTCAGGGTTGTTGTGTTAGGTTGAGCTGGCAAAATGCCAACTGCCCAACACAGAGAGAGAGAACCCACCCCCCCACCGCAAAGGGAAAAGGAGGGAGGGAAAAAAAAACAAAGAGGAGAAAAAAGGAAAAAAATAAACCAAACCCCGAAATAGCAAGCTTCTTATATTTATACAAAAGACAGACAATTAAAAACAGAATATGATATAACACATATATATACAAATGTGGAAAAAAACAAACCACCACCACCAACAACCACCAAGTTGCCCACCCAAACAACACAGACCTCCACCACCTCAGCCCACAAAAACACTACAACAAATTACCCCCAAAGGATACCTGGCAAGAGAGGAGAAAACCAACAACAAAAGAAAAAAAAAGGTACTTCCCAAACCAAACAGTGGTGAAGTGGTGACGAGGCCAAACACCCCCAGCAGCAGTGATAGCAGGTCCACTCAGCACCCAGCCATGAGGTAAAAGAGAGCTAGGCACCTCCTACACCTTCTTTTATACTTGATTTGATGTCAAAATGATATGAAATATCTCTTTGGTTGCTTAAGTCAGGTGATACTTGTCCCCTCTAATCTATGCAGACTCTCTTGACCTCCTAAACTGAGGCCTAGCTAAAACTAAAGCCAAAACTACCACAGTTGTGTGGACCTCAACTCACATAGTTTCTCTCTCTGCTGGTTGTTCTTTCACGCTAGCAGGATTTCCATGTTGGGCTCCAGACTTCGAGAGATCCTGGTCAGAGAAAGCTGAAACTTGCAAATGTGCCTGCTTCAGCCCTTGCCTGTACAGGGTGAGTTTTCTTAGCAGGATAACAAGGAAAGGAGAGTAAGTGCAGACAAAAAGCGGGTGAGCAGAGCTTTTTCCTATGCTCACTGACATACAAGAGTGAATTACAGATACTGATTGCATCCTGTTTGGTGGTTTGAGGTTACAATTTAAGTGACAGTGGTGTAGGGAAACCAGCAAAACCTCTGTAGTGGGGTGATGTGGGGCTGGGTTGTGGTTGCTGCTCACAGCTAGGGCTCTGCACTGATGTTCTCCTTCTCAACAGGCAAAAACGTACCATCTTGTGTGATGCGCCCAACACAGATGAAGGTGGCAAAGAGGCTGAAGATGAGGAGTATGATCCACAGTGGCAGGAAGACTATGATGATGATGATGATGACCTTGATGAAGACAACTTTCTGCTTGATAATGAGTCAGATTGTGATTCCTACTTTGATGATGATGATAGCTATGACTAGAAGTGATTTGTCACCCCACCTGTCAGCTTGGACCTTTGCCCCTACTCTGTCTCAACCAGTTTGTGTTAGTGTTTGTTCTCAAAGGTGGGGAGGAGCTCTCAGGTGGAACAAAGCATTTCCTCTGGGAGGCTAATTGCTCAGTTACTTTTCTTTAATATACAGAAACATTGCTCTGGGCAGCTGGTCTGTGTTTGTGTGGCCACCAGCTCTCAGAAAGACATCTCCTTGCCTTTTTCCTTTGTCTCCAGTTCTGCCTGTAGGTATTTAATTGAGTTAGGAAATCACAGTCCATCTGCAAAGTGTAGACTACTTGCCACCTGTTAAAGGACTGCACATTGTCTTTAGGTGTGCTCTCCACAAGGACTGGGCACAGTGAGTGTGGCATGTGTCCTAGCATGGCACTGTTTAGAAATGGCCAATGTCTAGAAATGCTGTAGAGTGATGCATTTACACTCAAGTGAAAACCTCACATCTGAAGCTGGTGGGATTCCCTCCAGAGCCACTGATGGATGTGGTTCAGTTCCTCTGGCTGAGAGAGGCAAAGTTTTGCTATTTGTTTTCTTCTCTGCTGTGAAGCAGGAAGGGCTTCTGTGAGTGTCACAAGTTTGCAGGACTGTTTAATTATATAAATACATGTACACACTCATATATTATATATATGCAGAGGTTGTTCAGATAATACTTTATCTTGCAAAAAAAAAAGAAAACCCTGAGGAACAAGGGTTGAAAAAATTCTGTTTAAAAAAAGAAAGTTTTCTTCTAGCACAAGACTCCTTGTTGTCTGTGGGGAACATGAGCGTGGAGGGAAAGTAGGATATCCTCAAATGAGGAGGGTGTGACCTCACTGTGCTCATCCCAGGACTTACCTGTGAAATTGGTGGGGTTTGGGATCCTCATGCAGGCCATGCAGTCTGCCATGTAAAGTCGCTTTTCCTTCCTGGGCAGTTCAGGGAACAGATATGGGGAGGGATGGGAAAGAGGACAGGGGACCAAGACTACACAGAGTGGTGGGGCTGATGTTTCTGGAAACAGGTGCAAGACAGAATGCCTGCATGTTGATGAAGCTGGTAACATCTGGCACCCAACAGAAGGTGGATGTGGAACTGCTGTTGGGGCTTGAAGGGTGATTTGGAGGTGTGTAGGATTCTTTTGGAGATACAGGGTAATTAGGCCTTGGATATCATCTGGGAGGGCTGTGGGGTTCTTTAGGGATGCTGGCCAAGGAGCAACTGCCAGGACAGACCAGGAGAGAGGACTGATTTTTCCACTCTCCTGCACACCCCTACCTCCTACTCCTGCAGAGTCTGTCATGGTGAAAGTCCCAACCCTGTTGTGGCAAGTAGGTTCCCTGTGACATTTCTCTGAGCCCTCTCCTGAGGGGGAGAGGTGTGATGGGGGTGCCCAGACAGCCTCATCTTTGTCAGTGCGTGCAGGAAGAAGCTGAATCTCCCAGTTTGTAGGGGGACAGAACAGAACATCCTAGGTGCCCAAGTTGCATATGTGGAGACTAATGCCTGGAGTTCATTCACTGTTTCCTCAATGCCTGCTTAAAACCCAAAAAGTCAGAAGAATTGTGAGTCTCTGCTCTCATGGACAATATTTGTACTGAAAATCAAGATCAAGCCTTGCTCTTTTGCTCTCTGGGAGGTTTCTGTCCTCCCTGAGCTCGTAGGACACCTGTGTTATGGTCTGACAGGTGTACTGTCCCACTCAAAACTACCTACCTGACACTGGAGCAGGTCATGCCAGACACTTGCCATCAGAAGTGAGAGCCCTTTAGGGCTCACTCCCGCACAAGCCCTGCTGGGTAAGTGGCACAAAAATGATGAGTAGTATTTCACTGGCAGCTGGTCTGAACTGCACAGCTGTGGAGCCTCCCACCTCTGAAGTCTCTTCACGGTGTCAGACTTTAGTTGTGATCAAGAGAGGCTTCTTTCTCTGCTGATTTTTGACAAGCCTCCTCTCTTGACTGTGGTTTCTTGGGATAATAAGTGGGGACAGTAAGAGTCTCCTTCATTCATGCACATCACTAATTGGATGATGAGGCCTTTGGCTATTTATTAATCACAAAAATTATACATTTCTCATCCAGGCTAAGTAAGATGGCCTGTCCAAAATCAAGTTGGTTGATTTTGTTGGCAGATAAAATTAGTGCAGCATGATTACCAAGTTCGCTTTTATTTATTGCCCACCATCCCGTTTACCTCCATTACTTCTAATGAGCATCCATTTCCCTAGATCATGGCAACCTGTAAAAAATTTATTTACAATCAAGTGAGTTTGCATATAATATGCAAAGATAGGGACAGTATCTACAGGTATGCTACCTCCCTACCTTCCCTTTTTTCTTTCACATTCCTTTCTTCTTTTACATTCCCTTCCTTCCCTCTCCTCTTGTTTCCCTCCATCCTCACTGCTCATCTGTTCCTCTTCCCCTCTGTCCTTCCTTTCATTCATCCTTCTGTCCATTCTTTCTCATGTCCATCCTTCCTTATGTCCATCCTTTATAACTTTCTACTTCCTACTTCCTCCTTTCACTATTGACCTCTGCCCTCACTTTATGTACTTGCTTAAGTTCCCTTTTCTTCTTGTCTTTTTGACTTTCTGCTTTCCTCTATTCCTCTACAGTCAAATCCTTCTATAAAGTGCCTGTATATACCAATGTCTGCAGTATGGGGAACGAGCAGAAGGAACTAGAGCTCCCTGTGCAGTCACAGAGGTTTGGTCTTGTTGCAGTTGGGTAGGCACAATGGGACAGCTCTCGTGATTGGGATGTTGTCATGAAGGGCTACATGCTGTTTAGGAGAGAGACCAGAAGACCAGACCATGGAGCTGTGAAGACTGGGAGCAGCCTTGACTATAATGACCATGAGGAGGAAGCAGGGCAGCAAGAAAGATCACAACCATGGGCTTCAGTAGAACACTTACATCATCTTCAGGGACCCTCTTGGAAGAACCCCAAGGGAATGGGCCATGCAAGAAAGAGAGGTTGTCCTAGTTACAGGGGTAGGAGGCGGAGTTTACCACTATGTGCGGTGACCAAACTGTATTCTACACCCTCTGAATCATGTTTGGTGGACTGTCTCTTTCAGCCCCACAGCAAGAAACCAGGTTTGCCATTTTTGCTGCAGCATGGACAGGAAAGGGTGTGCAGGACCAGTGGTCAGGACTGTGTGTCTGCTTGGCACAAGGAGTGTTACACCCTGGTCTTGAACACCCAACTTTTACCAAGTGTTACACTTTAATTTCAGACTTTAAGAGATTTTGCCTACACAAACTTGTAAAGCCTTTTAATTCTTTGATACCTTGAATTCATGTCCAGAAGAAAACCACACATTTTTCTCTAAGAGATTTCATTTGGTGAGAATATAGGCGTTTTGGCAAAAAGAGTTTTACAGAAGTAAACCATGCAAATTCACAGAAGCATTACAATCTGTCTGTTACCAGGACTAAAAAGCATTGCTATAGAGAACTTTCATTACACTCAGCAAACTCCATGCAGCTTAAGTACTCACAACTTAAGTTAAATACAGAAAAATAAGTGTTTAAATTATCCACAAGAGGAAGAAAAGAGTAAGTGTTTAAATTACCCACAAGAGGAACAAAAGATAAAGGAATAGAGATTAAGACAAGAAAGAATAAAGAGAGAAAAAGAGGAGGGAAAAACATAATTATTACTTAGAAGGTCATGTGTTAACAGCTTCGAAGTGGACAGGCCAGGGCCCAATGGAGACCTCATGCATGCTCTCTTACAGATTTTGGTTACTGTGACCACTCCCTCCAGGTGGGACCTTTGGTTCACTGACCACTCAACATCCCCCCAGCCCCAGTGAGGGGGCTGCAGCCAGTCAGAGGCTGCAGGGGGTGGGGAGTGGGTGGGTTATCAGGCAGACCTCATTGGTTAGCAGGTGCCCCATGCCAGCTCAGTGCCATGTGGCCAAACATCTGTGGCCATCTTGGCTGAGTAGGTGGGCACTGTGCTAAAGGTCTGGTTCCCTCCCCCAGCACACACAGAGACACACCCCCACAAGGTAGTTCTGACCCAATAATAGCTGATTTGGGGTGTAAGAGAGCTGCAAAACCACACCATCACTGCTGGAGCCACCTGGGACCATAGCCACAGCTTTCACTAGCGGCCACTATGCTGGGACCCATGCCACCATCTCAGCAGAATAAATCCTTTTGGATGAAATAGCCTTCCAGGTTTTGGTTTGCTCCCACTCCCTGTTGGTTTTGTCTGCCGTGGGAGGGCGTTAAACCGCAGAAACTTGCGTGCTACATTACTTTCTTTGTTCTCTGGGGCCACATGGCACACAGCGAAGGAATGGGAGCCATTTTTGATTTTGCCCTAGGGGTGGGGAGGCCAGGTAACATTTTGCCTTTGTTGGTTTTGTGGGTAGACCATTTTTCTCTGTATTGCTGTGTTATTGATGAGTTTTACCTCAGTAAAATTGTGACTCTGTAACATTTTTAACCCCTCACTATCTTGTTTTGTTTGTTTTCCCCCTCCACTATTGTAAGGGGGTAAGTTGAGGAGTCTTAACTTTCCCCCACTGTCTTTTTAAGACCAGGACTGGGGTCGAAGTGAGCTGGTCAGTATTCAAGCATTTCCTCCAAGACTCAAGAATGGTGCATCCCAATGAGGAAGACATTGGGCAAAGGGGGCAAGAGACATGCATGGACAACCAAGGAACTTCTGTCAGTACTCAAAGACAAGCAGGAGATACACAAGAGGTGGAAGCAAGAACATGCCGCTTGGAATAACTATAGGTATGTTGTCAGAGTATGCAGAAATGAGAACAGGAAGGCCAAGACCCATCTGGAATTAAGTCTGGCCAAGGATGTCAAGAACAACAAGAAGGGCTTCTTCAAATACATCAGTAACAAAAGCAAAACAAAGCATAGTATGGGCCTGTCACTAAATGGAAGGGGATCCCTTGTAACAGAGGTTGCACAGAAGGCAGAGTTACTGATTGCCTTCTTTGTATCAGTCTTCACTGACATGACAGCCCCTCAGGAATATCTGACACAAGAGAGCAGAGTAAAAGAATGGTGTAAGGAAGACTTTCCCTTAGTCAAAGAAGATTGGGTTAGTGATCACCTAGGCAAACCTAACATCCACCAGTCCATGGGTCCTGATGGGATGCATCCATGAATACTGAGAGCTGGTGCACACTGTAGCAAGGCGGCTAATGGTCATATTTGAAAGGTTGTAGTGATCAAGAGAGGTGTCTGAGGGGTAGAAGAAAGCCAGTGTCAGCCCAGTCTTCAAAATGGGCAAGAAGGAGGACCCAGGGAACTACTGGTAGTCAGTCTGACCTCAGTCCCTGGAAAGATAATGAAGCACCTCATTCTGGATAGAATGTCTGTCTACAAAGAGGAGGACAAGAAGGAGATCAGGAGTAGTCAGCATGGATTCACTAAAGGTACATCATGCTTGACCAACCTAATTACCTTCTATGATAAGGCAACTACCTGGATGAGTGGCCAATACCCCATGGATATTGTGTACCTTGACTTTAACCAAGGCTATGTCTCTTACATAGACAAGCTCAGGAAGTCCTGCCTGGATGAGTGGATAGTAAGGTGGATTGAGAACTGGAGGAATGGCATTTCCCAGAGGGTTGTAATCAGTGGCACAGGGTCTAGCTGGAGGCCTGGGCCCAGTATTGTTTAACTTGTTCATTAATGAATTGGATGAAGGGGGAGATGCTTCCTCAGCAAGCTGCTGAGGACACAAAGCTGGGAGGAGTGGCCAATACCCCAGAGGGCTGTGCAGCCTTTCAGAAGGACCTGGACAGGCTGGAGAATTGAGCGGAGAAGAGTTGCCTAAAATTCAACAAAGGCAAATTCAGGGTCCTGCACCTCAGGAGGAATAACCCCAGGCACCTACACAGGCTGGGGGATGACCTCCTAGAAAGTAGCCCTGTGGATGAGGACTTGGGCTCCTGGAGGAAAACAAGCTGTCCAGGAGCCAGCCCTTGTGGCAAAGAAGGCTAAAGGGATCCTGGGGTGCATTAGGAAGAGCATTGCCAGAAGGTAAAAGGAAGTGTTTCTGCCCCTCTACTTAGCCCTGGTGAGGCCACATCTAGACTTCTGTGTCCAGTTCTGGACTCCTCAGGATAAGAGAGACATGGAGTTCCTGGAGCACATCCAGTGGAGGGTTACAAAAACTAATAGGAGACTGGAGCATTTCCCTTATGAGGAAAGGCTGAGGGTTCTGGGCCTGNATGAGGAAAGGCTGAGGGTTCTGGGCCTGTTCAGCCTTGAGAAGAGACGACTGAGAGGGGACTTCATCAACGTCTATCAGTATCTGAAGGGAGGGTGCCAAGAGGGTGGAGCCAGGCTCTGCTCAGTAGTGCTATGAGTGGGACAAGAGAGATCAGAGAGAAAGTGATGCACAGGGAGTTCCACCTGAACATTAGGAAGAATTTCTTTACTGTGCAGTGACTGCACTGGAACCAGATTTTCCAGAGAGGTTGTGGAGTCTTCCTTGTTGGAGGTATTCAAGAATCGCCTGGACACAATCCTGTGCCATGTGCTCTGGGGTAATCCTGCTTGAGTAAGGAGGTTGGACCAGTTGACCCACTGTGGTTCCTTCCAACATTACCCACTCTGTGATTCTGTACTTTATGGGATGCATCTGAGAGTACTGAAAGAACTGGCACATGCTATGAGGCCACTTTTCATCATCCTTAAAAGGTCATGTCAACCAAGGGATGTTCTCAGTGACTGGAAATAGACAGATAGCATATCCATTGTCAAGAAGGACAATCTAGGAAAAAGAGGCCAGTCAGCCTCACCTCAATTTGGGAAAGAGATGGAAATGCACATTAGCTGCACTAAATTGCCAGCTTCTCTGATAAAATTATAATATTGATAGTCCATCAAGATGGTATAGAGAATTAATTCAGAAAGTTGTGGATTGCCAGTGGGACAGGATACTGAAAACTTCAGGGGCGGTGTTCCCAAGGATACTGGTGAGGCTCATGGCCATGCACAAAGCACAGTGCCATGGCCCATTGTAGTAGGAGGGCTCAGAAACTTTCCCATAAAACACCATTCCCAGCCCTGGTCGAGGCAGTGGGGCACTGTTGTAGTTTGGAATTC
>VWZD01010756.1:2134-17468 GCA_013396695.1 Sakesphorus luctuosus
AGATTAACCCCTGTTTTTTTTTACTTTAACTTGGAACTTTCTGGACACATTTTTTTTTTTTTTTTGCCTTGATTGCAGTTCAGTTTAATACAGTTTGGATGATCTGATAAAAATCAAGAGTGAATTTAGTGAACAGACCATTTTTCATACCACAAAAAGTGAGTCAGATATTGACTTAATGGATCTGGAGAAGGCTTGGATGAGTCATTCTTCTCCTGGTTAATTGATATTGCTAGGACATGCTAAATGTATCCCTAAATAGTGAAATAATTTATAGAATGTGCTTTTCTGGCTGTTAATTGTGCAGCTGGATAACTGCATTTAAAAGCTCATCCAATTCTCTTGAAATCACTAGAGGGTTTTCCACTGACTCAGAGGAAGCTGAAGTAGCTTTTCAGGGACCATTGTCAAAGGCAAGAGGTGATCTGACTGCATAAAAGACTTCAGGATCTTATTACTATAAATGTGCTGTACCCTTAGAGTTTTTCCAAAGCCCCAAGGACAAAAGAACCCCTCCTTTACCATCCTTTTACTTTTCTAAGAAGGAGATAAATCTGATGTTTGTCTTGTGTTTTCTTTTTTAAGGACTCTGACCTTTTCCAGTAGACTTAAAACACTTCATGCATACAAACTTCAGGCCACAAAGCAGTTGACAGTTTAACAGTTTGAATTAGAACTTATTTGGGTCCCAAGACTTACACGGTATTATCTGCTCTTGCTTTATGTTTTCAAAAATGCATATGTTACAAATATTTACTATAAGCTTTGCTGTGATAGTGTCATGGTTTTGGGGGGGTTGGGGGACTTTTTTTTTTTTGTTCTGATGTTTAAAACTTTTTGACCACTGAAACTATCAATAAATGTGATAAACTTGCAGTGAAAAATACAAATGAAATAGTCAAAAATTCCCAGAAGTAACAAAGTAACTTGGTCATTCATTAATTATTGGCATGTATTATTCACTAACCCAATCCCAAGGAAAGCAAGAACAATGTCCTCTCTAGTGCTATTTAAGAGATACATTCTGACTGGCACTAATGATACAATATATTAAAATACACGTGCTGTTCTCCTACTGGGAAAACAGATGAAACAACACATTCAGACCCTGGAAAAAACTACAAAGCCACTGGGAAAACAAGTTAATTAACATTATCATGTTTAGATAAACTAAAATTCTTCATGATACCTTGTTCTATACAACCAATTAGATTTTGAAAAGACATTCAAAAGAAATAATCCTGAGAGAGGAGAGCCTTTGTATTTATGTGACTATCAGCTCTGGCCTTTGTTACGGGAGTCAAGAGCTGAACGAAAAACACCAGAAGAAAAAAACAGATATGGCTGCTTTCTTTTAAAGGTTTAGCATTTAATTTATTTTTTTTTTTTAAGGTCACTAGATTTGAGTTCTGATAAACTGCCAAAGGAGGCAGATTCCAGGGGCAGCTCTCTGAATGGCATACTCAAACTGAGACATGGACAGGTGCTTTCTTGTTGCTTATCTCAGCTGCACTAACAGGATTGTGGTCCAGCCAGAGCTTTAAATGTCACAAAACCTTGAGCTGTAGTAAGAATGTCAACATGAAGATTTGCCTCGGGATAAAATATCTAATTGTGTGTGTGTAACAAGACATCATCCATCATTCTACCTGTAATAGAGTTTACAGTGTGAAAGTTGAGGAATAGTTGATAGATTTTCAGCAGGAAAATGTTAGGAAGACATGGTCACAGGGTCCGTTCTAAGATGATGTCAAGCAATCAGTTCCCTAAGAGTGAACAGCATCAGCAATGTCTACAGTTATATCCCATGGTTCTCAGGAGAGGATAAAACACAAAAGCAGCCAAGAGGGAAACAGACTGGACTCCTTTGGGAGCTCCTTGTTCACCTGCTCATGCCAGAACTTGACAGAACTGGCTGTCTTATTAAAACCAGGCTAAGAAAAGATAGAGATACAAGATTACTTATGTATCAGCTTCATATAGGTAAACAAATATATCAAGTATCTTTTTCATAAAACAGCTTCAAGAAGCAAGTTTGCTGATATGCAGAATGGGGAAGTGACATTCAGAAGTTGTGTCTTTAACTAGCTCCATAACAAGTCTATTCTTCCCTACAGAAAGTAATTGCACAGTTTGTAAGGAACCAAAATTTTAGTCTTTTATATTCAAGGATCTATCAACAAATCAACATGCCTGTTCATATGAAAAAAAAAATCTACATGGAGGTCTATATCCATTGTGAAATTAAGACAGTGAGAACTTAGGTACATGTCAAAGCCAGGTTGGATGGAGCTCTGAGCAACCTGGTCTAGTGGAAGGTGTCCCTGCCCATGGCAGGGGGTTGGACCTGGATAAGCTTCCAACCCAAACCATTCTATGATTCAAGGATTCTCTGTGTATCTATGTTCCTTAGTTTAGCTCTACCAAAACAACAGAAGTTCTTGATAGAGATCTCTAGCACTATTCAAGGTGAGTGATTCAACTTTCTGTGATGATTTAATATCCACTAAAATAAATTTTAAAAAGACCAGAAGCTGAAAGTGTAATAATTTTAATCCACTTATATTTTGAGAGATGGGTATTACTATAGACAGCACAAGTTCTGGCCAGTGCTTGGAGCACTGCATTATAGAACTAGAGAAAAATGTGAAGTATAGTTGAAAAGACAAAATGCTACAGTCCAGTTTCTTTAAAAAAATCAAATATAAGTTAAAATTTAAGCAAATAAAACAAGTTTTTGAAAGCGTAATGGCATCTTCAGAGTTTTATTATGCTTGACACCTGATGCATCTGTATGTGAAATAGTCCAAGAAGCTCTTCTGCAAGCACAACATGGACAAGAATCCAGAGACACAGTAAAGACCACAAAAAATGTTCTGTATAGAAGCTGTATTTGGCTCAGGTTTATCCAATTTTCTGTCATAGGAAAACAATTATCTTCCTCAGCTTTTGACAGTGTGCACAGAGAGTAAAAGGGACAAGCAAAACTATTACTATCACTATTTGGAACACTTTCAGTATATCAAAACCAAAGTACTTAACTTCTGTACCTCAATTATTCTACTGTATCTCTGAAGTACTTTTTACAGTGTCTTATCTACTGAATCAAGAAGGTGCATTTAAAGAGATGCCAGATTGGAGATTTTTTATTCCTTCCCTTAACAAAATCTGGTATCTAGGCAGATTTGCACATTCTCATATCTGTATCTAATATTAATAGCTTGTTCATTAGATCAGCCTCTGGAAAGTTAAGAATTATCACCTTCATTTACAGCTATAGTTAGGTATGAGGGAGGCTCAGGGAAGCTGGGCATGCACAGCTTCCTAAGTCAATAAGAGCTGTAGTTTAGTTTGCACAGCACTTCTGGAATTTGAGTTATAAACAATTTAGCAGTGTCAGAGGATAAATAAATTACAAAATTTGGACTAGTGATCCTCAAGATGAGAACACTGAAAAATAAAATGTACTTGAAAACCACATGGAAATTTGATTATTTTATTACCTTTATTCCTTGCTATTTGAAAGTATTTGAGTGAATGGATTACTGCTTGCACAAGGTTTTAATAAAAAATCCCTGTTATTAAGTAAAACTATCCCTACTACCATGTGAAACATGCTGTCCCTTTGGCAATAGGAGATCTCATCATGCTTTAGTTGCAGAATTTCTTGACTCAATAATTCAGTAAGCAGAACAATGACATGAGATTTAGGTGACTGACAGTACATAATGATGTGCCAATAGCAAGCATTGAACAGCAAAATGACAGCTCATCACATCCTCCCTCTCAGCCACACTCCTCTTAGGCTGACAGTTCTGAAATCATTACACTGTTCATAAATGGTTTGTGACTAGAAAGTCTGTTTGCTTTACTAAGTGATCACCATGACCGGTTCTACCAAGCTATTATTTACATCAGGACATGGTACTTTCCAGTAGAAATGTAACTCAAAATGCTTTGAACCTTATTGCAAAGCAGGAGTGAACTGTATCAATTGCATACTTTGTCAGAAAAAAAAAAAAAAAAGCTGTTCTTAATTCTTGCCTTGTTCTGTAGCTATATATTCTTCAAAACTTGATAAAACTTTCTGAAACTATTTTTAAAAGTGATATTTTCCCAAATACTTAAAATTAATTTCCCATTGAGAAGGATTTCTTGATATCTCAAGCCGAGTCTGTATGAAAAACGAGGCATATCTATTTTTATACCAGAACAAAACAGTCTAATAATGTATTATTTGTTATTATTTATAAGGTTCTGAGCTAGAAAACCACACATATTTCCTTTGTTAACTATATTGTTAAAATTGCCTCACCACTCTCAAACAAAACCTATGATTTCAATACTTCACCAAGTTCCTTTCAATAATAAGTGTACTCTTGGGTCCTTTGTGAAAGCCCACTTCCCACTCAGATGCCAAAAAACGTGTAGACTTCTATGAAAACTCAGCCTTAAAAATGTCCAATATACAAATGTCCAATTATACAGCGGAATGTTAATGCAAAATGTAACCTAATACGACAAACTATACAGCCTGGTTTGATATGCCAATTAAATCTACATAAGAAGTAGGACTTACTTATCTTTTACAGTTTCTCTAGGAGTGTAGTAAAATAACAGTAAAATAGTTTGTTTTGATGAAGACCATAACCTCAGTGATGGCTATTTTTGTAAAGCGGAAAATGAAATTGAGTCACGTTGCTTCAGTCATTCCTTCTGCCATGGAATGGGGAGCAAAATTGCTAGATTCTTTTCCATTTGAGAAATGGAAAAAGATATCAACAAAACCAACCAACAATAGCCTTCTGCCCCACAAACTCTAAGATGGGGAAAAATAAGAAAACTTTCACCTGAATTTCCAGCTATATTCCCTCATGTAGTTATATGAAGCTTCTTATACCCTTCAATCTCTTTTGTTTCTCCTAGTTGTCAGTTAAATGAACAGAAATGACAATGAACCTCCTTTTCCTCCTCTCTGAAGATTTAATTCTACAGTCCACAGTTTATTATGTTCTGCTTTGTTTTCAGTAGCATACAAACAGCACCAATACAGACCTTGTGTGGATGTTAAACTCCTATAATAACATGCAACAAATGCATATCACAATATGACGCCCAGAATAATTGCAGTTGTGACTCTATTTGACAGGATAGTGCAGCTGCTTAACATTGTCATTACTTGCATATCACCGCTTTTTATCTGCAGCCTACAGATCGTTGCTTTCCTCATGCAGAACTATTTTCTAACATGACAGGCGCTTTAAAACAATAATTTTGTAGGCATCAAAGTTGAATGAAAATCCCATGTTCCTGCAAAATAAAGGGTTGTGCAAGATTTCTTGCACCAAAGAAGGAAACTATTTCATAAAAGTTAGGTTATAACACCTCTTACCAGACCTCCTCAGTCTTTACAAAGACTCTTTACATTTGTCAGTGGCACTACAAATCATAACCCAAGATAGCAATTCATTTCTAGGAGGGAAGAAGACAAACCAAAAATGAAGCAAGGATGATGTAATAATAGTATTTTATTTAGCAAATCAATCTATTTATTGAGTAGAACAATTTATAGAGCTCTGATATATTATCAGCAGCATTTTGACTTCTTGGCTTTCTCTATTTATAGTACTGTCCTGGCTGTCACAGTCTTTACTTATTCTTATTAATGCTATTTTAACCCTACCATGGCAGTTCATACTTCATTTTCATTAAAACCTATTACCTTCAGAGAAGACTAAATTACTGCTAATTCATCCCCAGTATATTCCTCCTTTCTTACCAGTTTGAGCATTCAGAATATTTTCAAATTATCTAAATTACAAAATTATGAAATGAAGTCTGATTCCAGGCTTTGGAATCAGGAATATTTCTCACTTTCCACTAGCAATGGCTACTAATTTAATCTTATCTTTTCAACAGAAAATCATAACATGTAGACAGCCTCATGGATACTTAAAAAGAATGAAAACCAACTGCAGCATTCAAAATTCATGTCCACATCATAAATCATAAATATGCTTCTTGATAAATTCAAACTATAGATTTGTGCCAGTATTTTCTCCTTTTTATTCTTCACTATTTTTACTCCTAAACTGCAGTACATAGGAACACCTGCTGAGTCCAGGCACACATTGAGGTGTGTCTTTATTGTATCCTGTCAGAAAACACTCCATCCTCCTTTTCCTCCCCAATTTTTGTTTAAGTTGGAGGCAAACTGCAGACTCCTGCAAGGATGTACTCTGGAAATAAGACTGCTGGGTGTATCACAGAGAACACCTGCCTAGCATCTTATTGGAGCTGGAAGTCAAGTGTTGGTCCAGCTCAAGCTCACTGCAAGATTTCTGTTAACCTCGGTAAGGAGAGATAAGACTTTTTTTTTTTTTTTTTTGAACGGCATAGCAGTCTTCTTTGGACAAGAAAATGCTCAGAATTTGCACTCATGGACATTAACATGGGGATGGTTCCAGCTGCAGAGCTCCCAGACAAAACTAGGACAAACAAACCCAGTGCCTTTCCCTCAGAGATTGAAACTGTTGAGAAGGTAGATGAAGAGACAAGCAGGGAAAAATAACCCTTGTGAAAAAAGAGAACTTTTCAAACCTGCATCTCCCAGGGCACTAAACAGATGCAGGACTGATTTTCTGGATCCATGTCAGTTCCTGAAGATGATAAGAACTTTTCTATGAGGCTGCAGCAATGCATCCATTTTCCCAAGCATAATTAAAGAGGTTGTCCTCCAATAAGAGGGAATATAACATGAGGCAAAGAAGTTTTGCCTTTCTTGCTAATTTTTGGCCCATTTTTAGTGTTGCTTCAGCCATGGACTTATCAGAAAGATGGAAGACAAAGCTCCATCGCTCAACTGAGGGCTGAGAAAAGTATTCCTCTAGATGCTTTTTTTTGCTTTCTAAAAAGCAATGAAAAATAAAGACATTTTCTTAAGATTCAGAAGGTGGCTGTCCTCTGTTGAAAATAAAGCCATAATTTCAGCTTGCTCCTCGAACTATTTGCCTTCTCTATATCCACCACAACTTACTCGTATTCAGCCTGAGCTCCCTGGGTTTCTTCCAGGTGCCAATTTAGCTAAAATGTTTGGACAGCTGGGACACAGCAGGGAAGAAAATGAGAGACAAGGCTGACTGTGTTACCAGTTGAGTTCTGTTCCTGCTCTTCAGATTGACTTGCATAATCTTGGGCATGTCATAACCTTTCTGTATCTTGGTTCATATGCTTTCAGATAGGTACAATTATAAACCTTTTAAGGTTGTTCTGATGGTGGATTTTACACTGAAATACATGGCTGAGAGCAAGTCTAAATGGGTGCAAATCACTCTCTATATAAGCAAATTATTCAGCACTAACAGCCCTCTAAAACAAGTATGAGAAATGTGTTAAAATTATGAAACCTTAGAGCAAAAAGTATTATCTTTTTCCAAGTATCACTGCAAGGTTAATGACATATTTTTTTGTTGACTGCTGTGTGTCAGAATATAATATAACTAGCATATAAGGTGCTGCTGTACTTATGAACTTTGGGCACAGATGCAAGAAACAACTATATTCTGCAGTGATAAAAACTAAAACAAATGCATCATTGCAATGACAGCTTTCTCACTAATATATTATAAAAACATGCATTTCCTCGGGTACACTCTAAAGATTGCATTTAGGAAATTAAATGCATAATTCCTGCTACTTTTTTATTTTAGGAAGGAAAAAAAAAAATAAAGCAAACTGCAAGTGTTAACCAGTTCAGGAAATATTGAAAATTTATTTTGGTTTGTTTGGGTTATTGAGATAGAATGAATAAAAATTGCTATCTGTATCATGGATCTACATGCATTTAGGAATCTCTTCCTATCTGGAAACAGTCACCCTTCTCCTGTCCTTACTTGTCCTTTTTTACCTTTTCGTTCTTTTTTTTTTTAAACTTCCTTTTCTCTCTTCTTACTCTGCTCTATAAGGAAGGAAAATAAAACTTAAAAAGGAACAAAAACCCTCAGACCCTAGAACTAAATCTTAGAGTTGTCTTTGTTTTCATAGTTTCATTCTGGAAGCTCATTATCAGTGTGTATTTTATTTGTCTTTGCACATTTTCTTGGCTGGAAAGACAAGAAATCATACAGTGCCACAGAGCCTTGACTGGTATCCAATACTCCAGTTTTCTGCAGGCTTACACTATTGCTTATCAAATTGATACACTGAAGTGCCTAATCTTCCCCAAAAGGGCAAACATGAAGAAGAAATCATAAAGGGTGATGTTTAAAACCAAAGAGAGAGAGATGAAGTTATAGACAGTGGTGAAAAAGAACAGGAAAGTATTATTGCTCTGTATTGCCCCTTCTCCAGCCACATTCTGTTTTTTTTCTCACAATGTGTTATTACCAACAATCCTTGGCTGTTGTTACCAACAGTCCTTGTTTGGATCCAAGCTATCCAGCTATCAGCATTTGAGACATACACATCAGCCCCCTTACTTATTGGGCTTCTGTGACATCACTCTCTGAACTACCCACCCTCAGGCTGCCTTTATAACCAGTGACATGAAGGAGTCACTGTTAGAGCATGATACAGTATCTGTTGTGTCCCAGAAGTACATGTTTATTCCATGTGCATAAGAACACCAGGAGCAACTGGCTTCAGCGACAGATGTTTATGATTTTCTTGATGTCAGCTGAGTTGTGGGCCAACTGCAGAGCTACTGAAAACACAGAAGGACATTTCCAAATCAATTCCATGTTGCAACCAATGCTGCTGATCTATAAGTGGTATGCTAAACATATGCAATGAACTATGCATTTGTAATTATTCATTCCAATAGCTGCAAAGTTGGACCTAACACTAGTCTTCTTTGAAAACCACTATGCCCAAATACTGTACCAGTCACTGAAATATGTTATTGAAATTAGTGCAATCATATATTTAGTGCTACATTTATTTCCTGACTCAGGGATTTGAATTTCCTGTTTTCTCATTAGATTGTGTAGTGTTTGTTTATTTGCCACATTGATATCTTTATTACAGGCCTGATGATGAAAATATTTGGCAAAGAATCCATGAAAAGATCCAGATACTGAAGAATTCAAAGAAACTAGCTGAGTTATATAACTATTTAATTGGTATTTGACAGAGTAGATGAACACATGATCAGTTCTGTATATTGTCAAGAAGAGAAAAACTCTGAAACCCTGTTAAACAGTTACAGTTGCTTCAGTGGCCATCACTAGGGCTTTTGGGATCTCTTTATTCAGAAGCAACTGAAGCAATTAGGTTGACTACAGCTGCTAAAAGAAGAATATTCTGATGGACAAATTGAGGAGGGCTAAAACAGTGATCAAGAGAATCACAGTCGTCACAGGCAATAATACTTTGAAAGCAAATTGATACCCCTTTGACAGGTGATAGGTTGCTTCCTTCCAAGCAGTAAATTGCATGAACAGAAAGAAGTTTCCTATGGTTCATATAGCTGCCATATGTTCTTGTGATATATTACACCATAGATAGTTCATATACCTAAACAGAGGTAGTTCTTCCATCAGTGCAATCTGGAACTATCTGAGAAGGATTTTAGTTCCTGGCTCAACCACAAGCCTCTGTGACCTTCATTAAAATAATTATATCTGTAAAGTGGAGGGATTCTATCCCATCCTCACCATAGATAGTGACAGTAAAATCCATCAATGACTGAACTGTTCAGGCAGTAACAGACAAATGACAGAGAAAATTGGGATTGTCCAGCCTGGAAAAGAAAAGGCTTCAGAGGGACCTAATTGTGGCCTTCCAGTGCCTGAAGGGAGACTGCAAGAAATACAGCGAGAGACTGTTTATAAGAACCTGTAGTGACAGGCCAGCAGGGAGTGGCTTCAAACTGAAAGAGTAAGATTAGATTGGACATTAGGAAGAAATTCTTTACCGTGAGGGTGGTGAGGCACTGGAAGAGGTTACCCAGAGTAACTGTCGATTTCCTATCCCTGGAAGTGTTCAAGGACAGGTTGGATGGAGCTCTGAGCAACCTGGTCTAGTGGAAGGTGTCCCTGCCTGTGGCAGGGGGTTGGAATGAGATGATCTTTAAGGTCCCTTCCAACCCAGGCCATTCTATGATTTTATGAAAAGCACAGACAGGCCTAACAATGGTTACCTCAAATGCCACCACTGGACAAAAATAAAGCTAATAACAACAGCTATTTTCAAAGGTGCACATGTGACAAAGGATCCCCTCCTCCATGCCCTTTCATTACAATCACGTGCGTGATTGACCATATATACATAAATAACTCTAGAGAGGGGCCCAGAAAACAGAAAATAAGACGTACAGCAATAAGTTTTACAAGTCAGGCCTGAAGTTTTAATTATAGGAAGATTTTTGATATATAGATACAAATGAATTTAAAATATTCCATAGCAAGTAGTTCCGACCCAGGGGATGCAAACAAACTACTTCTAAAATAACAAAGGTTTTGCCTGGCATTTAGAGCTACTTAAGGGGAAAAAAAAAAAAAAGAAAAAAATCATAGGTTTTATGAAATGCCTTATTAGAAGACATTCCCGGAGAAAAGGGGTGGGAAAACACAGAAGCAGTGTCAAATGTAGTAAGTTAATAAAAAGCAAATAAAATCTATATGCTTTAAATAAAACCTCATGCATTATTTATAAAGAAGATGTTTCTCTCACAAAAAAAGTTTAATTCATCATCCTGTTTACTATATTTTATGGCATCAATTAGAAAAGAGGGATTCTCTTCCTCTCCAAACTTAGTAATACATCTCCACAATAAAAGAAAATCTATTCTACTATTTAATATCTTGATAAGAGCTGCATAAAAGTAAATCAGCAAGACTGAAAGAAAATCAGAGAAAGGAAAAGCAATTTCTTTATTATGAAAATTCATTCAGTTTACAATTATCAGATAATGGCAGGCCTGTTTTTCTCTTTTTGACCAGTTCACCTAAGCTGTGGCTGTGGCAAGGAGCAATGGAGGAGTATGTTCGTGCCAACCCCCTCCCCAGTCTTTTCCCTTTCCAGTGAAGGGCCAGATAAATTGTGGGCTGGGAGTGGGTGCAGGGAGAGACAAGCAAAAACTCCAAAAGGCACAATTAACAAGGAAATTACTATTCAATTTCTTTTCAGAGTAACCATTGCTAGGATTAATATATACCTGGACTCTAAACCTGCAATACACAGATCTAGCTGGGCTGTAACAGGATTTTGAGTGGTTTTAATATGCATTTTTAATAATTTCTAAGTTAAAAAAAAGGAAACAATTTCCTAATACATGTATGTCCTTCCAGAACATTTTACTTGGTTTGGACTGTACATATTTTATGCTTACAGATTTGTCTTGTGCTTTTAAAATGGCCTTTTTTTTTTTTTACAACTGCTGTAGGCTCCTAACAACAGAAGTATGTCATTCAAACAGGCAGATAAAACAAACAAACAAACGAACAAACAAAACTGTGATGAACTGTTATTAACTGAAACTTGAATATTCACATTCCATGAGCAACTCTGTAAGGAGAAGAGATTGGGTTTGAAAACATAATATCTATGCTTTGACAGTTTTGAATCTAGTCTGTCCTTAGATGTTCTTATTCAGAAGTCTGCTCTTAAGACTGTCTGGATTTGGGTAAATAGGTGACAACTTCAGCTTTTACACTGCAACTGTTTGTGGACACTTCCCAAGGAACTTTAAAAAATTGTATTGGAGAGCTTTTCACAGTGAAAGAACTCTTGAGACTTCAAAATTGGGTTGCTCTTCTCCACATCACATTTTCTTTTTCTCTGACTTCACTATATCCATTTGTTAACAAATGTGGTGATAACTCCAAATGAAATGGACTCAAAGTTATCACTTTGCAAAAAAGTTCTCAGAGAACATGCACTTAGGCCAGTTGAACACTCCAGTTGCTTCATCAGCATAATGACACAAAATCAGACTTGGGAATTTTACAAAAAGTCACAAACACATTTGAGTTTATATTTCAAATATACTTGATAGACTTTTATATTTGGAAATCTTCATTCTCATCTTCAAATTTCAGTTCTTAAAGTTCCCCAAGAGGCAAGAATCTACTAGAAAGGTCTATTAGGAAGCAAGCAAATAATCCATTTAAACAATGATAGGTTTGCTTTCAGCAAATAAATACACATTTACCTCATCAACAACTTCAAAATCCATAGGGCAGGACTGAGGGGCTTCCACAACTGAACCCTTTCAACTGCCTTTAGAACGTGTTGTCAGCTCTGCTCAGATTTTTTCCCTGGCCAATTAAAATCTCAATTACAATTAGGGAATCTCTGCTACATTTTTCCATTAGTGGTTAGATTGGGTTCCTCTGGGAAAGCAAGGAGATATGAGGCACATGGAAGGAACCCAGAAGACCTTAGAGTTGTGTGAACCCTGCCAGATGTGTAAGGTCACAATTAATTCTTGTTTGCAGATACAGTGAAGCAAAGACAACATGTGATCCACTTCCCAAAGTCGTATTATAGCTCTGTACCCTCATATCATCCCAAAACATGCCAGTGGCTGAAAGGTTATAAAATTTAAAGTTCACAAAGTAGAATTTCCGGAAGTCATCACCACTGTGCAACATAAAATATCAGACAATTGAAAGTTCTTTTTAAGTGTTAATTACCAAAGTACCAGTAACAAATTTATGTTTCAAAGTTATTCTTTTTATCCCTCTTCTTCATCCTTGCTTTCCCAAAGTTTACAAATGCATTAAACCTCCCAACTTGCCCTGATTTTCTTCTCTCTCTAATTCCGTTAACTATTTTTTTTCTTAAACACCCATGACCCAGGATGTTACAAATGATAACTTCTACTTCAGCTTGGGAAACATGTGTGTACAGGACTTTATGTATAGGCTGGGGAGCTGAGAGACAACATTATCTCACTTCATTTTTACACCTCACCTGCTCTCACCCAACACTTGGGGATGTTGAAATTTGATTCTGGTTGTAGGCTCTGCTGTGTAATAACCAAACCTTTGCTTGGGTCTTGAAAAATGCTTAAGATGATGTGACTGCCATTATACAGCAGACACAATATAAGTAATATTCTATGTAATACTGAGGAGGGTACAATTACACTCATTTTTTAATAAAACAGTCTGACTGCTCTTGGGTTTTGCATCTTATTAACAGAAACATGGGCATGTGCAGTCATTTATTTTTTTTCTGTGAACAGAAGAATTCACAGAAAGTTAATGATCAAATATTAAAGTACTTTTATCTCTGTATAGAAAAACATAAAGTTAAAGAAAAAAAACTCCAACCATTCAGGTTGTGTCTGACACAATTTAATAAATGCATAGGTTGAGAATAAAAATGAAAAGTAAAAGTTGGAATTTAATTAAAAAGGTATTTAATTCTGTTCCCTTCTAATAATATTTGAATGAAATATCTTGTGGCATTTAGCGTAAAACTTGAATAGCAACTTAAAACTGCATTTTAAATTTAATATGTATTTTGCCAATAATGCAGCCAAAGTCTAGCTTTTCAGAAAATTCTGCGGTAAGGTTAACATTTATGAGAAGATAAACAATAATTTAAACTATCATAGTACTGAAATGCTTTGTTTTAATCAAGTCAAATTTCTTTTAAGCTGTACCTTGAATTTGCTTACGTTTTATTCTTTATATTTAATTACTAAGTTGTTAAATACCAATTTCTTATAAAATGCTAAAATCATCGAGTGAGAGTCTTCTGACTTGTCTGGGGCTCCTGAAATGTTTTTTTAGAGGTATTATTCCAATTGAAGCCTTGGGATCTTATCTTAACATTAGCTGTGACATAAGGGGATAACAAGATAATAAGGAGAATGTGTGGAGAGGCATAATAGAGGTATCATTAACGAGTAAGTACAATTAATGTATCATTAAAATCAAGGACATTATAGCATAGAAATAGCTATTTCATCAATGAGTGTCAAGGAGCTTAAAGGAGTTTCGTTTAAAGAAAAGAAGTCAGTTAGGAACTGTCCCTTGAGGTAATTTATGAAAGTGAGTAATAATGGGTCCAGCCAAAAGGAAAAATGTAACCATGGCCACAAATACAAATGATTTAACCTGTTTTCCTTGCACTAGAAATGTAAGTCTAATGAGCAATTCACAGGAGCTGATTTGCACACAGTCTCCATAGTCTGTGAATTTTTTACCCATAAGTCAGGATATATCAAATCTCCAGGTTATTTTATTCATCTGACTCCACTCAGTGATAAATACTGTGGTTCAACTAACAATGACCCAACAAGTCAGTTTTAAGCTTTNGAGTGCTACAGCAACAGCAGCCCCAGAACAAATAGAATTTGCAACTGAATCTGAACCTTAGTGCTTGTCTGATACTGTAACAAGTTAATCAGAATTCTTTCAGTCATTAACTGGAGATCTAAAATCCAAAACAACAAGAACAAAAAAATTTTCTTTTTTTTTTTTTTTTAAATCACAAAGTCATTTTGGCCAATATTAATGTAATACTTATTTCAAATTATTTAATACATAATGTATCCAAATACCTTCATTTGCTTTGGATTACAAAATAAGAAAAGAAAGAGAACATTCTAGTGAGTGATTTTATTCAAACATTGAGGTAATATGGTTGTGGGCATACTATAAATACCTACATATGTTATTGCCCATACATCAAAAACTGTCTTCTGCCAAAAAGGCTGACCTCTGTGAGAGCCATTTCTGATGAATCAGCAGGTGATAACAGTAGAATTACATGAGACACACCATTGTTGGGGGATCTAAAATCAATACTTTCTATGCGATTTCAGTTCTGCTGGCTCCAGAAGTAACACACTGGAGTCTCTAGTTCTACACTAAAAGTTAATTTGGCTCACTCTGTCTGGGTCTTAAACTTAAGCCACATAGTTAATGATGCATGATATCACTAATCATTTTGTCTGTGAAATGGCAGACTGTAGCTAAAAAGTAAGACATGAGATGACAATTGCTTATGAGGCTAAGAAGAAAAATGTTTTGAGAACTTGGCAATTTCCCAGTGATTACTCCTTTACATAAATTTTGGAGGTCTCCCTGGACATCACAACTGGCAAATACTGCACTCAATTAATTTGATAGTACCTGTTTTGGCAACATTCACACTTCAAATAAGAAAAAATTCTTTCACATTTCAAAGACATGCAAAGATCAGCCTCATGATAGGAGTATTAGAGCATTTTCTCTTCTATTCTAGTTTGCTCCTATGGGACAAATGCAGAACTCTGAAGAAATCGTCTTCTTTCTCGAAATGCTTATTTTCTTTTTTTTTTTTTGCTTTCTACCAGCACACGGAAACATGCTATTTTCATTTCCATTACCAACCAGAC
>VWZD01010764.1:264-17605 GCA_013396695.1 Sakesphorus luctuosus
TGGGGGCCCCCCTGACCACCCCTCTCTGCAGGTGCCCCTCAGCCACGCGCTCGGCCCCGGCGAGGAGCCCCTGAGCAAGGCCAAGCAGAGCCGCAGCGAGAAGAAGGCCCGGAAGGTGGGGGGTCCCTGGGGGTCCCGGGAGGGCCCCATGGGGGCTGGGGGGGTCCCGGGAGGGCCCTGTGGGGGCTGGGGGTCCCAGGAGATTCCTGGGGGTGGGGGTGGTCACCCATGGAGCTCAGCTCACTGTAGGGCTGGGGTTTCCACCACATCCCAGGGTTTGGGGGGAACAAGTTCTGGGGTGCTGGGGGTCAGGTCCCCACTTGGGGGGTCCCTGGGTCACACTGGGGTGGGCTGGTGGCACCCATTGGGCTCAGGGTCCTTATCCCACCTCAGATTTCAAGGGGGATCATGTCTGGGGTGTTGGGGTTCAACAGTCCCCACTCTGGGGGGTCTCCAGGCCACTCTGGGGTGGGTCTGGGTGGCCCATCCTGGCCATGACAGGGGACAACAATGCCCATCCCCAGTTTCCCCACTACCCTGGGGATTTGGGGTGTCCCGGGGGGTGCAGCCCCCCAGGCTGGGGTGCAGGGGGTGACCCTGCGCCCCCCGGTGCCCCCAGGCCATGTCCAAGCTGGGGCTGCGGCAGATCCACGGCGTCACCCGCATCACCATCCGCAAGTCCAAGAACATCCTGTTCGTCATCTCCAAGCCCGACGTGTTCAAGAGCCCGGCCTCCGACATCTACATCGTCTTTGGGGAGGCCAAGGTGGGCTTGGGGGGGCCGGGGGGGAGCCTGGGCCGTGGGGGGGCTGGTGCTGACCCCTGACCCCTGCCCTGACCCCTGCCCTGTCCCCCAGATCGAGGACCTGTCCCAGCAAGTGCACAAAGCGGCGGCCGAGAAGTTCAAGGTGCCCCTGGAACACTCGGCCCTGGTCACCGACACGGCCCCTGCGCTCGCCATCAAGGAGGAGAGCGAGGAGGAGGAGGAGGTGGGTGCTGGGGGACTCAGGGACCCCCAAGGCTGTTCTGGTGGGCCAGTGGAGCTGTCCCTCCCCTGGGGGATGAGATGGGGGTGGCTCGGCTTGAGTCTTATGCTCTGTGGGATGTGCAGAGGGGGGTCCCTGTGGTGTGCTGAGGGACCCCCAGGGTCCCAGGGTGGATGCTGAGGGACCCCCAAAGTCCTGGGGAAGTCTTGGTGGGGGCAGGTGGTGTCAACCCCCTCTCAGGTAGCCAAGACAGGGCTGGAGGTGCAGGACACAGAGCTGGGGATGACCCAGGCCAAGGTCTTGTGTTCTGGTAGGGGGCATGCAGGGACCCCCAGGGTGAGTGCTGAGGGACGCCCAGAGTCCTGGGTGGGTGTCATGGGGGGTGACAGTGCTGTGCCCCTGCCTCGGGTGGACAGGACAGGGCTGGGAGTGCAGGACATGGAGCTGGGGGTGGCCCAGGCCAATGTGTTACACCCTGGGAGGGGGTATGGAGGGACCCCCAGGGTCCTGGGTGGGTGCCACCGGGGGGTGACAGCCCTGTGCCCCCCACAGGTGGACGAGACCGGGCTGGAGGTGCGGGACATCGAGCTGGTGATGGCCCAGGCCAACGTGTCGCGCCCCAAAGCCGTGCGGGCACTGCGGCACAACAACAACGACATCGTCAACGCCATCATGGTGAGTGGGGGGCTGTGGGGGGCCCCCCTCCTTCCCTGGGGGCTGGGACCCCCTCCTTGCCCGGGGGCCGGGGCTGGGGCCCCCTCCTTCCCAGCAGGGTGGGGGTCCCTGACTCTCTGTCTCTCCCACAGGAACTGACCATGTAGCGGCCGGGGCTGTCCCGGCCCCCCTGTATAGATGCACAGAGCCCCCCCAATCCTTCCTCCTGCCCCCCATCCTCCTCCTCCTCCCCTGGACCGCTCAATAAAGGCCTCCTGCACCCCTTGGATCGCACCTGGCCTTCCCTGTGATGATTTGGGGGTTCCAGGGAGCCCCTTTTCCAGCAGTGGGATTTAGGGGGGTGGTGGGGAGGTGGCAGAGACCTGCCAGGACGCCACAGCTCTGGGTTATTCCCAGAATTAAATCCCATTTCCCAAGGAAATATAAAAACAGCCCCCCACTCCCCCATGAGCTGTTTGGAGCTCTCAGGAATCCTGTCAAAAAGTGGGGGTTTTCCTGAAATCCACAATTTCACAAAGGGTTTAATGCTGGGAAGGAACCCCGTTCCCAGCTCTGAGGGCTGGGGAGGGAAGGAGGGAACTCCAGCTCCCCAAATCCTGAGGGTCCCCCCGCTTTGTCCCCCTCCTCCTCCCCAGTTCCTCAGCCTCATAGTGGAAGGGGCCCCCCTGTGCCCCCCAGGTGAGTCCCCAGGGTCACTCAGCTCCCAGGGGCAGCAGGGTTGGGGCTGGGGGACCCCCAGGAGGTGAAGGAGGCGGCGGTGGGGGGTGGGGGACACACACCAGTTATGGGTGTCAGTAAACTGGGGGCACACCAGTAAGGCTGTTGGTGAACGCTGGGTGGAGAAGGGTTAAAGGTGCTGGGAGGGGCTGGGGGGGATTTGGGGCTGAAGCCACTGGAATGTGCTGGAGGTGCTGGATCCCCCACACTGCTGAGTCAGTGTCTGTCTGGGGGGAAGGGAGCCAAGGCCCCCCCTCCCCTGGGGCACCCACCGAGGGGGCAGAGCCCCCTGGGAGCAGCTGGGGGGTAACTGGGGTGTCCTGGGTCAGCCCTGGGGTGCCCCAGCAGCCTTCCCTGAGCTCCTGCCCCCACTAGGTCCCTCGGAATGGGCAGGGGGGATTGTGTGGCACCCCAGCCTGGGGGAGCCAGAACGTTCTGGAATGTTCGACACCAGGGACGAGGGTGGAATGATTCACATTGTGGCAAAACTTCATTGGGGGTGGGGGACAGTTATGGGGGACCTGCTGTGCAAACTGTAAACTTGGGGCAAGCACATCCTCAGGCTCAGGAGATCCCTTCCCTCAGGAGGGCTGTCCCTTTGGGAGGAGATCCCGATGTCCAGGAAGAGATCTGCCCCCAAAAATCCAAACCCCAAACCCAGCTCTGTCCCTCAAATCCATACTGGAGATGCTCCTGCCCCCAGTGCTGTTACCGAGGCCATGGGAGGGCGATTCCATCCTGCTGGAGCCCCAAATCCTGTGGGAGAAGGTCCATGTTCCAGGGCAGCTCTGTGTCCCCACCAAGGGCAGGCTGGTGTTCCTAGGTTGCTCCAGGGTCTCCCAGGGGCAGGTCCATGTTTCCCCCAGGGGCAGCTCCATATCCCGGCATCTCCCCAAGGCACCTCCGTGTTCCCCTTGGGAGCAGCTCTGTATCCTGGTGTCCCTCCAAGGACAGGTCTGGGATCCCCCCAGGGGCAGGTCCATGTTCCATGTCCCCCCAAAGGCACCTCTGTGTTCCCCTCAGGAGCAGCTCTGTGCCCTGGTGTTCCACCAAGGGCAGCTCCATATCCTGGTGTCCCTCCAAGGACAGGTCTGGGATCCCCCCAGGGGCAGGTCCATGTTCCATGTCCCCCCAAAGGCACCTCTGTGTTCCCCTCAGGAGCAGCTCTGTGCCCTGGTGTTCCACCAAGGGCAGCTCCATATCCTGGTGTCCCTCCAAGGGCAGCTCCCTCAGGAGCAGCTCCATGTCCCAAGCCCCCCCGTGTGCAGCCCCTGTTCCCTCAGGACGAGTCCCTGTCCAGACTGCAGCCCAGTGCCTCGATGTCGCTGCTGATGTGGGAGATCATCCTGTCCCACTCGTCCTCCTCGGAGGGCACGGACTGCTCGTCGGAGCTGCCGGCGGCGCCGGTGCCGTTGGAGGCGGAGGTGGCGCCGAGGGAGCGGCGGTAGCGCCCGAAGCTGTCCGTGATGATGCCCCGACCGTCCTTCACCCCGATGGTCTCCAGGAAGTTCTCGAAGTGCTGGCTGTCCTTCTCGGGGATGAAGGGACGCAGGCCTGGAGTCGGGACAGAGCACGGACGGGGCTGGATGTGGCACATGGAGATGCGCCCCTGGGCAGGTATCTGTGGGATTCCTCACCTGGATGGTGTTCCTGAGGCTCCTGAGCCTTCCCAAAAAACCCTGGAGCCTCTCTGGGGGGCATGGAGACCTCTAGGGCCTCCCACTCACACCTGGGGCCTGTGGCCACTGCCTGCTGAGGGCAAAATCCAGCTCAAGGGGGATTTTCCAAGCTCCACAAGATCTAGCTCCTCACCTGACATCTTGCTTGGCTTTGCTAACCTTATCCCAATAATTTGTCCCATCAGGGACATCTGTCCTGTCCCCTCAGTGTCCCCAAGGGCCAGTGGGGCCCAGGTGAGACACACTGCTTGGGTCACGGGGGGATTTTAATTTCCTGGCCTGTTTTCCTTGGATGTTAAAGGCCAGGTGAGAGGCCCCAGATATTTGAGCCCAGTTTGTTTAAATGTCCCTGATCTGGAGGAAATTCCCTGGACAGGAAGAGGCCTCCGGGTTTGGGAGAGGTTCCTAGGTCTGGATTAAGCTCCCTGGTTCTGAATGAGGTTTCTTGGTTCTGGAGAAGATTCCCTGCTTTGGCAGGGAGGCTCCCAGGTGCTCCACAGGAAGCAGCTCCAGGGGGAAGCTCAAACTGGGATAATGTGGGATAGATGGGCCAGGAGAGATGGACTGGGACATTCCCAATGTGTGGTGAGACCCCAAGGCCTCCTTGTGCCCTCCAGGTGCCCCCACCCCTTCATCCCATCCCTCAGCACTGTTCCCATCCCTGGGACTCTCCTGCTCTGTGCAGGTCCCAGCACTCACCCAGGAGCAGGAATTTCCTGCTGTCCCCATAGAGCTGCTTGAGGTTGATGCAGAACTCGTGGATGGAGGCGCCGTTCCGGTACTCGTGGAGCAGCATCGCGAACTGCTGGATCTCCTGGGAGGACAGCTTGGTCCGGAGCTGGGGGACAGCACCCGTGCCACCAGGTCAGTGGGAAGGGTGGGGAAAACGTGGGAATGGCACTGGCTGCAGCCAGGAACCTGCTTATCCCAGTGGGAAAGCAGGGACAGGCTGTGGGTGTCCCTGGGGCTGGGACTTATGGATATGGATGACTCTGGACAGTGGGAAGGGGACAAAGGTGGGGATGCTCCTGGAGATGGAGCGAGTTCAGAGGAGGACCCAGAGATGCCCCAGGGCTGGAGCCCCTCTGGGCTGGAGCCAGGCTGGGAGAGCTGGGGGGGTCACCTGGAGAAGAGAAGGCTCCAGGGACACCTGAGAGCCCCTGGCAGGGCCTGAAGGGGCTCCAGGAGAGCTGGAGATGGGCTGGGGACAAGGGAGGGAGGGACAGGACACAGGGAATGGCTTCCCAGGGCCAGAGGGCAGGGACAGATGGGATATTGGGAAGGAATTCCTGGCTGAGAGGGTGGGATGGATTTCCCAGAGCAGCTGTGGCTGCCCCATCCCTGGAATTGTACAAGACTGGATATGGTTTGGAGCAACCTGGGATAGTGAAAGGTCCCTGCCCATTGTAGGGGGTTGGAACTGGGTGATCCTAAAGTTCCCTTCCCACCCAAACCATTCTGTGACTCCATGACGTGAGCCGAAGGTCAGGCCCTCCAGGCCCAGCCTGGCTGGGAAGGAGGAGGATGAGCTGCTCCCACACTCCACATCCCTCACACCCAGGTCACAATCCAAACACCCAGGACTGTCCCAGACCCCTGAGGGTCAATCCCAGGCCCCACCGTCATCATGTAGTCCTGGAGCAGCTCTGTGGCCGTGGTGCTGAGCTCGCTCTCGCTCGCCGTGGTCACGTGCGGAGACGGGCGTGCAGAGAGCGACGACGGGGACATGTCTCCTGCCTCCAGGGTGTCTGGGAAGGAACTGACATGGACACAGGCATGGAGGGGCTGGGGGACACGTGGAGGGGGGAATTTTGGGGTGGGCTGTGCAGGGCCAGGAGGTAGACTCTGATCCTTGGGGTCCCTCCCAGCCCAGGGTATTCCATGACTCCGTGAGCCCCCAGGGCACCCCAAGGCTCTCATGGAACCAAACACTGGTTTGGTGACCCAGTGACAACAGAGCCCCACATGGGAAATTATCCCTCCAGCTGCTTCCTCATTGGGAACAGCACAAGGACAAATCCCCCAAACTAAATGTGCAAATTTCCAGCAATGTTCATAATTCCTCCACATTAAACATTTCTAGAGCATTACTCAAAGTTGGATACTCCAAGAACATCCCTCCATGTTGGACATTCCAAGAACAGCCCTTTATGTTGGCTATTCCAAGAACATCCCTCCATGATGGACATGCCAAGAACAGCCCTTAATGTTGGCTATTCTAAGAGCATCCCTCCATGATGGACATTCCAAGAGCATCCCTTCATGTTAACCAAGGGATTGTGTGTTGGGATTTCATCCCCCAAACACTGTTGATGTTTCCAGCTCTCCAGGAGGGAAAAGCTTCCCAAATAGAGGAGTTTTTTGGGAAAACCTTTCTCCCAGCTCCAGCAGGGCCAGTGACCCATCCTGTGCTGACACAGGGACTGCTCGCTGTGGACGTGATTTTCCCTGGAATGCTGAGGGCAGGACAATCCAGGGCTGGACAGGATCTGTGCCAACACCCCATGGGGGCTGGGCTGAGCTTCCCACCGTGCCAAGGGCAGCGGATCCGGGGCCAATCCCGGCTCCAGGGGCCACGGCTCACTTACAAAGTGCTGGCATCTGCCTCAAAGGGCTCCTTCACATCCACTTTGGTGGAAGAGTCATCTGCAAGGACAAAAATTTGGGACATGAAGTGTGAGAGGCACAAACATGGTGATATCCCAGCCCAGGAGCAATACAAAGGGATTCCTGACTCTGCTGGAAGAAGAGAGGCTGGGAATGGGTGACAGGATGAGAGGCTGTGCCAGGGAAGGTTTAGGTTGGACCCTGGGAAAATTCCTCATGGAAAGAGTTGCCCAGGCTGCCAAGGGCAAGGGTGGAGTCCCCATCCCTGGAGGGATTTAAGATCCATGTGGATGTGGCATTTGGGGACATGGGTTAGGGGTGTGGGACAGGGGGGTTTGGGGATCTTCCAGGCTTTTCCAACCCCAACCATTCCCTGATTGTGGCCTGGCAGAGGTGCTGGATGTGGGGTTGATGGGAACACCCCCGGCCAGGCCGGACCCACCGCTGTGCAGGGACAGGTGTCGTGTCGGCGTCGAGGCCCCGTCGAAGATGGCGCGGTCCAGGAAGTCGATGGTGGACTCGGTGTAAACAATCTGGAAGACTTGGCTGAGCAGGGAGCAGAGCTCCTCAGCACCCACCTGGGAATGAGCAGGGAGCCTTGGAAAAACCCACAGTGGCTCCGTGGGACAGGTGCTGTTTCCCATCAGGATCTGAGGTCCACCACCCTCCCACTCTGCCAGAGGAACATCCCAGCCCTTTCCCACCCAGAAATGGGAGCTTGGATGCTCCAGCATCTACTCAAGAGCCCCCACATTCCATGTGGCCAAGGCTCCTCCATGCAGCTCCCTGGGATTTGGCTCATCTCTTGCATCCCAGAAAGCTGGAAGTGGCCCAGGGAGTGTCACAACCCAGGGAGTGTCACAACTGGGAATGCAGGGAATGAAACTCCTCCATGAGTGAAGGTCGGAGAGACTGAGACTGGAATCTCTGAATCCAGACACTGGATGAAACAAACTCCCAGGTCAGTGCTGGGAAAACATCCTGATCAACAAAATTCCATTGTGGGATTGTTGGCCTTGTGGAATTTCTGCTGCTGGAGGAGGCTCTGGGGAGCAGGAACCAGGGGGAACCATCCTTGGAGACTCTATTATGTCTCAGGGATCAGACAGGGATCACCTCGTGCTCCAGCAATGCCCAATCCACACCTGGCATCCCTAAATCCAGGCCTGTGTGTCCCACAAGGTGTGGGAGCAGGGAAGGATCTGGACACACGACAGGCCATGGCCTCTGTGGAGTGTGTTGGCTCCACCACCACCCCGATCCAAGAGCCAGAAACCTCCCAGTGATCCCAGTCCTGGCCCTGCAGCAAACCCCCAGTGTCCCAGTGATCCCAGACCTGGCCTTGCAGCAAACCCCCAGTGTCCCAGGGTTTCCCAGTGATCCCAGTGCTGACCCTGCAGCAAACCCCAGGTGTCCCCAGGGTTTCCCAGTGATCCCAGACCTGGCCTTGCAGCAAACCCCCAGATGTCCCAGGGTTTCCCTGGAGAGGGGGGCCATACCTTGCTCTCTGTGGCCAGGACCACCAGGCAGCAGCACTCGAGGGGCCCCCCGGCACTCTCCGACAGCGACCCCGACGTCAGCGCCTTGGAGCCCTCGGCACTCAGGCTCTGGCTCGGAGAGATCCCGGGATCCTGAGCTGGGGGAGAGGAGGAGTGAGGGACGGGGGGGGCACAGGAAGGAATCTTGGGGGGGCAGAGCAGAATGGGATGAAAAGCCTCAAATTTGGAGTTCTTGATAACTGTAAATTGGCTGTTTCCACAGCTCAGAATTTCATCAGCACAAATCCAGCCCCCAAGGCACTCCCTGCTTTGTCCCTCAGCCTGTCCTCAGGGTTGTAATGGGATAAATACCTGGCTCAGTCCTCTCCATGTCCTCTGTCCCCAAACCACACAGGGACAGGCACCACAGGTGTCATGGAATCCCTATGGAATGGCTTGGGTTGGAAAGACCTTGAGGGTGATGCTGTAGGGGCTTTTTTTTTTAAATTTTTTACATTTTATAGATTTCAGGAGACTGCAACTGTAGCAAAGTGTAGATTTAAGTATAATAATATTTCCAGCAGCTTGAGTTCAATGTAACCTCTATCCTATATTGATGCCTTAAATTCTTTTAGCCATTTAGTCTTGTTTTCCAGGGAGAAGGCTGAGGAATATCAGGCCTGCCACAGGAGACATAAACAGTGGCAGAGTGACCCAGAAGTCTGAACACTGGTAAAGCTCCAGGAGTCCTGAGTGTGGTGAGGAAGATGAAGATGAGGAATAGAGGGGTCCCAAAATCTCCCCCAGACTCAAATCAGAGGGGTTGGGTGGGCCTGGGGTGGGAGAGGGCTGGACTGAGTGATGTGTAAAGTAAGGATTGGATGGACAGTATTATAAAAACCATGGAAATCAGAGTTTGGGCACACATGTCAGTGTATTCCTGGATAAGCCCAGGTACTCATTAAAGCCACTGCTCTCTTATCTCCTACTGAAATTGGCTTGGAGTCTTTGCTCACAGGGTGGCTGGAGAGCAGCCAGGCAGAAAGGGACCTGGGGGGACTCATTGACAGGAAGCTCAAGAGGAGCCAAGAGTGTGGCCAGGTGGCCAAGAAGGCCAATGGCATCCTGGCCTGGATCCAAAGTAGCGTGGCCAGCAGGCCCAGGGCAGTGAGCCTTCCCCTGGACTCTGCCTTGGGGAGGCCACACCTTGAGTGTTGTGTTGAGTTCTGGGCCCCTGAGTTGAGGCAAGAGATTGAGGGGCTGGAGCGGGGCCAGAGAAGAGCAACGAGGCTGGAGAAGGGAGTGGAGCACAAGTGCTGTGGGGAGAGGCTGAGGGAGCTGGGGGTGTTTGTGCTGGAGAAGAGGAGGCTGAGAGGTGACCTCAGCACTGTCTGGAACTGCCTGAAGGGAAGTTGTGGCCAGGTGGGGGTTGGTCTCTTCTCCCAGGCACTCAGCAATAGGACAAGGGGGCACGGGGGGCTCAAGCTCTGCCAGGGGAAATTGAAGTTGGAGAGCAGAAAAAACTTCTTTGCAGAGAGAGTGCTGAGGGATTGGAATGGGCTGCCCAGAGAGGGGGTGGATTCCCCATCCCTGGAGGTTTTTAAGGTGAGCTTGGCCATGGCACTGAGTGCCATGATCTGGTAAAGGGACTGGAGTTGGCCCAAGGGTTGGACTTGATGATCTGGGAGGTCTTTTCCGACCCAATCCATTCTGTGATTCTGTGATTCCATGTGTAAAGCAGGGATTGGATGGACAGTGTTACAAAAACCATGGAAATCAGAGTTTGAACACGTGTGTTGATGTATTCCTGGATGAGCCTGGGAGCTCATTAAAGCCACTGCTCTCTTACCTTATCTCCCACACTAAAATTGCTTTGGAGTCTTTTTCACAGACTTTTACAGGCAACAAGGGCCATCCATTCCCACCCACAGCCGTGGGCAGGGACCCCTGGCATGCCCAGTGCCACCCAGGGCCAGTCCCAGCTCCGTGGGCACAGCTCACCTGTCTTGAGCACGACGAGGTGCGCGGAGTCGTCGCGGATGTAGGAGACGGCGGCGATGTCGTGGATGGGCACGCGCAGGATCAGGTCCTCCCCGTCCCGCCACACCAGCTTGATGTTATAGGCAGAGAGGCTGATGACGGCGTCGTGCTCCGGGGTCAGCTGTCCCGGGAGCTGGTGGGCTCTCTGGAGCACAGGGATTGGTGTGGAGGTAATCAGGGAACAGTTCGGGTAGGGCAGACTTTGATTGGTGTGGAGTTAATCATGGAACAGTTTGGGTTGGGCAGACCTTGATTGATGTGGAGTTAATCAGGGAACGGTTCAGGCTGGGGAGACCTTGACATCAGCTCATTTGGTTAAAACTTGGTTGCAATAATGCCAAGGTCATGGGTTCAATCCCCTGTGTGGGCCATTGATTTAAGAGTTGGACTCGATGATCCTTGTGGGTCCCTTCCAACTCAGAATAGTCTGTGATCTGTGTGTGACCTTGACTGGTGTGGAGTTAATCATGGAACAGTTTGGGTTGGGCAGACCTTGATTGATGTGGAGTTAATCAGGGAACGGTTCAGGCTGGGGAGACCTTGACATCAGCTCATTTGGTTAAAACTTGGTTGCAATAATGCCAAGGTCATGGGTTCAATCCCCTGTGTGGGCCATTGATTTAAGAGTTGGACTCGATGATCCTTGTGGGTCCCTTCCAACTCAGAATAGTCTGTGATCTGTGTGTGACCTTGACTGGTGTGGAGTTAATCATGGAACAGTTTGGGTTGGGCAGACCTTAAGGATTAAGGGAGCTGGGGGTGTTCAGCCTGGAGAAGAGGAGGCTCAGGGGTGACCTCAGCACTGTCTGGAACTGCCTGAAGGGAAGTTCTAGCCAGGTGGGGATTGGTCTCTTCTCCCAGGTAACCAACAGTAGGACAAGAGGGCACAGCTCAAGCTCTGCCAAGGGAGGTTTAGCTTGGATATCAGGAAGAAATTCTTTACAGAGAGAGTGCTCAGGCATTGGAAAGGCCTGCCCAGAGAGGGGGTGGATTCTCCATGCCTGGAGGTGTTTAAGGTGAGACTGGACGTGGCACTGAGTGCCATGGGCTGGTGATCATGGTGGGGTTGGATCAAGACATGGTGGATTCTCCATCCCTGTTTAAGGTGAGGCTGGATGTGGCATTTAAACACCTCCAGGAATGGGGAATCCACCATGTCTTGATCCAACCCCACTGTGATCACCAGCCCATGGCACTCTGTGCCCCACTCTGTGCCCTGGGCTGGTGATCACAGTGGGGTTGGATCAAGGATTGGACTTGATGATCTCGGAGGTCTCTTCCACCCCAACTGATTCTCTGATTCTCCACCCCCCTGCCATGGGCAGGGACACCTTCCACTAACCCAGGTTGCTCCAACCTGGCCTTGGACACTTCCAGGGATGGGGCAGCCACAGCTGCTCTGGGAAATCCATCCCAGTCCCTCCCCACCCTCCCAGGGATGTTTCACCTTTGGGAGCAGCTTTCCCTCCCACCTCTGATCCCTTCCCTCCCATCCATGGACCAACAGGATGGAGGACCCCAGCACTGTGAAGCTCCATGAGCCTGGATCTTTCCCTGCTGGGATTCCTGGAGCAGGTGATCCCTCACCTTGGCATTGTCAATGAGGTGCAGGATCTCTGTGCGGCTGGAGGGGTTCAGGTATCCCGGGATGGAGGTGAGTTGTCCTAAATACTGGGAAAGAAAAGCCAAACTGTTACCACAGCGTGGACACAGCCTTGGAATGAGGCCAGAGGCTCCATGGAAATGCTCCAAAGAAAACCTGGAGGCAGGTGAGAGCTGGGAATATTCACCTGGAGAAGGGAAGGCTCTGGGGAAACCTGAGAGGCCCTTCCAGTGCCTGAAGGGGCTCCAGGAGAGCTGGAGAGGGACTGGGGACAAGGGAGGGAGGGACAGGACACAGGGAATGGTTTAGGTGGGATATTGGGAAGGAATTGCTGGCTGGAAATGCTGGGATTGTCCATCCTGGAGAAGAGAAGGTTGCAGGGACACCTGAGAGCCCCTGGCAGGGCCTGAAGGGGCTCCAGGAGAGCTGGAGAGGGACTGGGGACAAGGGAGGGAGGGACAGGACACAAGGAATGGTTTAGGTGGGACATTGAGAAGGAATTGCTGGGATTGTCCATCCTGGAGAAGAGAAGGTTGCAGGGACACCTGAGAGCCCCTGGCAGGGCCTGAAGGGGCTCCGGGAGAGCTGGAGAGGGGCTGGGGACAAGGCATGGAGGAACAGGACAATGGGAATGGGAAGGTGGGATACTGGGAGGGAATTCCCAGTGCCCAGGGCTGTGGTACCTTGACTTCCTTCTCGATGTAGTCGTGCAGCAGCAGGTCGGGCTCCACGCGGTCGGGCAGTGCCACCACCACCGTGTGCAGCGGCCGCCGCTCCGTCACCTTCTCCTGCGCCTTCTTGTCCCGGCCCTTCTCGCCCTTCAGGAACACCCGCTTGAACGGGGACACGATGCCAGGCTGGGGAGGAGGGGACAGGGTTGGCACTCAGCTGGGACCCTGCCCAGCACACCCCAGTCCCACCTGCTGCTCCAACATGGAGCTACAAATCCAGGGGTTTCCACTGGAAACACTTTTCCTGGGACACGGTGCAAGTGCTGAACGTTCCCACTTGCACTGTGGGATGGCATTGGAATGGGCTGCCCAGAGAGGGGGTGGATTCACCATCCCTGGAGGGTTTTAAACTGAGACTGGATGTGGCACTGAGTGAGAATCCACCATGTCTTGATCCAACCCCGCTGTGATCACCAGCCCAGGGCACGGAGTGCCCTGGGCTGGTGATCACAGCGGGGTTGGATCAAGGGTTGGACTTGATGATCTTGGAGGGCTTTTCTGTATTCCAGGTGGAAAGTGTATCCAGAGGGTTCCTCCATGGTTCCACCCTTCTGCCACGGAGACTCACCAAGGAATATCCAAGAAAAGGGAAGGAATGTTCCAAGGAGACCCCAAATCATGAGGAAATGATACAGGAAGTGGATTCCTATGGTGGTTCCTGAAGTGCCAGGTTTGTAAAATCATTGGAGCCAACACCTTGGCTCCCAGCTGAGAGGGAGCACCTTTGGCACTGGCATGGGAATTCCATGTGGATCCCACTGAGCTCCATGCTGGATGAAGGACTGGGAACATCCCCAAACTGCTCCAGTTGCAGGTTTAGCAGGGGAAGTGGATGTTTGGGGCAGGCAGATCCAGGGCTGGGCCCCATTCCTGGGTGGCCTCTGCTTCCCACCCCTCAGGACAGTCACATCCCAGCCTTCCTGGTCCTCAGGTGCAAGAGAAGAGAACGAGGGGTCTGCAGGGGCAGAAAAGGTGCCTCCAAGGGTGAATTAATTAGATATAAACCAAGGAAAAGCTCCTGGGAGAAAGGAATCACCAGCCACAAGGACATGGGGGACGGCCCGGCCTGGAAAAAATCATCCCTTGGATCAGGGAGATAAAAATAAAGGGATTTTATAGGGCAAAAGGGAAGGAAACAGCTCCACAGCCCTGCCTGGGCAGCAGCAGTGTGGATTTTTAGGAAGCATCCAGGAGATGGGCTCCACGATCCTTGATCAGGATTATTCCATGATTCTGATTCCAAACCCCTGCCAAGGGGCTGGGACTCCAGAGAGAAGGAAATCCTGGACTCAGCAGGTTCTGTTTGCCAAGGGCAGAGGTTTGGGGACCCTCCAGTGCCAGGGGTGTCCCATCCCAGATCTCTGCTGCCACTGCCCAAGGATTTAATTCCCCAGGAATCCCCCCCGGGATCAAGGCTGCCCCATCACTTCCCCTTTCCCCGCCGTGCTCCAGGTCCATCCCAATCCATAAATCCCTCTTTTCCCGCAGGGATGTGGCTCCCTCCGTGGGGCTGGGATGATCCCAAGCCCCTCAGGCTCTCCTGGGGCAGGATTTGGGGATCCCCAATCCAAGCTGAGGTGCCTCCTGGGGTGACGCAGCCCTGAAACAGCTTCTGCTTCCCGGGGCTCCCCATCCCTGCACCCACCTCGTCCTCCATGGAATTCCCTGGTAGCAGGACCCAGCCAGGCCAGTGGGAGCCAGGGGGGCTCTGGGGGGCTCGGGGGGGGCAGGGGGGCTGTTCCCCTCGGTCTGGGGGAGCCGGAATTGGGGAGCGCAGGGCCAGGAAGTGCCTCGGCCACAGTTTCCTCCCTCACACGTGACAGGTCGAGCTGGGGGTGGGAACTGGTGGTGGGGCTGGGGCAGGAGCCCATTCCCACGTCCCATCCTGCCTCCTGCCCCCCCAAATCCCTGGCAATACCCCAAATCCTTTGTGCTTTGATTGTCCAGGATGGAAATATCCCCACCCACAGGAGACTGAGCCCCAGTTTCTGTGCAGAGCTCAGAGTTGTTCTGTCCTCAGTGCCCGTTGGAGCCCAGTGGGTGGAGCTGATCATCCCAGAGGCTTTTCCAGCCTTGGGGATCCCGGGATCCACCGAGTCCATCGGATGGAAAGGTTTTCCTGCCCAGAGCAGCTGTGGCTGCCCCATCCCTGGGAGTGTCCCAGGCCAGGTTGGAGCACCCTGGGACAGTGGGAGGTGTCCCTGCCCATGGGAGGGGTGGCACTGGGTGGGCTTTGAGGTCCCTTTAACCCAAACTCGTCTGTGATTCCACGATTGCACTTTGAGTTTCAGGTGTCACATTTGCAAAGCAAGGCTGGGAATGAGGTCACAGCTCCCTGAAGAAGGAGGTTGGTTGGAGAAGCAGCACCCCAGGAGCTGATGGCTGGTTTGGGAAGGGCAGGGCCATCCCAGGAATGGGACACTGGGGTCATTCCCACAGGAGCTGCTGGAGAGTCCAGAGGAGGCCCCGGAGGTGTCCCAGGGCTGGAGCCCCTCTGGGCTGGAGCCAGGCTGGGAGAGCTGGGGGGGTCACCTGGAGAAGAGAAGGCTCCAGGGACACCTGAGAGCCCCTGGCAGGGCCTGAAGGGGCTCCAGGAGAGCTGGAGAGGGACTGGGGACAAGGGAGGGAGGGACAGGACACAGGGNTCCCACCCCCGTTCCTGATCTCCCACCCAACACAGCCAGCTCTGTGCCCCCCCAGCATCCACAGCACAGACACTCCAAAATCCACTTTATTTGCACTCCCCTCCCCACCCAACACCCCAAGGAGCAGAGGGGGCTCCAGCCCTGGGGCATCTCCGGGGCCTCCTCTGGACTCTCCAGCAGCTCCACGTCCTTGGGCTGTTGTTCCCAGGGCTGGGGCAGCCCTGCAGGGATCAGCCCAGGGCAGGATATTCAGGATAACGAAGGAATCTCAAGGCTCAGCAGCATAAATTCCCCCTGAGCTGCCACTCCAGGCTCAGCCTCTCCAGGTTTTAGGAGGGAAACGCTCCAGCAGCTGCTGGGAGAGGCAAGTGGAGCCAACCTCAGTGATCCAGGGCATTCCCGAGCTGGAAGAGCCGGGAATTTCAGGCTAACAGGGACCTCCTTCGGGCAAACTGAGCAAGCTTTGGCTCCCCCACGGCCATGGGATGGATTGCAGAGTCAGAGCAGCAGGAAAATCCTCCTGGCAGGCAAAGCATGCCCAGAAAATCCACCTCCAGCTCCTCCTCTTCCCAGGAATAACCATGTCAGGAGCTCCTGGGGCTCCAGGGTGGCACCCCCTGCTCCCAGCCCAGGGAGGCTCCCACAGCCTGGCCGGAATTCCCAAGGGATCTGTCCTGCCCCACAAAACTGTGACGGACAAGTGTTTGTCCCAAACCTGCTCAGGAAACAGCTCATTCCTGCTGGGATAACCACCAGGGAGAGCCTGGGAACACCAGCTCCTGGCAGGAATTCCAGGCCTCCAGTTAAACCAGTTCAGGCTTTCCCAAAGCTGGACTCGACCCCAAAGCCGGGCTGGGATTTTCCTGCTCATCCCAAACCTGCCCTGCCATCCCTTTGGATCAGGGAACTCAATTCCCCCATCTCAGCCCAGAACACTCCTGGAATTATCCACAGGGTGGAGAAGAGTTTTCCCTGCGGCTGGAAGAGTGGCTGGACACAGGGATGGCACAGCAGCTCCAAGGGATTAACCACCAAACTCAGGGAAAAGGTGCTCCAAGGAAGCCCCAAGGCCAAGGATCAGCCCAGGAGATGGCCCAGCTGGGCCAGTTCCAGTTCCCAGTCCCAGTTCCCAACCCAGTCCTGCTCCAGGGGATGCTCCTGATCCACTGGGAACACACAGGGCTGGGATCACCAGGAGGGGCTGGAAAAGGTGGGATCAGGCCCAGGGGATCCTCCTCACCCACTGGGACCACCAGACAGCAGAGGAGGGGCTGGAAAAGGTGGGACCAACCCTGGGGAGGGGCTGTGAGAGGGGGGACAGGGGGAATGGGGAGCTGAGCATGTCCAGGCACTGAGGGAGGGGCCAGGAACCACCCTGGGGTGTCCCAGGGAATGGGGGACACACCCGGGGTCCCCCCGGGAGCCAAGGCCTTCCCAGGAGCAGGAACAGCCTCACTCCAGGGGGACAATCCCTCCCCTCTGCCCCAGGAGATGAATCCCAAGGTTTGGCTCCCTGGGAAGCCTGGATGGCAACTCCCCAAGAACTCCATGCATTCCCCTCACTCTGGGAACGTTCTGCTCATCTCCAGGCAGAGTTTCAGCAACACCCCGGGAAGCCCGGGGACCTCTGGCAGTCCAGGCACCCCCAAAATACCCCAAAGTAGCGGGATCAGAGCCGGCCCTGCCCCAGGGGCAGCCCTGGCCCAACCCCCCCGGGAGCCAGAAATGGGCTGAGATGAGGGAAATCAGGGCGAGGAGGGAACAGCAGGAGCTGCCGAGCCGCAGAGCCAGGAGGGATGGATGGAGGGGTACAGGAATAGGTGCAGAAATGAATTAATGTCCATACAGAATTAATTTAAGTTAATAAACCACAAATTAAGAGCTTCGTAAGTAACAACCCCATCAATTAACGATCCCAACAACCCCCCGCTCGCACCGGGAGGAGGTTTTTGGGGCGGGACTCCGGGCAGACCCCGGGAAAGGCTCCGGGCAGATTCTGTGGGAAGGGCTCCCGGCAGACCCCAGGACACCCTCCCCGCGGTGGGTCCGAGTGCCCCCCGGGACGGGGCTCTGTCACCCCCGCCGAGGGGATCGGGGCTCCCCCGAGGGCTCCGGGCTGGGGGTCCCGGCGGTCCCACACCCGCATTCGGGAGCGACCGTCGGGGGGCCCAGCGAGCCCC
>VWZD01010764.1:39744-63218 GCA_013396695.1 Sakesphorus luctuosus
CTGTGACTGTCCCTGCTCCTCCCCTGCACCTTCCCATCGCTGTCCCTGCTCCTCCCTCCCTTCCACCTTCCTGTCACTGTCCCTGCACCTCCCCCGGACTGTCCCCGCTCCACCTTCCCGTCCCTCCCGCCCCACTCCTCACCTCCAGTCTCCCGTTGCTGCGGCCGGCCACGATCAGGTTCCCCTGCAGGTCCAGGCTCCAGACGGAGCTCTCCAGGTCGCCTCCCCATGCCAGGAGGGGTGAAGNAGGGACACGAGGAGGGGACAGAGGGGCTCCCTCGGCACAGGGACACGAGGAGGGGACAGAGGGGCTCCCTCGGCACAGGGACACGAGGAGGGGACAGAGGGGCTCCCTCGGCACAGGGACACGAGGAGGGCACAGAGGGGCTCCCTCGGCACAGGGACACGAAGAGGGACATAGGTGCTTCCTCAGCAGTGGGCTCTGTGCTCTGTACTTGGGGCAGAGCTGTTCCCTCAGCACAGGGATCCAAGGATGGGGCAGAGGGATCCATGGATGGGGCAGAGGTGCCCACTCAGCACAGGGATCCCAGCATGGGGCAGAGCTGCCCCCTCAGCAGGCTCCGTGCTCTGTACCTGGGGCAGAGCTGCTCCCTCAGCACAGGGATCCATGGATGGGGCAGAGGGATCCATGGATGGGGCAGAGGGATCCATGGATGGGGCAGAGGTGCCCACTCAGCAGGCTCTGTGCTCCTACCTGGGTTTGGGGATGACAGTCAGGCAGTCGCCCGTCTGCGCGTCCCACACGCGGATCTGCCCCACCAGGCAGCAGCTGACCAGCAGCATCCCATCACTGGCCAGGCACTCGATGTCCTGGCAAGGAAGGAAGGAAGGACAAACGGCTGAGAGTGGCTCTGGATCCTGACCACAGCCTTGTGTGGCTGAGGAGCTGCAGAGGTGACAGTTTGTGTCCAGACTGGCTGGCTTAGGGACCGAGGGACAGGAGGACATGGACACCCCTGGGGTGCCCAAGGCCAGGCTGAACCAGGCAGGGACAGGAGTGCCAAAAGCTCAGAGCAAGTCCCAGGAGGAGATGGGGAAGTGCTGCAGGAATTTCATGCCACAATATCCCTTCATAGACCTGTTTCTGTGTAAATGTGACGTACCATGAGGTGGCCCCTGAGGACCAGGGGCACGATCTCGGTCTCGGGGGGGGAGTATCCGTAGTCGTCGCAGGGCAGGTCCCCCCTCCTCCTCCGGCCGTGCCCGTTCTGCCCGTAGTTCTTGGGGCAGAACACCCGGTACAGGCAGAAGAGCAGCAGCACCAGGATGATGCCTGAGGCCAGACCCAGAGCAGCCACCCTGGGGACACACAGACACCAGGACAAGGTGAGAGAAAAGAAAGATCCAATTTGAAGTCTGAGGACAGATTTGAAAAGTCCTGCACCAGGACTACACCTGAGCTGGTGTGAGTGTCTCAGCTGAGAAAGGTTTCCGACAAGTTACAGAGATTTGCTAGAAATTAAAGTGGTTTTAAATGGGAAAATGACAATTTCAGCAACATTTTGAGCCTTTTCAATAAGGAAAGCAGAGAGCAACTAAGACTAAGAAAACACTGGATGCAGCCTGGGATAATTCAAAGTGTGCACAGCACCTGCAGACTGAGGCAGGGAGCTGAGCCATCCTCTCTGGAGGAAGCTCCTTGCACCACAGTTTGATCTAACACCCAATAAAATAAATCATTATCAAATGTTATCCAGGTGGTGGCTGCCCCATCCCTGGAAGTGTCCAAGGCCAGGCTGGACGGGGCTTGGAGCGACCTGGGACAGTGGGAGGTGTCCCTGCCATGGCAGGGGTGGGGCTGGATGGGCTTTAAGGTCCCTTCCCACCCAAACCATTCTGGGATTCTATGAAATCATGACATTTATACCCAAATTGAACTCCTGTCCCCGTTCCCCAGTGCCAGACCCTGTACTGCATCATGAGCACCAGCAGCCTGGAGGCACAGCCCATTCCTGCCCTCAGCTGATGGAGAACTGCCAGGAGAGGTGACTGTGACTGCCCCAGAGTGTCCCACCATCCCAGGCTTTGGCACTGAAGCTTTAGGGGTTATTTTTTGGTCTCCCAGCAGGAGAACCAGCCCAGACCAGCCCTGGAGTGCCCGGAGTTGAGGAGGGTCAGTGACAAGGCCATGTTACTTGTACAGGGTGACATCCTGGTGGCCCTGTGGCCTGGCCGTGTGCTCGGGCTGGGCCCCGGTGTCGCCGCTCCCTCTGCCGGCAGCCAGGAAGGGCTGGTAGCGCGAGGCCTCCTGCGGGTGCCGCACCTCCAGGGCCTCCTGCGGGTGCAGGTACAGCGTGACAGGGATGGCGGGCAGGATGCTGATGTACCTGAGCGGGGAGAGGGAGAACAGCTCAGAACAACAGCCACAGGGACACAGAATCCTGCTGGGTGACCAGGCAGCCAGGGCAGGTCTTGGTCTTTCAGTCAGGAACTCCAGGTGTTCTAAACTAAAGATCTCCTTGGAAATATTCTTCCCTAAAGGTACTTCCCAGGCCTTAACACTTCAAAGAGCCAACAGTGCAATGAACTCCTGATGAGATCAAATGGACTCCATGGATTTAAGTAGGGATACAATGACTTGGTGGTTTCCTGGGTGCTGCAGAGCAGGAGATCTCACCAAGAAGGTTCTTCAGCTCAGATCTCTTCCTCACATGTACCATCCCCATCACTTACAGGTGATCAGGTTATGGAATAACAGGATCACTAAGACTGGAAAAGCCTCTGAGGTCACTGAGCCCAATCACTGGCCAGCACTGCCAAGGCCATCACTGACCATGTCCCCAAGTGCCACATCCACATGGCTTTTAAATCCCCCCAGGGATGGAGAGGGCAGTCTGTGCCAGGGCTGGACAGCCCTTCCCAGCAGGGAATTTTCCTCCCACTATCCCCCCTGCCCCTGCCCTGGCCCAGTCTGAGGCCGTGCCCTCTGCTCCTGTCCCTGCTCCCTGTCCCTGTTCCCTGTCCCTGTTCCCGACCCTCCCTGGCTCCCCCCTCCTGGCAGGGATTGCAGAGCCAGAAGGTCCCCCCTGAGCCTCCTATTATTGTTTTACAAAATTTAAAACTTCACCTTCAGGTCTAGGAAGGCCCCAAGCACTTAAAGCACCCAAAAGCATGGAGAGAAACAACTCTGATCCCCAGAGCGCAGCCCTGTGGAGTTTGGGAGCTCTGCCCACCCAGGACCTGCCCAGAGCTCCTCCCAAACACACCTGGAGTGAGCCCTGTGGAACCAGGTGATGTGGCCCAGGAGGAGGAAGGACAGAGGAAAGAGCAACCCTTGGGATCAACCCCCAGTGCCCGTGGCATTGCAGCCCACTTGCCTCTTGGCCAGGGTGATGTTGTAGTAACTGAAGAGGGCTGGCCAGTGCCTGAAGGAAAGCTTCCTCCAGATCTCCTCATCCTCCGCTCCCCAGGTCACCTCAGCCTCGGTGCCCAGCTCGCCCTGCCCGTTGCCCTTGCCCTCTGCCCCCTGGGCCCAGGGGGGCTGCCAGGGCTGCGGCTCCCGTGGCTGTGTCTGGTTCTCGGGCAGCTGCACCGGCTCCGACGGGAACACTGACAGGTCGAGCTGGGGGTCCCCGGCAGGCAGGACTCCCCCTGGCACGGGCATGGGGGGCAGACCCGCCTCCCCCAGGGGGCTCTGCTCGGTGACCTGGGACGTGAGGAAGGTGCGGAGCCCGGCGGGGTCCGTGTACACCAGGATTCCGATCCAGATCACCGTGCCAGCCTGGCAGGATGGGCAGAGACACAGTCCCTCAGTGCCACCCCCTGTCCCCTGTGTGCTGTCCCACAGGCCCCACAGCTGACCCACAGCTGACCCACAGCCCCCCAGAGCTGACCCACAGCCCCCCAGCCACTGGGACACCCACAACACCCCACTTGCTCCAGCACTGATCCTCCTGGGAACTGAGATACAGGGGGATGTGGAGTGCTGGCAGGGGCAGGGGGGACACAGGATCCCGGGCAGGGCCATGCCATGATGAGGCAGGACCGGGATGGCAGGGGACAGGGACACAGGGGACATGGGGTCCCGGGCAGAGCTGTACCATGGTGAGGCAGCACTAGGATGGCAGGGGACAGGGCTGGCAGGGGACAGGGCTGGCAGGGGACACAGAATCCCAGGCAGAGCCATACCATGATGAGGCACTGGGGACAGGGACACAGGGTACAGGGACACAGGGTACAGGGACACAGGGGACACAGGATCCCAGGCAGGCCATACCATGATGAGGCGCTGTGCCAGGCGGGTGCGGGCGAAGAAGTAGATGACGCGGAGGCGCTTGGGCAAGCGCAGGTTGCGCAGGGACGAGGGCTGGAGGGTGATGGTGTGAGCGCTGGCGGGGCGCGCGGCTGGGGTGCGGGCACGGCACGGAGCCTTCCCCGGGGCCAGGCACGACTCGGCGGGCGCACGGCGGTTCAGGTCTGCCAGCTGGGACAGACAGACAGACAGACAGACAGACAGAGGGGACACGTGTGAGCAGTGAGGCTGGCACGACTCGGGGGGACTCGCACCAGTTCAGGTCGGCCAGCTGGGACAGACAGACAGACAGAGGGGACACGTGTGAGCAGTGAGGCACTGCCATTAAGGGCCCTGAGGGACGAGTCTGCACGTCCCCCACAAGCCATGTGGATGTGGCACTTGGGGACATGGGGCAGTGGTGACCATGGTGGTGGTGCTGGTTGGCAGTTTGACTTGATCTTACAAGGTCTTTTCCAACCTTAATGATTCCCTTATTCTATGGGGGTTTTCCTCTATGGAGTGCAGCCCCCTGGCTGTGCTCCCCTCAGCCCCCAGCCCAGCCCCTGTCCCTGCCCACCTCCATGCGGCGGATGTCGATGGACAGCACCGTGGTGAAGAAGAACATCTGCAGGAAGAAGTCGGACACCAGGCCAACCACAGCAAAGAGGCAGAACTCCTGTGGATGGAGACATGGATCAGCTCCAATTCCAGCCCTGGAATAAGGGAACTCAGCAAACCCTTGCCCAGAGCCCAGGCCTGGGTGTTTCACCAACAAACCCCGTTATCCACCTCGGTAATGGCTGAGGGTTTGGGGTTGGAAAAGTCCATGCGAGAATGCAAAAGTGTTTCATTCAGATTCCCATTCTTTGCTCTTTTCAGCCACAAACTGTGTGTGCCTCAGGACCATCCATGGCCACATGGGCCAGGAGAACAGGGCAGGGGGACAGGGGACAGGGGAACAGGGACAGGGGACAGGGGAACAGGGACAGGGGAATGGGAAACAGGGGACAGGGGAATGGGAAACAGGGGACAGGGGAACAGGGCATTGCCAGGAGAACAGGACAGGGGGACAGGGGAACAGGAAACAGGCACAGGGGAACAGGACACTCACTGCCAGAACAGGGCAGTGGGAATGGAGAACAGGATACTGGGAGAGCATGTGGCACTTGGGGACATGGCCAATGGTGGCCTTGGCAGTGCTGGGGAGTGGTTGGACTCAGTGATCTCTGAGGCTTTTCCAGACCATGCCATGGCTCTGTCCCCAGGCCTCTGTCCTGCCCAGCCACACTCACCTGGATGGCCGGGACCAGGGTGAAGTACCCGATGAGGATGATGCCGAGCTCCGTCGCCATGTTCTTCATGATGGACCAGCTCTCGTTGCTCAGCCCTGCAGGAAGAGGCAAGGGCAGGTCAAAGGAGCCTCTGCACTGGTGCCAGACACAGCACAGCAAAGGGAACTGCATTTCCCTTCTCCAGAACTACACACAACAGGCAAAAAAGGCCCTTCCAGGGTAAATTCCAAAGTGCAAAGGCCCACTGAGGTTTTGGGGCCTGTTTTCCATCTGGGGTACAAACTACCTGTGTTTTCAGAACTAGGCAGACTTTTCTGGGCATCACTCTGGAATGTCTCCTCCCTGATGGAGTTTGCAAACTCCATTTATCCATCCTTTGAGCACTCAAGTTCTTCCTCAGGCACTGAGTGTTTGGAGAATGGAAAAGATAACTTTGCCACAACAGAGGAGAATTTTGTGCCACCTGTGGACTGCACTCAGGATACCCCTGACATGAGGACAAGGTGCTCAATACCTACACCAGGAGATCCAGCTCTCCCTTACCAATCAGCTCTTAAACTTACTTAGCCATGTTTCAGTCAACACCCCCAAGAGGCAGTGCCCACAGTGACAGGGTTATGTTAGTCCTTGAAATTAAAATCAGGACAGAAAGAGGAACAGAGCTCCCCTTCCACAGAGCAGAATGAGACCATTCACCTCTCCCAGTCCTTGGGATTCCCCAGTTTTCCCTCCCTGGAGTCTCCCAGAGCAGGTCCCACCTTGGGCAATGCGGAGCTTCACCTCCAGGTCCACGGGTGTGGAGACCACGGACTTGGTGAGGACCAGCACGTTCTCCAGGCCAATCACCACCACCAGGTAGGGGAAGATCTCCCTGCAGGGAACAGAAGCAGAGCTGGGGAGGAGCTCCAGGGTGGAAAGGAAAGGCAGCAAACACACAGCCTGGAGCCAGGGGAGGAGGCACCACCCAGGGCCAATCCCTTCTCTCAAGGCCACTCTGTGAGGAGGCAAAGGGTTTGTGTGTCATCTGCTCTGGACAGAGATCTTTGCAAAGCTGCAGGAATTTCTGGAAAATGCCTGTTGTGGGCACCACTACATTGGTGTTGGTACTTCCCAGGGTGGGACAGAGCCCTTCCTGCTGCAGGGAATCACTGCACACCTGGTACAACAAGGTGTCAATAGAGAGGGACCTGAACATTGTAATGGACCTGGGGGTCAGCAGGGAGCATGTCCCACCTCCCACAGGGACCATCTGATAAACTACAGCTCAGCATCAAACCAGACACAGCTTTCCAATTGAATTCCCAGGAAAGGAGCAGGGGCAGGGCCTGGCTCGGACACCCCGTGGGCCAAAGCTCCAGCCCAGGTGGTTTCTGAGTGATCCCAGCCCTGGCAGTGAAGGGAACTCTTCAGGGGACTTCTCAGTTGGGAGGACACAGCTGAAAGTGGTGGAGCTCTGCTCTCCAGGCACAACACCAGAACAACCCAAACTGTGGTGTTTTATCCCTCTGGAATAAGTGTGCCCATTAAAGACCACCCAGGGTCACCCCCAGGAATTTCTTCAACTTCCTCTCCCCACTAAATTTTGTTCTTTCTTTTGAGCTGCTCACCCTGAATCCAAGAGAAGCTGTTCTGGGACAGAACTTGGGAGACAGGAAATCTCCTCATTGCCCTCCAGCTAAAGGTAAGCAAACCCCCTAAAGCTTCCCTGTGGGAGTGGTGGCTTTGAAGGGATCCAAGGAGAACGTGTGTGCATAACATCCCTGGCACTTCCCTGACAGCCCAGACAGGTGACCAGCAGGGTTTTGGGACAGCACCTCCTGCTCCCTGCCTTTACCTGCCCTGACCTCCCCTCGTGATGTTTGTGTTGGCCCATGGGCTCCAACAACACCTGGAGCCAGATGTTGTCAGCAGCCTGTTCCTCACAGCCCCACCCAGGGAAAACACCTGCCTGGAACTGCTCCTTGCTCACCCACTTCACCCCAAGGGACTCCTTGACTAACACAGGCTGGAACAGCAAGAGCTCCACTGGAAGCAGGATTACCAAAAACCCCCAAAACCAAACTCCACACACCCTTCTCCAGGTATCCCAAACACGTGTTAGCTCTAAGAATTTTACAACACTGGTCCCTTCCCCTGCTGTCCAGCTGTGCAGGCAGGGAATCCCAGAATGGTTTGGAAGGATCCTTCAGGATCATCCAGTGCCACCCCCTGCCATGGGCAGGGACACCTTCCACTATCCCAGGTTGCTCCAAGCCCTGTCCAACCTGGCCTTGGGCACTCCCAGGGATGGGGCAGCCCCACCTGTGCCAGGGCCTGCCCACCCTCCCAGCCAGGGATTCCCTCCCAGTGTCCCAGAGCAGTGTGGGTACCACAGCAGCACTGCCAGGCTGGTTTCAGACCACCCCAGCTCTGTCCCCCTGGCCAGGGGCAGTACGTACCCTCCGTTGAGCGTGGGGGTGAGGCCGAAGAGGGTGCAGAGCCCCACGGACATGAGCAGGGAGCTGAGCACCGTCACCACCGCCGCCAGCGCCAGGCCCCACTTGGACTTCACCATGTCGATCTTCCCTGGAAAACAGAGCCCGGATCACCAGGGAACAGCCACGGGCACGACCACAAACGGAGAGGGATCCTCGTCCTGGCTGAGTTCAGGGGGTAACTGAGCCCCCCACAGCACACAGGGGAGGGGAGTTCGGTGTCAGCATTGGGAGTGCTGTCCCAGAGCCCCCTGGAGCCTCCCTGGGCACAGCTGGGACATAGGACAATGCTGAGACACAGGACAGTGCTGGGACACTGGACAGTGCTGGGACACTGGACACGGTTGGGACACAGGACAGGGCTGGGCAGGGACACCTCCCACCAGCCCAGGTTGCCCCAAGCCCCATCCCGCCTGGCCATGGACACTTCCAGGGATGGGGAGGTGGATCAGAAGGAATAACCTCACACTGGCCAAGGGGACAAATCAGCAGAAATCAGATAGAAAGGACTATTAATTCTCTCCTTTACAGTTCAGGGTAAATTCCAACCCCCCCTTTCCTGCTGGAACAGGCAGGAATTGCAGTGTGGACAGGAGTGTCCCGTGAGGGCCCTGCCCCCCAGCCCCCCACAGGGACCCAGCCCGAGCTGCCCCAACCTACGGGTGGAGAAGTAGATGTAGGCGAAGAGGATGATGTAGGTGGTGACAAGCGGGATGAGCTCCGCGATGCCGATTTCCTCCTTGAAGTGCACGTGGACCACACTGTCCCCCCGCAGGGAGCAGTTGGGGCTGGGGTGCAGCAGCTTCAGGCGGGAGCGCAGGCTGCCCAGGAACCTGGGGCACAGCAGGGGCATCCTGAGCACTGCCCCACACTGCCCCACACAGTGCCCCACACAGTGCCCCACACACTGCCCCACACACTGCTCCAAACACTGCCCCACACACTGCCCCATGCTGTCCCACACACTGCCCCATGCTGTCCCACACACTGCCCCAAACATGGCCCCACACACTGCCCCACATACTGCTCCAAACACTGCCCCACACACTGCCTCACGCTGCCCCACACACTGCCCCACACACTGCCCCAGAGCAGCACAGGGGGTGCTGCTGCCTCACCTGGAGTCGTAGCGCTGCAGCCCCAGGGTGATGGTGTAGGACACCACGCGCCGCCGGTTGGACAGGGACACCCCACTGTACCTGCCTGGGAGCCCGAACAGCAGGTCTGCAAGGACAGAGGGACAGCAGGGACAGCCCATCAGGACAGGGGACACGGAGTGCTCCCGGTGGGGAACAGCAGTGAGAGCAACTGCACCGACGGAGGCACTTCCCGGTCAACACCTGACCCAGGGAGTGGAGATGGAGCACCACAAATACCATGTCAGCACCAATGAGGCCCCACCTCCAGTGCTGGGGCAGTTCTGGGACCCTCAGGACAGACATTGAGGGGCTGGAGGTGCCCAGGGCAGGGAATGGAGATGGGAAGGGGCTGGAGCAGCAGGAGGGGCTGAGGGAGCTGGGAGGGCTCAGCTGGAAAAAAGGAGGCTCAGGGGGGACCTTCTGGCTCTGCAATCCCTGCCAGGAGGGGGAGCTGGGACAGGGGGTTGGGAACAGGGACAGGGAGCAGGGACAGGAGCAGAGGGGACAGGGACAGGGAACAGGGATAGGAGCAGAGGGAACAGGGACAAGGACAGGGACAGGGACAGGGCACAGGGACAGGAGCAGAGGGAACAGGGACAGGGCACAAGGACAGGAGCAGAGGGCATGGCCTCAGGCTAGGCCAGGGCAGGGGCAGGGGGGATAGTGGGAGGAAAATTCCCTGCTGGGAAGGGCTGTCCAGCCCTGGCACAGACTGCCCTCTCCATCCCTGGGGGGATTTAAAAGCCATGTGGATGTGGCACTTGGGGACATGGTCAGTGATGGCCTTGGCAGTGCTGGNCGGGACAGTGCTGGGACACGGGATATGGTTGGGACACGGGACAGTGCTGGGACACGGGACAGTGCTGGGACACTGGACACGGTTGGGACACAGGACAGGGCTGGGCAGGGACACCTCCCACCAGCCCAGGTTGCCCCAAGCCCCATCCAGCCTGGCCATGGACACTTCCAGGGATGGGGAGGTGGATCAGAAGGAATAACCTCACACTGGCCAAGGGGACAAATCAGCAGAAATCAGATAGAAAGGACTATTAATTCTCTCCTTTACAGTTCAGGGTAAATTCCAACCCCCCCTTTCCTGCTGGAACAGGCAGGAATTGCAGTGTGGACAGGAGTGTCCCGTGAGGGCCCTGCCCCCCAGCCCCCCACAGGGACCCAGCCCGAGCTGCCCCAACCTACGGGTGGAGAAGTAGATGTAGGCGAAGAGGATGATGTAGGTGGTGACAAGCGGGATGAGCTCCGCGATGCCGATTTCCTCCTTGAAGTGCACGTGGACCACACTGTCCCCCCGCAGGGAGCAGTTGGGGCTGGGGTGCAGCAGCTTCAGGCGGGAGCGCAGGCTGCCCAGGAACCTGGGGCACAGCAGGGGCATCCTGAGCACTGCCCCACACTGCCCCACACAGTGCCCCACACAGTGCCCCACACACTGCCCCACACACTGCTCCAAACACTGCCCCACACACTGCCCCATGCTGTCCCACACACTGCCCCATGCTGTCCCACACACTGCCCCAAACATGGCCCCACACACTGCCCCACATACTGCTCCAAACACTGCCCCACACACTGCCTCACGCTGCCCCACACACTGCCCCACACACTGCCCCAGAGCAGCACAGGGGGTGCTGCTGCCTCACCTGGAGTCGTAGCGCTGCAGCCCCAGGGTGATGGTGTAGGACACCACGCGCCGCCGGTTGGACAGGGACACCCCACTGTACCTGCCTGGGAGCCCGAACAGCAGGTCTGCAAGGACAGAGGGACAGCAGGGACAGCCCATCAGGACAGGGGACACGGAGTGCTCCCGGTGGGGAACAGCAGTGAGAGCAACTGCACCGACGGAGGCACTTCCCGGTCAACACCTGACCCAGGGAGTGGAGATGGAGCACCACAAATACCATGTCAGCACCAATGAGGCCCCACCTCCAGTGCTGGGGCAGTTCTGGGACCCTCAGGACAGACATTGAGGGGCTGGAGGTGCCCAGGGCAGGGAATGGAGATGGGAAGGGGCTGGAGCAGCAGGAGGGGCTGAGGGAGCTGGGAGGGCTCAGCTGGAAAAAAGGAGGCTCAGGGGGGACCTTCTGGCTCTGCAATCCCTGCCAGGAGGGGGAGCTGGGACAGGGGGTTGGGAACAGGGACAGGGAGCAGGGACAGGAGCAGAGGGGACAGGGACAGGGAACAGGGATAGGAGCAGAGGGAACAGGGACAAGGACAGGGACAGGGACAGGGCACAGGGACAGGAGCAGAGGGAACAGGGACAGGGCACAAGGACAGGAGCAGAGGGCATGGCCTCAGGCTAGGCCAGGGCAGGGGCAGGGGGGATAGTGGGGAAATTCCTCCTGGAATTCCATCCCTGGAAGGATTTCACAGCCCTGTGGATGTGGCACTTGGGGACATGGTCAGTGGTGGCCTTGGCAGTGCTGGGGGACAGATGGACTCAATAATCTAAGGGGGTATTTCCAACCCCAGTAAGTTTGATTCCGTGATTCTCCCTCTTTCCCATTTCCAAATGAGCTCCACGTGCTCCAACCACAGCGAGCTCACACTCTGGATGCTCAAAAATAACCATTAAAGCAAACTTACTTTGGGGTTACAACTCCCTTTTCAGACATGTCACATTATACATTTTACACCACCTGAGGAGTACAAAGTTCCTTGAAAACCAAAGCATTAAAACAGTATTTAAAACAGCATCTCCTCTGGCATTATGGAACCACTAATGATCCCACATGTGGTCAGAGGGGGAGTTTTTAATAAAGAGAGAAAAATCCACCTCTGATCTCCATTGTGAGCCTGGGCTGTGTGCAGGGAACCAGCAGTGAAGGCCCCAGGGAGCAGGATAAATGTTCCTTTATCCCTGACAACAGGGCGTGTGACAGAGGGAAAAGCCAGGCTGGAGCGTGTGTGGAGGGAGAGGAACAAAACACCTGCTATTTTTACCTGCAGAAAGGAGCCTGACTGAGTGAATTATTCATTTTCCACAGTCTGAGCTCAAATATAGATGCAAAATAAGAGCTGTCACAGATTGGGCAGCTCCATTTCAGCTGCTGAGAGTGATAAAATGCCACCCAAATTGGTACTTCCAGCAACTCAAATGTTGGAAATCACAGAATGGATTGGGTTGGAAAAGACCTCTGAGATCATCAAGTTCAACCCTTGATCCAACCCCACTGTGATCACCAGCCCAGGGCACAGAGTGCCCTGGGCTGGTGATCACAGTAGGGTTGGATCAAGACGTGGTGGATTCTCACTCAGTGCCACATCCACAGAATCACAGAATGGATTGGGTTGGAAAAGACCTCCAAGATCTCAAGTCCAACCCTTGGGCCAACTCCACTCCCTTTACCAGATCATGGCACTCAGTGCCACGGCCAAGCTCACCTTAAAAACCTCCAGGGATGGGGAATCCACCCCCTCTCTGGGCAGCCCATTCCAATCCCTCAGCACTCTCTCTGCAAAGAAGTTTTTTCTGCTCTCCAACTTCAATTTGCCCTGGCAGAGCTTGAGCCCCCCGTGCCCCCTTGTCCTATTGCTGAGTGCCTGGGAGAAGAGACCAACCCCCACCTGGCCACAACTTCCCTGATGTGGCAGTTACAGACAGGGATGAGGTGAGCGAGGATGGAATAACAGTGCAATCTGCAGGCAACTCTGACAGCTCCTCTGGCACTGCAGGCCCTCACCTTTGAGAGTGGCCGAGGTCTGCAGGGTCTTCGGCTCATGCTGGTGGATGGTTTTGAAGATGTCGGGGTCGGCGTTGAAGCGCTCGCGGTCGTTCTGCCAGAAGTTGCCCGGGGACAGCAGGAGACACCCATGCTCGGGCAGCAGGTCCCGCAGGCGCCGCAGCCCGGGCAGCAGCTCCGTCACCTGCAAGCACAGCTCCTCCAGGCTCCTGGCCCCGGCACTGCAGGGAAGCACAGGGCACAGTGGGGCCAGCAGCTCTGTCACTGCAGGCACAGCTCCTCCAGGCTCCTGGCCCCGGCACTGCAGGGAAGCACAGGGCACAGTGGGGCCAGCAGCTCTGTCACTGCAGGCTCAGCTCAGCTCTGTCACTGCAGGCTCAGCTCAGCTCTGTCACTGCAGGCTCAGCTCAGCTCTGTCACTGCAGGCTCAGCTCAGCTCTGTCACTGCAGGCTCAGCTCAGCTCTGTCACTGCAGGCTCAGCTCAGCTCTGTCACTGCAGGCTCAGCTCAGCTCTGTCACTGCAGGCTCAGCTCAGCTCTGTCACTGCAGGCTCAGCTCAGCTCTGTCACTGCAGGCTCAGCTCAGCTCTGTCACTGCAGGCTCAGCTCAGCTCTGTCACTGCAGGCTCAGCTCAGCTCTGTCACTGCAGGCTCAGCTCAGCTCTGTCACTGCAGGCTCAGCTCAGCTCTGTCACTGCAGGCTCAGCTCAGCTCTGTCACTGCAGGCTCAGCTCAGCTCTGTCACTGCAGGCTCAGCTCAGCTCTGTCACTGCAGGCTCAGCTCAGCTCTGTCACTGCAGGCTCAGCTCAGCTCTGTCACTGCAGGCTCAGCTCAGCTCTGTCACTGCAGGCTCAGCTCAGCTCTGTCACTGCAGGCTCAGCTCAGCTCTGTCACTGCAGGCTCAGCTCAGCTCTGTCACTGCAGGCTCAGCTCAGCTCTGTCACTGCAGGCTCAGCTCAGCTCTGTCACTGCAGGCTCAGCTCAGCTCTGTCACTGCAGGCTCAGCTCAGCTCTGTCACTGCAGGCTCAGCTCAGCTCTGTCACTGCAGGCTCAGCTCAGCTCTGTCACTGCAGGCTCAGCTCAGCTCTGTCACTGCAGGCTCAGCTCAGCTCTGTCACTGCAGGCTCAGCTCAGCTCTGTCACTGCAGGCTCAGCTCAGCTCTGTCACTGCAGGCTCAGCTCAGCTCTGTCACTGCAGGCTCAGCTCAGCTCTGTCACTGCAGGCTCAGCTCAGCTCTGTCACTGCAGGCTCAGCTCAGCTCTGTCACTGCAGGCACAGCTCCTCCAGGCTCCTGGCCCTGGCACTGCATGGCAAGCACAGAGCAGTGGGACCCCAACAGCCCTGTGTGTGTTTAACTCTGCCCCAGGAAAGGCAAAGCTGATGAGATGGACACTCCAGGGACCTTCATCACTGTGTTACTGCTCTTCCTCCTCACAGCTGAGCAGCAAGAGCCTCAGGCTCTGCCCAGGGTCTCCCTGGAAGTCCATCCTCTCTCCTCTGGCACTGCCAGCCCACCAGCCCTCACTCCTCTGGCACTGCCAGCCCACCAGTTCTCCCTCGTCTGGCACTGCCAGCCCACCAGCTCTCAATCCTCATCCAACCTCAGCAACACCATTTCCATTTCCACATCCAAGACACCTTCACTCAACAGAGAAATTGCCTCCCTCACTCCTTCCAAGCCCTCAAACCCCTCTCCATGCTCTCTCCACAGAGTGAATTGGATGTTTTCCAGGAATGCTGCCCAGCCTCCCTGAGGAGGATCCTTTGAGGCACAGAGTGCTCTGAAGTGTACCAAGGACTCAGTGCCTTGCTGGGTGCTGTGACTTCCCAACTCCTCTGCTTTGTGTGATCCTCAGTTTCAGAACTCCACAGAGCTGTAACTGGTATGAACTGGAACCTTTGTTTGCTCCAAACTTCCTCTACTACAATGACAGAACCCTCATCAAACACTGACTCAAGCAAGACTCAGCTTGGGTTTCCACAAGGTCCTGGTGTGAAGGGTCAGTGACAGATCCAGCAGGGGGACAGACAGGGAGGAGCTGCTGCTCCAGAAGAGACACTTCCCTCCCTGGGACACTGAGCTGGTGGGGTCTGCCCAAGAAAGGTGTCTTTGGCAAAGGCCAAGTGAAGAATGGAGACCAGTCCCTGCTGGCTCTGGCCTCACAGGCCACAGGAAGGTGGTTCCACAGATTTTTTTCTATAATAACCACAAAGAACTAACACAGAAATTAATAAAGGATGAGCTGCCTTTGTGAGGACTCCCTTCACAATCTGCATCCTGTGGCTGCATCCTGGGAAAGTCACAGCTACCAAAGGCAAGACTGGAAAATGCACTCAAAAAAGAGGTGTTTGGAGGGACAAAGGCTTTGGGAAAGAAACTGTGAAGGGACTGATGCAGTGACACCCCTGGGAAGGGCTCCAGGAGCTGCCCATGGCTTGTGTACCAGCCTGAGCCAGGCCTGGAGTGGGACATGCCCACAGGTGACACCACACCAGCCTAGGGACAGCCCCACTGCCAGGCCTGGAGTGGGACATGCCCACAGGTGACACCACACCAGCCCAGGGACAGCCCCACTGCCAGGCCTGGAATGGGACATGCCCACAGGTGACACCACACCAGCCCAGGGACAGCCCCACTGCCAGGCCACCCTCCCAGCCCTGTCCCTGCCAGGGTGGGGTGGGGACAGTGACACCAAACCCAGCACTGGGCAAACCACACCTTCCAGGGCACTCCTGATCTCACAAGTGGGAGCTCAAAGCTGACACAGGACACCCACAGTGTGCTCCTGTCCAGGAAACTCAGGAACCCTCAGCTCCTCTGGGCTTTGATACAAAAATATAAAGCAGAAGATAAAAGAAGCCTGTTTGCATATCAAGAAAATCAGCTGTGCTCAACCTCAGCAGGGACAGACAACAAGAACTTCACAGTGACTTTCAGAATGTCCATAATTTCAGAATTTATCTCAAAATCAGATGTGTCATTAAATATCAGAGTCCATCACCGAAATGGTGACCTTACCCCAAGGTTTAGGGCTGAGTGTTGGAGGGCTTTTCTTCTGGTAATAATAATAATAATAATAATGTACTACTTCTGCTTCCATGTTGCCTCACTGCTCAACAAGGGCAGCGTTGAGGGGAGACAATGAGAACACAGTGAGAACACAAGGGAGATAACGAGGGGCCAACACAGTCCTGGGAGTGAGTTGTTCCTGCCTTGGAATGGGAACAGATTATGATATTATCCTGCAGGATAACAGGGCAGACAGACTGAGCACGTGGACAGAAGGTCAGCCCAAGGCTGTGGGAGGTGGCAGGGGGAGGAACCAGGAGTAAATCTGTATTTAACACCAAAATGGCATTGCTGAGAGAGGGCCCCGAGAGCAGCAGGCGGGGCAAGGGAAGGGCCCAGACAGGGCCAGCCATGAGGGGAGGAGCAGGATGGACACTCAGGGATGGAGGCTGAGCCTGAACCTGCCCTGCCTGGGAGAGCTGCAGGACCAGGGATGGAGGAACCTCCGGGCTGGAAAGATGGGAGATGACTAAAGGTCCAGGGGCACCATTTCCCCCCACTCTGGGCTGTTCTCAGCACCCTCATCCTCACTGAGCACCAAAGGACACCCTGGGAAGCCCCTCTGGCCTTACACAGCAAACCCAGGTGGGAGCTTGGCCAGGAACTCCATAAAACCTGGAACTCACATAAAAACATGGAACTCTCAGATAAAAACTTGGAACTCAATGGAAAATATATTTAAAAAACCCAAAACAACCACCCACCAGGGCAAGTTATTGTGTGTAAAAGGCATTCTTGGTTTCCCAGCAGAGAATATGAGGGGTCTCTGCTTTCGATTCCCGAGCCCTTGGCTGGGGGAAGCAGAGCAGGTCTCACTCCCCTGGGCCCCAGAGCTTTGGGTGCAGCACCCACAGAAAATGCTTTAATGAACAGGAGACACAGAATTGTGGTGCAGAAGAACCAGGGAAACAGGACAGTGCCTGGGGCTGCTGCAAGGGGAACCACCAATGCTGAGGGAAACAAGTGGGATCTCCCAGAGACACGTCAGAGAACCAGGACTGGCTCAGGGTGCCCAGAGCAGCTGTGGCTGCCCCATCCCTGGGAGTGTCCAAGGCCAGGCTGGCCAGGCCTTGATGAGTTTTAAGGGCCCTTCCAACCCAAACCAGTCTGTGGTTCTGTGATTATTATGTATTTTTATTAATAACTCATGATAAGACCCAGGGACTCTGCCAATGACACAGTCCAGGAACACTCTGGAAAGGAACAGAGGACCTGAGGCTGATGATCTGAGGGCTGGGATAAATGTAATCCCCTTTTGGGCAAGACCCCACCTGGGGGGCTGAAAACAGTTCCTGCTCTGAGGTGGGATCTCATCAGGGAGATGGAAAAGACAGGAACTGGGAAACTGGAAAGGACAGAGAGGCACAGGGAGGGTAATAAATCACCTCATGATGTGTAAAACTGATGTGAGTGGCCATGAGAGAGACCTGTGATCAGGGAAAGCCTTTCCCTGGAAAATACCACACAAATGAGGCTTCCCTAAGAACCTGTGCACGGCTCTGCTCTCCCACCTCCTGAGCATGTGGAACTCCAAGGAGCACGGGGTGGGCACAGGAGCTGGGGTGGGCACAGGAGCTGGAATTCTGTGCCACTGCAGCTGCTCTGACAGGTACCAACTTGGAGGCCCCTTCCAGACTGACCAGAAGATTCCTGAGGATTGTCAACAACTGAAGGACAGGGAAGTTCTCCAGCAGAAATGTGAAGTGCTCTGTGTGCAGGATGGATCCCACATCACTTGTCAGCACCAATCCTTCATTTTCCTTTCCTTTTGAGACTCCCACCAGCTCCCAGCCCATCCTCAGCCCCAGGGGCAGTGGTTTCCTGCCACCTGTGCCCAGCAGTGGCTCCCTGTGCCTCACCTGTCTCTCAGGGCGTGGTTCCTGACCTCCTCCACCAGCTGGAAGACGCGGGCCAGCGGCGCCCGGAACACATCCACGGCCAGCAGGTTCTTCTGCCAGGGGGACACGGTGGCTTTCACCAGGATCTGCTGGATGTAGGCCACGGGAGCACCCACGTACTGCGGGGGACAGAGGGGGTGAGCCCAGGGCAGGGCAGGGCAGGCACAGCCTGGCCAGGGGCAGGGGCAGGGGCAGGGGCAGGGGCAGCCCAGCAGCCCCAGGGCAGGGCTGCACCAGGCTCTGCATCCCTTCCCCTGACCAGAGGTGGGACATGACTGGACTAATCAAGCAAGAACAAAAGAGGCTGTTTCTGCAAGAGGCAAAATGCCACTGATCGTTTTGGCAGCAGCCCGGGGCACTCCTGTGGGAGCAGGGGCTGAACTGCTGCTGGATTTGGCCCTGGGAGGGCAGGAGCAGGGGCTGGGTGTCCCTCATAGACACCTCTCTCAGTGCTGCAGATCCCCCAGGAGTGCTGGAGGGTTGGATTTGGCTCTGGGAGGGTGGGCAGGGGCTCCCTGCCCCTCACAGACACCTCTCCCAGTGCCACAGATCCCCCAGTTGGGCTGGAGGGCAGGATTTGGTGATGTGGAAGGGCAGGCAGGAGCAGGGGCTGGTTGTCCCTCACAGACACCTCTCCCAGTGCCACAGATCCCCCAGTTGGGCTGGAGGGTTTGATTTGGTGAGGTGGAAGGGCAGGCAGGAGCAGGGGCTCCTCACAGACACCTCTCCCAGTGCCACAGATCCCCCAGTTGGGCTGGAGGGTTTGATTTGGTGAGGTGGAAGGGCAGGCAGGAGCAGGGGCTCCTCACAGACACCTCTCCCAGTGCCACAGATCCCCCAGTTGGGCTGGAGGGCTTGATTTGGTGATGTGGGAGGTCCCTGCCACCCTGGATGTTTCTGTGGCTGTGTACCCAGCCCAGCCCAGCTGACCCAGGCCGGCAGGACTCACCCAGTGTGGCCGCTCGCCGGGGTCCCCGCGCGGTGTGCCCGTGCCCGGCGCGGGGGGCACATAGTCCTTCACTGGTGTGCTGAACTCCTCGGGGCCCGTGCCCGGCAGGGGCAGCTTCAGCAGAGGGTAACTGGGGAGAGCAGACACCAGAGATGGGGATTGTCATGGACATTGGTGCACAGAGATGCTCAGAGAAGGGCAGGGCCCACCCCGGCACAGGCCAAGCCGTGCAGGACAGCACAGACAGCGAGAGGGTTTCGGCTTTCCTGGGAATGAGTGGGGCCTCTTCCCAACACAGAGACCCATCCCCATTGGAAAGGGATAACTACAAGTCCTGGGAAGGGAAGAAAGGCCTCTCCAGAATTCCCCCATCACCTCAGAACACCGAGCACAGCCCTGGCTCAGTGACTGCCCATCCCACACAAACCCAGACACTCAGGGCTTCCCCGTGGCTGCCCCAAACCCTTCATAATCCTCTCCTTTGCCTCATTTAAACTGAAACTATTTCCAAAACTTGACAGTAACTTCATTTGTCCTCAAAGCACTTCTAAACAGCAGCAGTGAGACTCCAAAACAGCTCAAAGTATTGACCTTCTGGCTCCTTTGCCACCACAACCTTTGGCTGAATGAAGCAGCTGCCCCAAAACGGAGACTTCAAACTACTCAAAAGCTGAGAAACTGCGGTTTCAGAGGGTTTAGAACAGGGTTTGTAACTCCAGAGGTGATAAAAAGTTGTTAAAAGCAAATCAGAACTGAGCCGGTGGGAAAAGCAAAGCTGCTGATCCAGAGATCCCTCAGTGACCTGGGATTGTCAGCACTGGAATGAACTGGGGAAGGAACTTCAGGCTTTTTGTGGCCTTACAGGTCCTGGCACATTTTCCTGTTTGTAGCTGAATTTTCTTGCCATATTGCCAGAATAAATATAAAGCTCTTGGAATTGTTTTCATGCAATGCTCTGCCCACTTCACTGGGGCTTAGTTTGGATCATCAAAGGCCAGGGAGGAACAAGCAATGAGGCCTCAGAGTGAACAACAAAGGGCTGGAAAAGAACAATGAAACCACAGCAAAGCTTGTCAGATTTGCTTCTGATTAGTCTGACAGAAACACATCTAATTATTATAATTTCTTTGTGCAACTGGAAGGAAGAGAAAAAGGAATAATAAAATACCAAACTGAAATCAAGTGGTGAACAAAGCACAATGACTGGAATGATTTTTCCCTAAAAGATTGTGCTGTTGATGGGACAACAGAAATCCAAGGAAAACACTTGGGATTCACACAATGTGCTCCTGCAGAGGGGGATCCCCCTGAGCCCCTGGGGGTGTGGAGCAGCCACAACAAACACCTGGTGGAGACTTTGGACCATCCCTGCCTGTTGCAGCCTCGGCTCTCACAGGGACAGACCTGCTGGGTCCCTGCTGAGTGAGGAGGAATCTCACAGGTTCCCTCTGCCAGAGGTTGGGAGGGTCAAAGAGCAGCAGGAGCTCCTCTTTAGCCCTGGCAGGGGCATCAACAGGCCCTGGCTCTGAGCAAGGGATGGTGGATCTGCCCCGTTTGCCACTGACAGGGCCCCAAAATTCTGCACTGGGGAGGGAGAGAACAGAGGCCTCGTCACCCCCTCTGCTCCAGTGGCATCAGGGAATGCCAGGACACTGTTCCCTGGGCCCCCCCTGCTCCAGTGGCATCAGGGAATGCCAGGACACTGTTCCCTGGGCACCCCCCGCTCCAGTGGCATCAGGAAATGCCAGGACACTGTTCCCTGGGCACCTCCCGCTCCAGTGGCATCAGGGAATGCCAGGACACTGTTCCCTGGGCACCTGGGGCAGAGGAGTCTGGGGGCAACTCAGCTCCTCTGGCTGTCACACCAATGGTACAAAGCAGGGAGAGGGTGGAATGTTCTTTCATGAATAAATAAATACACACCCCCTCCCCCAGGGGCTCTGGTTCCAGCCACTTCTGCAATTCCCCAGGAGTGGAACTTCATGTTTCAGTCCAACAACAAACCTGCAGAGACTCAGCCCTGGATGGAAAAATGCAGAGAGCAACCCTGGACTGAGCTCTGGATGGAAAATGCAGAGAGCAGCCTCTCTCCTTGTATTTCTCACCCCTGGGCACAGATCCCTGTCAGGGCTCAGAGCTGGGCACAGATCCCTGTCAGGGCTCACTCCTGGGCACAGATCCCTGTCAGGGCTCACTCTCTCCACTGTCATGCTCAGGGGCAGAAGGAGCCCCACTCCAGAACAGTTCTGACCTAATTGGCAAAGCCACTTCTCCAGCCAGAGTTATCATCCAATTACCAGCAGTTAGTGCAGAGCAGAACAGGAACTGAGACACCCCCAGAAATGGCCCTCTCAAGAGGAAGCACTTCAGCCACACCTCGATTTTTTGCCGAGGTTCTCTGGCTCTCCAGGGACATCACCGTGTTTTTATTGCCTGTCTCTCTCAGGGTAATTATCTGCTTTGCTAACGAGCTACTGAAATTCATCCAAAAAACCAGACTCTTCACTTCACACCTGATGGTGTGTTGGACGAGTTTCTGCAGCCTGGAGGTGACCAGTTACTGCAGAGTCCTCAAATGTTGGCACTTGGGAAGGCAGACAGTGCCACAAAGCCACAGGTGCCACACCCCAGCTGGCTGGAGCCTCAGGGATGTGGTGGGGACACTAATTCCCTGCTCTGAGCAATGACAGGCATGAGGTCCCAAGAACAAGGAGAGCTGCTGGTGACCCCCATCAGGTTCCTCCTGGCTGGGGAACCCTGAATTAACAGGAGGAATTGCATGGAGGGGGTGTTTTTATCCCTCCCAAAACACAACATTGTGGGTGAACACTCCACACTGCAGCAGTTGTCCTGCAACCCCACATTTACCTGGGGCAGGAGTACCTGGGAGAGCTGGAAAGAGGAGCCTGGGGACAGGGGCAGCTCTGGGAGCCACTGCCAGGCAGGAATGAGGTGAAACAGCGACTCAGGTGGCTCAGGACACACCTGAACTCCAGTTTGGCTCTGCTGGGTGCAGCTTTCAGGTGAAAAGATGCCACAGGAAAGCAGCACCCAGCAGAGCTGGAGCCAGAAGGAGCTGGTACTTGGAATCTCATCCAAGAAAAAGGAAAAGAAGGACCCACTTGCTTGGGCCTTGTAGAAGCTTCATGTCCTACAGAGCAAGAGATCTCAGAAAAAATCCCTGAGAGATTCAAGGACTCCTGTGGAGCAGTGAAACATCAGGAGGCAACACCCCGAGTGCTGCTCACAAGCACAGAGGGTCCCAGCCAGGAGCAGCCACCCCGGGGGGCTCCAGCACATGGAAATCACCCTCTGATAATCCTGTAATCCTGTGGGAGCAGCCTGTGTGACCAGCACAGCTCTGGGGGACCTGCAGCTCTGCCAGCACAGCAGAGCCTTCCCAAAGGCACAGAGCAAATCATCACTTTGGGAGAACTCTGACCAAAACACACCTGGAATTAAAAACCTAAAGGCAGAGTCTGGATGTGCACATGTGGGCACAGGCCTGGGCACAGAGGCTGGCTCAGCCCCCTGGCAATGACCCAACCCCAGGGGCATTCCACAGTGAGGTCACACCCAGCTGTACCCAGAGCAGGGTCCATGGGGAGAGCAGGGGATGCACAGCACAGAGTGCAGGGATGGGAGTGCAGGGAGAGCAGGGAATGCAGAGCACAGAGTGCAGGGAATGCACAGCACAGGGTGCAGGGATCAGCAGAGTGCAGGGAGAGCAGGGAATGCACAGCACAGAGTGCAGGGATGGGAGTGCAGGGAGAGCAGGGAGAGCAGGGAATGCACAGCACAGAGTGCAGGGATGGGAGTGCAGGGAGAGCAGGGAATGCACAGCACAGAGCTCAGGGATCAGGAGAGTGCAGGGAGAGCAGGGCGGGTGTGCAGGGTAGGATCAGCTTTCCTGCTCCCCATGTTTAATTCCTGGCTCTGGAGGCACCTGTAGGTGCTGGGGGTGCCTGTGTCTCCCTGACTGCCTGAGCTCACTGAATTAGTTTCTACTTGTAACTCAGATGAAGACACTTCACCCTTTCCATTTCTTTTGGTCCATAAAAAGGGGTGACACAAACCCATGAAGTTTAAATAAACGGAGATTCTGGGTGGGCCCAGAGGAGAGCACTGCCAGGAAAACCCCAGGAGAGCCCTGTGTGCCCATGGATCATGTGTGCCCATGGATCATGTGTGCCCACAGATCCCACGTGTGTCCCTGGATCCGACATGTGCCCACGGATCATGTGTCCCCACGGATCATGTGTCCCCACGGATCATGTGTGCCCACGGATCCCATGTGTGTCCCTGGATCCGACATGTACCCACGGATCCCACGTGTGCCCACGGATCCCACGTGTGTGCCTATTGATCCCATGTGTGTCCCTGGATCCGACATGTGCCCATGGATCATGTGTGCCCACGGATCATGTGTGCCCACGGATCCCACGTGTGTGCCCACGGATCCCTCGTGTGCCCCACTGATCCCTCGTGTGCCCCACGGATCCCATTTGTGCCCCACGGATCCCATTTGTGCCCCACGGATTCCATGTGCCAATGGATCCCCCATGCCCATGGATCCCTCATGTGTGCCCATGGATGCCATGCATGCCCACAGATCCCTCCTGTGCCCATGGATTCCGTGTGTGGCCCCGGATCCTCCATGCCCCCAGCCCCCTGTGCCCATGGATCCCCCATCCCCCTG
>VWZD01010764.1:66387-77134 GCA_013396695.1 Sakesphorus luctuosus
CAGGGGCCCCCCTGGGGGATCAGAGCCACCTCCTGCCTCCAGAGCCACCACAGACCCAGTGGAGGCAGCAGGACTGACACAGGGTCAGCCAGAACACACTGAACTCACCCTGTAAGTAAAGGAGCAACATTTCCTCTGGGCCCCAGCTCGGACTGTGAGCCAGGAATGGAGGGGCCAAGCAGGACAGTGTTCATATCCATGAGCCACCTCCTGCCCAGCCCAGCCCAGCCCCAGTCCAGCCCAGCCCAGGGGCTGAAGGGGTTCCCCACGCTCCTGGGCCATTCCCAGTCCCTGACCCACAGCCTCCCCTGGGCCTGCAAAGCTGCTGAGCCCCCAGCACCAGGGGGATCTCCTGGGAATGCTGCAGCTCAGCCCACTGACACCCCAAAGCCAGGAGAAATCCCACTGCCCTGCAGATGCAGACAGTGACCCAATGTTGGATCACTCACAGCAGCAAAACCCCCCGACTGTTCCTCCCTGAGTGGGTCCATGGCGGGTCACAGCCCCAAAGGGATCCCCAGCTGTGCCACTGCCATGGGGGCTGCCAAACCCCCCCAGCAGCACAGGGAGAAGGGCAGGGAGGAGAGGCACAGCCTCAGGAACCAGCCCTGCCTCCCCTCCTGCCCAGGGAGGGGCAGCGATGGACATTCCTCTGGGGGCTTCAGGGGTGGGAAAACAAGAGCCAGGCTCAGGACAAACCTCCCTCTCAGAAGGGCTGCACAAAGGGCTGCTCTCCCCTGGCATTCCCAGGGGAAGAATGATGGGCTTTGTGCTGGGAAAGGACACGGAGGTCACGGGGGACAGAACACTCCTATGGGAAACCTCACAGGGGGAACAGTCCTATGGGAAACCTCACAGCTGGGCACAGCCCCACGGGGGTGCAGGGGTTAACCCAACCCTGCCTGCAAGGGTTAACCCAACCCTGCTCTGGGGCCTGGAGGGGGTTAACCAAACCCTGCCTGCAAGGGGTTAATCCAGCCCTGCTCCAGTGACTGCAAGGGGTTAATCCAACCCTGCCTGCAAGGGGTTAATCCAGCCCTGCTCCAGTGACTGCAAGGGGTTAATCCAACCCTGCCTGCAAGGGGTTAATCCCACCCTGCTCCGGCAGGAAAGGCCTTTGGAACAGCCTGGAAGGCCTCAATGGATTGTTCTGCACACAAGGGTTACTTTCCATATTCAAGAAGCAGAAACTCTCAATAAATTAGATTTCAGGCTGCGTCCTCCCCACTCAGCTCCACAGGGGGAAAGCCTGAACAAGTGTTTGAACCAGATCCCAACAGCCCAAATGTGCAAACTCATCTCATTCTCATCGTTTTGCCTGTTTTCCCCCCTCTACAACACTCAGTTATGTTTTGAGTTTAAAAATGCAGAGGTTATCTGAAACAGACCCCATTTTACAAATGATTAACTGTCTCCTGAAATGCTGGAGCAGCACCAATGACAGATTCAAAAAGATTCAACTTCAATAATCTCTGCATCCCAGATAAATCATCTGCTCCCAAAACAGGGGCTGGCACCCAAATCATCTGCTCCCAAAACAGGGGCTGGCACCCAAATCATCTGCTCCCAAAACAGGGGCTGGCACCCAAATCATCTGCTCCCAAAACAGGGGCTGGCACCCCAATTATCTGCTCCCAAAACAGGGGCTGGCACCCCAATCTGGTTTCAGGACATTTTTTGAACCTTTCTGCCACAAAAGAACCTCAGCAACACTCCTGCCTTGGAAGAGGCAATAACTGGATGTGGTTTTATCCAAAGTCCTGGATTCCTCCCCAAATACTCCCAACAGCACCAGACAACAATTAGAGTGGATGAGCTGCCAGGATGTTCCATGTGGAGAGCCATGAAACACCCAGGTTTGGGATGTGGCACAAAACCAGAAGGGCATTAAACCCCCAAGTGCCCCAAATACACAAACTTTAAACAAGAGTTGTCAGAATATTCTTTTTAAAAGACTTTTTCAAGTGCCTCTAAACCTCCTCCAGCACCTCCTGGCAAACACTGACCTGGCTCTAAAGTGGCAATTCCTTCATTTTATCCCCAGAGTGACCAAGTTCAGCACTTCCCATCCCACACATTGTACTCTGAATTTCTCAATCAATGGGATCAATCGACCCACCATCAGCCAGTCCCTCCAGTGTCCCTCCTGCTGTGTGGTCAGTTCTGTAATTAGCTGTGGCTGGGAGTGTCCCAGCCCAGGTTGGAGCACCCTGGGACAGTGGGAGGTGTCCCTGCCCATGGCAGAGGTGGCACTGGGTGTCCTTAAGGTCCCTTCCCACACAAACTCTTTGGGGATTCCACAGTTCTACCAAAAATGTTCTCAAAAACACTCCTATAAACCCAAACTGCCCTGGGATCCAGGGGAGGCCCCTGGCACAGGCAGAGGCTGGTTATGAGAGAGGCTCAAGGAAGGCGAGCAATGTCCACCTCCTGTGCCAGCAGGAGGGGATCAGGCACTCCCAGAGTGTGGGAGACTCAGTTTCCCTGGAAAAACAAAAGGTGCAGTGTTGACATAAGGAGCACCCTGAGCTGCCTGGGACTCCTGGGGGCAAAGTCCAGGTGTCAGAAACAACCCCAAGTGCCTTTGGGAGCTCAAATCCAGTGACCAGGACAGGATGCACATGGGGAAAACTCAGTCAGTCAGAGGGCTTTGCTAACCCAATCCATCTATGGATGTGGCACTGAGTGAGAATCCACATCTTGATCCAACCCTACTGTGATCACCAGCCCAGGGCACGGAGTGCCCTGGGCTGGTGATCACAGTAGGGTTGGATCAAGGGTTGGACTTGATGATCTCAGAGGTCTGGCCTGATGCAGTGAAATAAAGGAGATGGTGAGTCAGGAACTGTGAAGGATGTAAATCCATGCTCAGTGCCACATGCAGTGCTGGGCACTCCTCCTCTTCCTCAGCATCCCCCAGAGGAGGTGAACTGGAACAGGTGCTGAGAAGTTCACACAGACAGGGAGCAGCTTTCATAAAACAAAGAAGTATGGGAAGACTTTTCCACCTGGAAAAGCTTTTATGAGTGAATGGGTAAGACAGAGGGGACTGGAGGAGGTGGAGGCAGGCAGGGATATCCCTGGATAACTCCTCCTGGGGTAACTCAGCATCAACCACGGAGAAGCAGCTCAAAATAAAATAAACACCCACTAAGCTGGGAGATCCTTTCCCCAGGACACCGTCCCTGTCACATGGGCCACAAAGCCAGCACATAAATCCTGGAAACGGAGCCACGAGGCACTGCTGAGCCCAGCCAAGGCCTCCTGTGGCTCCAGGAGCCCTGGGCCACCAGCCCCCTGTCCCCAGGGTGGCACCTGCTGCAGTGTCTGACCAGCAGTCCTGGCTGTGCCACTCCGGGCCCCCCTCTGGAACCCCCCGGATAGCGGAGGGGCCACATCCTGCCCGGCAAAGCTCCTTATGCAACACGGCCCACGTGGCCCTGCTGGGATAATCTCCCTTCTGCTCAGCAAAGGAGCTGCCCCACAAGTGGCTGGGGACTCCCTGTCTCCTACAGACACCACGCTGATGGAACATCCCCTGCAGCTGCACTCCAGAGCCCTTCAGAGCCCCCCCAGCTGTGCACGTCCTCCGCTCCCTCTGCGGGGCACATCCTGACCCTGAGCCAGATCCAACACAGGCAACTCCATCCATCCATCCATCCATCCATCCATCCATCCATCCATCCATCCCTCCATCCATCCCTCCCTCCATCCATCCCTCCCTCCATCCATCCCTCCCTCCATCCATCCATCCATCCATCCATCCCTCCCTCGCTGAAGCCTCATGCAAACAGCTGTGAGGCCTGCACTGCTCTGCCCTTCCTGCTACAGGCAGGACTTCTACTAATGCCCTTTCCAATCCTACCAGACCAACGTGAGCATCTCAGCACAAACCTCTTGTTCGGGGCATGAAATTGGTAAAAGGTTTCTGGATGATCCACCTGGGCCTGTGCAAAGCACTTGACACTGTCCCACACAACATCCTGGTCTCTAAACTGGACAGACATGGATGTGATGGATGGATAAGTGGATATTATTTACCTTTTTATAATTCCTCAGTGCACAAGGAACGTGCTGGATGGTCACACTCAGGGCTGTGCTCGATGGCCCCGTGTCCAAGGGGAGCCCAGTGAGGACTGAGGTGCTCAGGGGCCAGACTGGGACCAGGAGTGTTCCCCCTGTCAGTGACAGGGACAGTGACACTGAGGGGACCAGGAGTGTTCCCCCTGTCAGTGACAGGGACAGGGACACTGAGGGGACCAGGAGTGTTCCCCCTGTCAGTGACAGGGACAGGGACACTGAGGGGACCAGGAGTGTTCCCCCTGTCAGTGACAGGGACAGGGACAGGGACACTGAGGGGACCAGGAGTGTTCCCCCTGTCAGTGACAGGGACAGNGCTGTGCCCACCACCCCTGGCAGCCAGAGTGTGTTCCTGGAGGAGTTTGAGACCTACCACCCTGGGAGGTGGGTACTGGGAGGGGGAGAAGGGACTGGGGGCTGGAGGTGGTCGGATGGAGGGGTGGATGGATGGAGGGGATGGATGGAGGGGATGGATGCAGGGGAGGGATGGAGGGATGCAGGGGACAGAGGGCATGGAGGACAGCCCTGAGAAGGACCTGGGGGTGTTGGGGAATGAGGGGCCCTATGTGCCCCAGCCACCCAGAAACGCCCTGTACCCTGGGCAGCAGGGCAGGGGGGATTGTGCCCTCTGCCCCCTCAGGTGAGACCCCCCTGCAGGGCCCCCCAGGGAAGAACAGCACAAGGGCATTGGAGAGAGTGGAACGAGATGGGCTTTAAGATCCCCTCCAACTGAAATCCCAATTCTCTTGGCTCGGTGTTATTCCTGAAGAGGTGACTCTGTCAGATGCCCCCTCAGTGTCACCTCTGAGTGTCCAGCACCACATGTTACACACAAGGAAGACTCAAACCCTCCCCAAGCTGCCCCAGCTCCCCTTTAAAGGACATGAACTGCACAAACTGCAGACAAACCCCTTCCTCAGCACAGCCCTGACAGGCTCCTGTGCCTCACACAAGGCCACCCCAGCCTGCACTGAAGGACACACCATTCCTCTCTCTCCCTGCCCACGTGCCTCCTCTGCCTGCAGGGACAGGCCCCTCTCCCCCTGCCCCTCTCCTGCCCCAGCCAGGGCAGGGACCCACAGCACAGACAAAGCCTCAGCAGCAGAACAGGCCACAGGCGGAGCAGGCAGGGCTGGAGGGCACTCCAAGGGCTCCACCCCGTGTCCCTCACCCCGAGCATCACCAGTCAGGCTCAAATCATTCCCCACAGATGTTTGTCCCCTTTGCTCCAGAGCAGCTGGAGACCCCTCAGCCACCCTGAGCAGTGCCAGGTGTTAGACAGGCTTGGATAACCTGGGCCCTGCTGCCACTTAAACCACTCCTGTGCTGTTCCCAGTGGGCACAGAGAGCCCGACAGCCCCGGGAGCAGCACCTGGAACTGTGGAATCACTGGGGCTGGAAAAGCCCTCTCAGACCATGGAGTCCAACTGTGCCCCCAGAACTGCCAAGGCCACCACTGACCATGTCCCCAAGTGCCACATCCAAGGGCTCTTGGATCCTTCCAGGGATGGGGATCCACACCTGCCCTGGGCAGCTGTGCCAGGGCTGGACAGCCCTTCACAGGAGGAATTTCCCCACTATTACACCATGGTGACACAACCCAGGATGCTCCTTGTGACAGTGAATTTCCGTGTCCCCAGGACAAGCAGCTCCCTGCCCATCCCTCCCACAGCCTGGGGTGATTCCCACTCACTGCTCAGCTCGTGTCACCCTACGGTGTCACACCAAAGCCAGGGCTGTCCCTGTGGCCTCACCCCCACCGGTACTGGAAGGATCATCTCAGATCCTGCAGCTTATTTTCCAATTCCATATTCAAAACTTCCACCTCTCCTCCCCACAGGAGGTCACCTGGTTCCTTCAGTAATGAATTACACCTCATAATTACCCCTGTGCCTGCTTCTGGTTTTGTTTGAACCCAAACCCTGCCCACTGTCCCTGGGACCTGCACACTGTTCTCAGGGCACATGGAATTCCTCAAACTCCTGAATCACTGCCCACCCTGCAGCCCCTCCCTGCCCTGTGCCATTCACACCTTTAACGTGCACAGTCGCTGCCTCTCAGTGGGGACTGAGCCCCCCAGTGCCCTCCCAGTTGCCCCTCAGTGGGGGTTGAGCCCCCCAGTGCCCTCCCAGTTGCCCCTCAGTGGGGGTTGAGCCCCCCCAGTGCCCTCCCAGCTGCCCCCTCAGTGGGGACTGAGCCCCCCAGTGCCCTCCCAGCACACCCAGACCCCCTAACGAGGGTGTTGTTGGTGCTCTGTGTCCATTTACCCACATTTTTATCCATCACAGACTGGCACCTTCTTGGTCCCTGGGCTTTTCTCAGTCTCACCTACTTGTGCATTTTACTGGCACAGCAATCAACCCTCCTGGATCCCTGAGTGCTGCCAGGAGGAGCCCTGACACCCTATCCTGGAAAGAGCCAGCAGCCCTTGCCAGGGCAGTGCCTGTGGCCCAGCAGCACCAGCTGTTCCCACTCCCTGCCCCTGGCAGGGGCTCTCACCATCCCCTCTTGCTGCAGGACCTCAGCAGGACTCTCTGTGTGCCCACCTTCACCCACACCAGCTGCTCACTCTCCTCGGTGATGTTTGGAAATCCTCCCCTTTCCCTGTCTCAAAAGATGCTTCCAAAGGCTTTTAAGGCTTTTTTTAGTGCACACTTGGAGCACATGGACAAAAATGCCTCCCTGGAACCACAGCCTGCAAAGCTGCCCTTCCTTTTTGTGGCCTGTCACCACCACCAGGTGCTCACCAGGACCCAAAAGGTGCTGAACACTCTGGTTTTGGTGATGCCAAAGTTTTCCTCCCTTTCCTTTCCTCCACTACCCCCTGAAGGGTTCCTGCTCACATCCAGGACATCCAGAGCAGGGAGGAACATGGAATTAAGGGTGGTTGTCTTGGAGGACATTCCTAGAATAACCTCCGTACCCCTCCCTGACCTCTGAGAGTTTGAATTTCACCTTGAAACCCTCCCAGCAGAACTCTGTGTATCCCAAACCCACAGCCTGGATGGGCTCAGTTTGTCTCCTAAAGCAAACCTCCCCCAAAGTCCCTCAGGAACAGCTTTGGAGCACCATTAACACCACCCACCAAAGCCCCTCTCTCAGGAAGGGCCTTCCTGGCTCTGTGTGATCAGAGCTTGGTCAAACAAAGTTCATGTGTTAAACACCATCATCTTCCTGGAAAACCCATTGTGGAAACTTCCAAACCAGCATTTCCCAGGGGGGCCTTGGGGTGCAGCCCCAGCTGGGGTCCTGCCACACACAGAGTCTCACAGGGTGTGGGTTTGGCAGCAAACCAGGGGTGCCCCTGGCTGGGAGGGGTTTCCCCCTGCACTCTGCAGTCCTGGAGCTCTGGCTGTCACTGCCCTCAGACAGGGCCCCCTCCCAGGCACGATGGGAAGGTGACACAGAGGGGACCAACTCACCCATGGAATCTGGAGCCAGAGCTCAGACAAACCCCCAGCACGTCTCCCCGTGCTGTTCCCTCAGACACAAACCCCAAACCTCCCATCAGGACAGTTTTCACACTTAAAAACTCTGCCCTTGCAGATCTTTGGGGCCTGGGAAGTGCCCCAGGAGGGTCACAGCCCCTGTCAGGTGATGCCCCTCCAGGGGGTTGGCTGTGCACAGGCTCTGGGTGAGAGCAGAACACCAGGAAGGGCTGGACACACCGAGTTCCAGAGCTCCCAGCCCCCAGGGGGAGTGTTTGGCACCTCCAATATTATCCTTTCCAATAACCCCCAGTCAGGAAGCCAGGCTGGGGAAAGCACTGTGCTCCTTCTTCCCAATAGGGAAATAATCCCCAAACAACTCTGAGAGGCAGCAAAGTCTGACTTGGACATTGTCTTTGGAACACAAATCCACCATTATCCCCTTCCCACAGTGCTGCACAGATGAATTCAGACTGTCCCATGAACTGCAGGGCTGTCCCTCCCCATTCCCACCCCGCTCTCCCTCCAGCTGCCACCACTCTGTCCCTGGAAGGAGAAGTTCCTTCTCTCCAGAGGGAACCCAGGCATGCCACAAGGCCACAACTGTTCTGAGCCCCCAGGGCTGTGTCTTCACCTGAGGACAGGAATTAAAGGATTCCCTCTAAGCCAATCACCCTTAATTCCCTGTTCATCCCTGGCTGGATATCCTGGGTGTGAGCAGGAACCTTCCAGAGGCTGCAGCTCCACAGAACAGCTCAGTGTTCCTCCAGCCTTTCCTTCCCACCCCTTAATGCTCTGTACAAGGGGGAGAGAGGGATCCAAAGGAATTATAACCCCAGGTGTTGGAGCCAAGGACTGAGAAGCTCAGCCTGCACGCACTTCAGTCTCATTTATGCCCAGGACTCGGCCCCTTGTGCCCAGCACCATCAGTCCGCCCTTGCTCCCAGAGCCACAACTCCCTGCAGAAATCCTCCTGGAAAAGGGGAGGAAGGTGCTGCAGCTCCCTGGGAAGCACAGGAAGGAGCAGAGCTGTTGGATCCATGAGCATGGATAAAAAGAATCCCAGAATTCCAGACTGGTTTGGGCTGGAGGGACCTTAAAGGTCACCCAGTGCCAGCCCTGCCATGGGCAGGGACACCTCCCACTGTCCCAGGGTGCTCCAGGCTCTGTCCAGCCTGGCCTGGAAAGGATTCCCAGGATCTGCTGGAATTGCTGCTGCTCCTCCCTGTCCCCTCCTCAGGTACAACATTCCACCACAGGCAGGTAAAGTTATTTTTGTTCCCCCAGCTGTACCTGTTCTATTTTCTGAACTCTTGGCTCATTGGAGAGGAAAATCCCAGGCCTTGTTGGTGCACAATGATCCAAACTGTGCCACGTGACAGGCCCAGAAACCCCCTGACCAAAACCAGCCCCGAGGAATCCGTGAGAGCCCGACAGGTCCATCCATCACCGGGATCCCACACGTGGAACACCCTGAAATGCTCCCGAGACAAGCCCTGATTGTTCTTTGCCCCTCTGGGGGTGTGATGTTTGACTCATGGCTGGAGATCCTGGGGCCCTGTGCCAGTGCAGGGCTGGACCTGCCAACAGGAGCAGCCTGGGCTGGGGCAGCTCTGGGGCCGGGCGAGCTCTGGGGCCGAGGGAGCTCTGGGGCCGAGGGAGCTCTGGGGCCGAGGGAGCTCTGGGGCCGAGGGAGCTCGGGGGCCGAGGGAGCTCGGGGGCCTCGGTGAGCTCGGGGGCCTCGGTGAGCTCGGGGGCCTCGGTGAGCTCTGGGGCCTCGGGAGCTCTGGGGCCTCGGGAGCTCTGGGGCCGGGCGAGCTCTGGGGCCGGGCGAGCTCTGGGGCCGGGCGAGCTCTGGGGACGGGCGAGCTCTGGGGACGGGCCACATCCCCTGAACATCCCGGGGTGTTTCCTCTCAGCCCGATCCCGGCCAGGAATCTCCTCTCTGCATTACACAACAGGCCGGGTAATCCCAGATCCTCCAGCCGGGTTTCACAGAGGGAGCTCACGCCTCATCCTGCCCCTCCATGGACAGAACCTCGGGATGGCTTTCCCAAGCCTGGAAACACGTGGATGCCGCACTCGGGACACCAAGGCCAGGATCCTTCCCTCGGGATTCTCCCAAACACAGCCCACAGTCATCCAGCATCCAAACAGCTCATTAGATTGGATAATTAACAGTTCATTATATTAAAAACAACCTAACAATGTCCATCCAGGCTCCCAGAGGAGGCTGTTTCCTGGACACAGACGGAATTCCCGGGCTGTGGGTGCTCCAGGGGCAGGACACGGGCTGGGAGCTCCCAGAAACCACAGCAGCGAATCCTTCTGGCTCCCGAGTGCCCGGCACAAACCCCAGGGAGCAAAATACTCCACATTCCCGTCATTCCCTTCAGGTATTCCCTCATGCTGATCCCTTTCCATGAAGCACCTCCTGATCCCGCGGCAGGGCTCAGTAACTTTTCTCCTCACTTCACACCATAACACCCCAAAACTGGAGTATCTTACCCCACATTCCCATCGTTCCCTTCACATATTCCCTCGTGTTAATCGTTTTTCCTCCCCTGATCGTGCAGGGAAGATTAACCCTTTCCCTCCCTCCTCTCCCCTTTTGCTTTGCACCTTTAACACCCCAAAATTGAAGAATTTCTCTCCCCATTCCCACCGTTTCCTTCATGTCAACCCTTTCCACAAAGCCCCTTCTCCTGATGCTGCAGAGCAGGTGATTTAACCCCTTCCCTCCTCTCCCCTTCGCTTTGCACCTCAACACCCCAAACCGGAGCAGTTCACTCCACATTCCCACCATTCCCTTTGCATATTCCTCCATGTCAATCCTTTTCCCTACGGCACCCGATCCCGCAGGGAAGATTAACCCTTTCCCTCCCTCCTCGCCCCTCTGCACCTCCAACACCCCAACCCGGGGCATTTCATTCCACGTTCCCTTCCTTTGCCCCTCCCCAGGGAGCCCCTCGTGCCGCTGCTGCCGGACGAGCCCCCCGAGCCCCGCGGGATCCCCGGGGAGGAGCGGGCGGAGTGGGGCGGCCCTGAGGGGGCCCCGAGGCCGGGCCGGGGCGGTTCGGGGCACACCGAGAGGGGGAAGGGGCTGCGGGGCGCCGTTCCCGTCCCCGCCCGCTCCCTGCCCAGCTCACCGGGAAGTGGCCGGTCGCTCGCGGCCCGTTCGGTGCCCGTGTCCGGCTCTCCCTTCCCGTCCCTCCCGCCGCAGGCTCCGCCGGGCCCAG
>VWZD01010764.1:77164-94863 GCA_013396695.1 Sakesphorus luctuosus
CTCAGGGCCCGGCCGCACCGCGCCTGCGCAGTGCTCCGCGCGGCCACGCCCCTGGCCACGCCCACCCCGCGCTGGCCACGCCCCCGGCGGGGGCAAGGGCACCACTGTGAGCTTATTTGCATAGCCACACCTACATTTGGAGAGCGGGTTGCTTATTTGCTTATCGGTGCCTTCGTTTGCATAGCCACGTCCATATGTAAATACAAGCGCCTTTATTTGCATACCCCTGCTTTGCATAGCCACGCCCACACGTAGATAGCAACGCGTTTGTGCATATCCGAGGCTTTATTTGCATAACCACGCCCACACAGAGATAGCAGTGTGCTCATGGTCTGTCTTTATTTGCATAGCCACGCCCATAACACCGCCCGCCGCTCTTTGGACACGCCCCCTCGGGACTGTCCGGTCACGCCCCCCGGAAGCAGCGCGGGGGCGATGGGAGCACGTGGAGCGGGGATGGGATGGGGTGGGATGGGATCGGATCGGATGGATGCGGCGGAGATGGGATGGGATGGGATAGATGGGATGGATGCGGCGGGGATGCAGCAGGGCCGGGGTGAGGGTCCTGGGAGCGCTGTGGGAAAGCAGAACTGGGCACCGCGCAGGGCTGAGCCGGCCCGTGCCCCGGGAACGGGGGATGTGCGGGTCAGGCACTGGGGGCATGCGGGGGGATAGAGCACCAGGAGCCCTGGGACACCGTGGGGAAAGTGGATCAGGAGACAGAACACGGCACCGGGAAAACTGGGAGGCCTGAGGAGTGGGTGAATGGGTGGCAGAGGTGGGATATGGGGCACCAGGAGCCCTGGAGGATCCATGGGAGAGTGGAACTGTCAGCAGGGCCTTGCGCCGGGAGCCTGGCTCAGTGCAGGGCACAGGTGACTCAGATATCCCGGGAACAGGAGTGGCACCGGCGCTGGGAACGGAGGGGATGGTGGTGCATGGGCAGGATGGGGAAGGCTGCCACCCTACCAGGGACAGGGGACATGCCATGGAAAGGGGCAGGCAGCACTCAAAGGTCAAGGGATCTTTCCCTCTCCCCATGGAATGCCCATGCTGTCCTGGGAAACACAGCCGCTGCTCCCTCACCTCAGCACCCCCAGAACCAGCCCCTGGGCTCGGACATTCCCCCAGTCCCCGCTGCCGGCAGCCCTTCCCAACGCATCACATCCCCCTCTCCCAGGGACCCACCGCCCCAGCTCGGTGGCCTCTCCCCAGTGTCCCCAGCTGCTCCCTCCGAGGGAACAAGGCTGAGCCCAGTCCCGCTGAGTTCCCTGGCATTGCCCAAGCTCTGGCTCGCACAGCCCTGAGCACGCAGCTGGGGGCTGGCCCTGGGCAAGGCCACCCTGTCCTGGCCCCATTCCCGAGCCCCACTGCCTGGCTCTCTCCCGCAGCCTCAGCTCCGGAGCGAGGTCCCGGCTGGCCCCTGGCCGTGTCAGTGGCCTTGGCTCAGCAGGGCTGCCCCACCATGCTATGGCCAAGGCCACACCAGGCACCGGGCAGGGACACTGGAGCGCTGGGCTCGGCCCCGCCATGACTCAGCAGCCACCACGGGCTCAGCCCCCCTCCCCAGCAGGAATGTCCCTGTCCAAGCTGTCACCCCTCACCCCGCAGGCTCATTCCAAAGGGCTCAGATCCCAGGGAACACATCAGGCTGAAGCTCTCCAGCCCCACTGCCCTGGATGCTGACACTGCGTGAGCACAGAAAGAACCAGGCAAAGGCCAGCAGTGATGTCACACAGTGATGTCACACAGTGATGTCACACAGCCACCCTGCTGGTTTCACAGGAGGGAGGCAGAGCCTTTGAGCCAGGAGGTTTTGGGATCTCTCCAAGGGTAATCATACGGCTATTGCCACAATTACACACCAGTGCAAGCCCATTACAGGTGCATTTAAAGCAGCTCCTTTCCCCAAGAACTACACACGGTCTCATCCTCCCTGTGCAGGTTGTAGTGGTACATTGTGCCCTGGGCACTGCCACCATGCTGGGCACTGTCGCCATGCTGGGCTGGCAGCAGTGGCACTGGGCACTGTCACCACGCTGGGCTGGCAGCAGTGGCACTGGGCCATGTCACCACACTGGGCTGGCAGCCCTGGCACTGGGCCATGTCACCACACTGGGCTGGCAGCAGAGGCACTGGGCCATGTCACCATGCAGGGCTGGCAGCAGTGGCACTGGGCAGTGTCACCACGCTGGGCTGGCAGCAGTGGCACTGGGCCATGTCACCACGCTGGGCTGGCAGCAGCAGCCCTGGCACTGCCCCTCCATGGCAGAGCACGGGGACACCCATGGGACACGTGTGATCCTACAGCACACACAATGCCTCCTTCACCCCCTGCCGAGCCTGGCCAGCCTCTCTGGGCTGCCACCCATCAGCCAGGGCTCCCCAAACCCAAGGCAAAGGGGCCATTCCCACACCTGCAGCAGCACAGGTCACTGACTCTCCATGGAAAAGGCAGGAATGTGTCTGACTGCCGGAGTTGTCACTCAGCTCTGGAGCTGCAAGCACCTGGCAGGTTGATTGTCTCTCACCAGCCTGGGGGATGTTATTCCTCCTCCAGGATAAATGGAAGGTCCCAGCTGGAGCAGCTACCAGGAGACCTCCAGGCCTGAGCTCTGCTCCCAGGATTGCCCTCACAGCCATGGGGAGCCAGGGGACCCACAGCCCTTTCCTCATCCAGGCTTGGGTCATGTCCGTTCCTGCCCCATGCCAAGGAGCTGGTGGGGAGTGGTTCCCACAAGGAGGTGCACAGTTACTCAATCACTCTACTCTTATCTCATTAAAATTATGAATTATTATCCCAAAAAACTGCTTCATTACAGACAAGTCATGTAACTGCTGGTCAGGATTTGGGCAGGGGAAGCAGTGGCTGAGACAGAGACTCGTGGACAAGGGTTTATCCAACCCCAAAGCCAAGGATCAGCTTGGGAAGCACAAGGGAGCAGCCAGTCAAGGCAACATCCAGGTGTTCTCAGAGCCAGGTGAGAGGCTGCACAGGGAGCACGACCTTGGATGGTGTAGGAGCTGGGAGCTGGGTACCTCTGCCCCAGAGGATTGCACCAGGCCAGGCTGGCAGGCCATCCCAGCCCCGCCCGCTGTGTCATCCACTCCTGCAGCGTCCGCGGCAGGGCAGGGCAGGGCAGGGGGGGCTCCCCCACCAGTGCCTGGCACTGCCTGGAAAGGTGGGGCGAGGCACACCCAGCCCCCAGGGCATCCCCCCTGCCTGTATCCACACGCTCTGAGGGCCATTCCTGCACGTTCATGCTCCTCTTCTTGGCCTGAGCGTGTTGGGAATGGGGTGGGAGGACAAAGGGACGTGGCAGGTCCTGGGCAGGACGATCCCCACTTCAGCACCATTCCCGGTGTGCCTGAGCCTCCCTCCCGGGTCAGTGTGCTGTGCTGCTCCTGGAAGGTGCTGGCAGAGCTGCCAGGCTGGCTGGAGGCAGGGCCTGGCATTGCCAGGCTCACTGCAGCTGTCACAGCCTCACAGCACTGCAGCTGACAGCCCCCTGGCGAAAAAGGTGACGTTCCGGTCCTGGATCTTGTACTGGTAGACCTGGACGAGGTCCTGCTCCCCCACTTGCTGCAGGGACACCCTCTTGATGATCTTCATCTGCAAAGGGAAATGACAGGAGTATCATCATGTCATCCCTTGGGCTGCCCCCACACCTCTGGCTGCCTGCAGGGAAGGGATCACTGATAAATATGCAGCTGCCTGTCCCCTCAGTGGCAGCCCCTGCTGAGGGACCACACCGGCCCCACAGCCCTCCCAGCCCTGAGGAGACCACCAGAGGCCAGGCACACATCCACCCCTTGGGCAAACTTCACAGGAAATTGGGATTTTTCTCTGCCAACACCACCCTGGGGTGGGAGAAACCGGTGCTGCAGCTGCTGTATAAACCCTGCAAAGCTTGTGCAGGTGGAGGTGGAGGTCCCCAGACATCCCCACAGGAGTGGATTCACAGCCCTAAGAGCCTGGGTGTTCCAGCAGGTCCTGTGCCCACAGGATTGGTCCTTAACCAAGCTGTCCTGGCTGTCTCCCACAGCCACTGCAGGTGACAGGGACATGTGCCACCTCTGGGTGCCCTCCCAGGCCTCACCTGCCCGTGCACATCCTTGCAGAAGCCAGTGGCCAGCCCCTCTGCCCACAAGATCAGGTCACTGTGGTGGCACAGAGAGTTCACAACCAGCTCATTCTCCTCGTCTTCCGAGGCCTCACTGCTGTGAACCAGCACCACGACGTTCCCCTGGAACGGGAGCAGCACACAGGGATGAGTACTGGATGGGCCTGATCCCTCAGGGGAGGGAAGGGGAGGTGTAAAGGGAGCTTGCACAAAGGTCCCCACTGAGCTACTCAGACATCCCCCAGTATGGTCTGAGCTGAACTCCACTAGGAAAATAACCAGCAGCTGCTGGTGGGGGAGAGGCTGGACATACCCCAGCCATGTCCTGGGCTGATCCCACAGAAATTGGGGAAGGTGGGATTGTGCCCCTCTGCCCCCTGAGGGGAGACCCCAACCCCTGCAGGGCTGCCCCAGCCCTGGGAGTGTCCAAGGCCAGCTTGGATGGGGCTTGGAGCAGCCTGGGCTGGTGGAAGGTGTCCCTGCCCATGGCAGGGGTGAGCCTCGATTAGCTTTGTGGTCCCTTCCAACCCCAGCCATTCTGTGATTGCATGACCTATAAACTCTGGAGGAGCTTGCTGTGTGTACACTGTGCACACACACATACATGTGATGTGCAGCCTACAAATAACTGGAGTCTGTTGTGAGGCAGAGCCTGGCTGAACCAGCCCCTGGGGCCGGGCAGAGGGCACTGCCTGGATCCAGAGCAGGCACATAAAGAGGTGGCCAAAGGGCTGCAGCAACACTCACACCATCCCAGCTCTGACAGGGAGCAAAGGGGTCCCCACACACCCACTCCATTAAAATCCATCCCCAGCCTCTGCCTCAGCCAATGCAAGTCAACAAGGACTTAAAATAACATGGAATTCTCAGTCAATTAAAATGTACTTGAAAGCTTTAGAACATCTAAGACAGGAATAGAAAAGTGTTAGTGTGATTTAGCAGTTTGTAGCTGCTTTGGAGGTAAATATTCTCCACAAGCAGAACATCCCCTGCCAGCACACAGAACAGTGAAGGGCAGGATGATCCCACCCAACACCAGTGCCTTCATTGCCCAGCCCAGCAGAGAAGTGTCTGGGAGGGGACACTGGGATGTGGTGGCAGAGTCTGGATGTGACTGTGACCATTTCTGGCTGTGGGTGCCCCCAGGAGCTGGTACATCACTGGGGAGGTCTCTGTACATCATCACAGCCCCCTGGAAACCAGCCAGGGCAACACGCAGGTGCTGGAGCTTGGTGGGAGCAGGGACTGGGTGTCCTCCAAGAGGACCCTCAGCTCTGTCCCCTGGGACAGTCACCAGCCCCTCACATAACCCATTTCCCCTCCCCTGCACACCACGGGTGTGAGTCAGGATTTCTGGAGATCCAGGAGCTCCAACAAATACTGTTTTATACCTCAAATCCCTGTTCACACACCAGGGACACTGAGAGCCCTTCTGTGAGCAGCACTTCCTGGGAATCCAGGGGCACAGGAGCCTGCACAGGGACTGAGGGACTGACACAACTCCTGAGAGTGGCTCTGGAGCAGGAATCCCCCTGTACAGGGACTGAGGGACTGACACAGCTCCTGAGAGTGGCTCTGGAGCAGGAATCCCCCTGCACAGGGACCCAGGGACTGACACAGCTCCTGAGAGTGGCTCTGGGGCAGGAATCCCCCTGCACAGGGACCCAGGGACTGACACAGCTCCTGAGAGTGGCTCTGGGGCAGGAATCCCCCTGTACAGGGACTGACACAGCTCCTGAGAGTGGCCCCAGAGCAGGAATCCCCCTGCACAGGGACTGAGGGACTGACACAGCTCCTGAGAGTGGCCCCAGAGCAGGAATCCCCCTGCACAGGGACTGACACAGCTCCTGAGAGTGCCCCCAGAGCAATGATCTGAATTTCCTGGACAGCCCAAGCCTTCCAAACCCCTACCCTGGTCAGGTAGAAGGAAAATAAAGCCAGGCCTTGCCCTGCAGGCCCAGCCCCGCCCAGCAGGGGCAGTACCTCCAGCTGGCAGCACACGGACACACGGCAGTAGTGGATGAAGTCCAGCACGGCCACTGGGGTGGCCCCCAGGCTCAGCAGGACACTCAGGTCATCCACCAGCAGCACGGGGCCCTTCCAGGAATCGCTGTCCGAGGGGGTCAGGGACACCCGGACAAACTCAAACAGGGCTCTGAGGTCAGAGGTGCTCCCACTGCAAGAGATGAAGGAGGTGTCAAGGCCTGGCATCACCTGCTCACCCACTGACCCAGCCTGTCCCCTCCCTGCTGTCCCCACTGCTGTGACAGTCACCAGGCCCTGCACTGCCCTCCGTCCCTGTGTGTGGTGAAACCCTCCCACTGGCTCCAGGGATCACGGAATGGTCTGGGAGGGAAGGCATCTCACAGCCTGGCTCATTCCACCTCCTGCCATGAGCAGGGACACCTCTCACTGTCCCAGGTCTCTCCAAGCCCCATCCAACCTGGCCTTGGACACTCCCAGGGAGGTGTTTTGCTCTGAGCTTCCCATGGGATGTGAAAGTGAAGTGGGAATAAAATCAAAAGCCAGCACAGATACAGCAGCACTGTTCTCCTGGATAAGAACAAAACTCAAAATAATGAAATAAAGGAATGAAACAACTTGGCTGGTGTTTTGTTTGACACAACCCTGTGGAGTGTCAAAATAAATGTTTCTCTGAACTTGTAACATGCTAGCAATGAGAATGGGGGTAGAAACTCCCCCAAAATGGTGTGCAGGGGGACAGAATGCCTCTATGAGCAGCAGGGAGGGACAGGCCAGGAGGGATGTGCCCAGTGCTGGTGTTTCCCTTCACTTGGGGCCTGGGGGTGCTGCCAGTGCTGGCAGGACACACGAGGGGAATGCTTTGTGCTGTGCTCACCTCAGGAACTGCAGAGGACTGGGCTGCCCTGGCTGCTCCTCCTCCTCCTCCCCAAACAGCAGGTCAAGGCAGGATTTGAGGCCCTCCAGGAAGACGAGCTGTCCCCTCTCCTTGGCAGCCGTCAGATTGACTCCCTGGAGAGAGGAAATCAGGGGGGTCAGAGGGAGCAGCTCTGCAGAAATGGTGCAAACAGAACCATACAGGGCAACAGCCCAATTCCATCAAACCTTATCTCAGTGTGCTGATAAAGCCAGTGCTTCAGGGGTGAAACAGGTGGTTCTGTGACACACCGGGGGCACATTCACTCTCCTGTATTTCACCAGGAGATTAAAAAATCCCCACTGTGATTTAATGGGAGCTCAGGCATCCTGGAGTTCCTCCTGGGAAGCCAGCCTGGCAGCATGGGAGAACACCAGGTGCCTCTGCAGAGGCAGGGAGAGGATGGCCCAGGCTCCTCCAAGGACCTGCTGTGAGCAATCCCTCTTCCCTCCCTCTGTGGGTGGCAAAACCTTTTCATTTTCACTCTCTGCAGGTCATGGCTGTGGCAGTGCCAACTCCCCAGCACAGCCCACACACCTGAGCCAGGCACCCCAGCCCTTGCACAACACCTGGGAGGGAGCAGCCAGGGCTCCCATGGGAAGAGCCTCGGCCCTGACTCCACACGGAGCAGGAGGAGGGACCACGACAAACTGCCCAGGGCCACAACTCAAACCACAGCGAGCTCTCACCCTGTGTGGTGGGGAGACCAATGAGAGCCACGAGCTCTCAGCCCTGTGTGGTGGGGAGGCCAGTGAGAGCCACGAGCTCTCAGCCCTGTGTGGTGGGGAGGCCAGTGAGAGCCACGAGCTCTCAGCCCTGTGTGGTGGGGAGGCCAGTGAGAGCCACGAGCTCTCAGCCCTGTGTGGTGGGGAGGCCAGTGAGAGGCACGTGCTGGGCATGTGCAGCTCCCAGAGCTGCAGCAGACATGAACTGGCTCCAAGTGGAGATCACAGAAAGGTTGGGCTGGAGGGGCCTTTAAAGCCCATCCAGTGCCACCCCCTGCCATGGGCAGGGACACCTTCCACCAGCCCAGGTTGCTCCAAACCCCAACTGACCTTTCCTTGGACACTCCCAGGGATGGGGAAGCCACAGCTGCTCTGGGCCACCTGTGCCAGGGCCTGACCACCTTCATCATAGAAAAAACTTCTTCCTTATAACCAAGTTTAAGAGCTGGAGCTCATGAAGGTCAGGAGGGACCTTCTTGCTCTTTCCAACTCCCTGACAGGAGTGGGGAGCCAGGCCAGAGGGGTCGGGCTGTGCTCCAGGGAACAAGAGACAGGGTGAGAGGAAACAGCCTCAAGCTGTGCCAGGGGAGGTTTAGATCAGAAATTAGGGAATATCACTTTCCCAGAAGGGTGGTCAGGCACTGGCACAGCTGCCCAGGGCAGGGGTGGATCCCCATCCCTGGAGGGATTTCACAGCCCTGAGGATGTGGCACTTGGGGACATGGTCAGTGGTGACCTTGTCACATGGTCAGTGGTGGCCCTGACACATGGTCAGTGGTGGCCCTGGCAGTGCTGAGGGACAGTTGGGACTCAGTGGTCTCAGAGGGCTTTTCCAGCCGCAGTAATTCCATCCTCCCATGATCACATGCAGTTCAGTTATTCCCTGGGGGGTTGGATTAGGTGACCTTTTCAGGTCCCTTCCAACCCAAACTATTCCATGATTAACTGCCCAGGCTCAGTTTTGCAGCACTATGACTTTGGACATTGATATTCAGAATAATCTAAGGCTTGATCAAACTCCTGCCTGTGGCATCTGCTCCTGTTTTGACTGGAAGCTGCCTGGATTCCCAATCCTGCTGCCTGAGGAGAATGTTTCCCTTATTTTCCTTCCACTTGGCTGGGAAGGAATGTGTGCCTGAATGTTCATTTCTGCTCCAAACTCCCTCTATAAAGCAACAGATTTTTTTCCACACTTCCCCCCAGCAATAACCTCAAAATATCAGCATTATTGGGCAATTCCAAGCACACCTGATGGAAAACTCTCCAGCCAAGGACAGAACCACCTTTATGTGGCAGGTGAGGAGCAGGGAATGGCTGGCAAATAAATACCTGCTGTGCCATGAGACAGGGCTGGGCTGCACAGGAGCCTCACAAACCTCCTTCCCTCAGGGATTTCTGGAGCCCACACGACTGGGAACCTGCTGAAACGCCGTGACTAAATTCACTATTAATATCAGCAACTCAGCAGCTGATTTCACTTGTGCCTGAACCACCTCCTCCTGCACACACAAGCTCCCTGCACTTCAGCAGCAAAGAGTGGCCCCTCTCCAGCTGTCCATCCAGCCAGGAATGTCTCTGCATCCCATTCCTCTGGGAAGCTGCCTGGACTCGGGGCCCAGGGTGTCCCCTCAGACCAGAACTGCCACTCACCACTGCCCATTCCACAAGGGAAAGCAAAACATCTGGAGGAGAGCAAGCAATGGGGGGTGTGAGGCAGCAGGGATGAGCCCCAGCAGCAAACACAGCTGTGGGACAAAGAGTGGCCATTGGTGACCAGGCTCAGCCACCTCCCCTGGGCTGAGCTTGGAGCAGGAACAGCCCACAGGGACCAAACGGGGACAAACCTGTTTGTCCTTTACAACAAAACAAAGTTTGTCCAAACGAGGGTGGGAACACCAGCCTGGCCAAGTGCCCTGGTGCTGTTAGTCCTGCTACAGCCCAGCATGTTCTCTGCAAGGTCATGGCAAAAAACATGGACTGGCCCTGAAAATGAAGTGCAAATCCTCAGGAAAAGAGGCCACAGGCACAAAATGCCAGGAAAGTTTTTTCCTGCAAGTGAAAACACATCCCTGCATTTAGCTAACACACAGGGAATTGTTTGGGGCTGGTCAGACCCCCAGGGAAGCAGCAGATACCTGGAAGCACCACTCCAGCTGTGCATAGATATTCACTGTGTAACTGCACAGGGGCTACAAGGACCAGACCCACAAACCAGCACTGTGAAGACAGTAAATCCCCCCTGGCTCCAGGACCTTCCCCCCAGGCATGGGACCATCCTGCTCCCAGTGGAAACCAAGAGCATCCCTCAGTTCTAAAGCTCTTCCCAGTGCAGTCCTTCCTGAAGGCACAGTCATGGGATTACTAAGGTTGGAAAAGCCCTCTGAGACCACCGAGTCCAGCCATCCCCAGCACTGCCAAGGCCACCTCTGACCATGTCCCAGAGTGCCACATTCACAGGGCTGTTAAATCCTTCCAGGGATGGGGATCCACCCCTGCTCTGGGCAGCTGTGCCAGGGCTGGACAGCCCTTTCCAGGAGGAATTTCCCCACTATCCCCCCTGCCCCTGCCCTGTCCCTGTGCCCTCTGCTCCTGTCCCTGGTCTCTGTCCCTGTGCCCTCTGCTCCTGTCCCTGTTCTCTGTCCCTGTGCCCTCTGCTCCTGTCCCTGGTCCCTGTCTCTGTTCCCTCTGTTCCTGTCCCTGGTCCCTGTCCCTGTTCCCGATCCCCTGTCCCAGCTCCCGCTCCTGGCAGGGATTGCAGAGCCAGAAGGTCCCCCCTGAGCCTCCTTTTCTCCAGCTGAGCCCTCCCAGCTCCCTCAGCCCCTCCTGCTGCTCCAGCTCCTTCCCAGCTCCATTCCCTGCCCTGGACACATTCCAGCCCCTCAGTGCCTTGTTGGGAGGGTCCCAGAACTGCCCCCAGGATGGGAGGTGGAGCCTCAGCAGTGCCAGCACAGGGGATGGGCCTGTGTCACACCGTAGCTGGGACAAACCAGGTGCCATTGGCTTTCTTGGCCACCTGGGCACAGCTGGGCTCATGTCCAGCCACTTTGGATGGAATAACACAAAGCAGGTGGCTGCTCATGGTCCACATTGTCCCAAGCACTTCCCAGAGGAACTACAGCCTGATCCCTGCAGCTCTCCTGGCCAGCATGGGAAGCACAGAGGTTTGTCTGGGGCTCATCCCTGAGGAAGAGGAGATGGGAAGGGAGGAGCTGGTCCTTTGTGGCATGTGCAGTTCCCCTCCCTGCAGCTCAGGCCCCGCTGACCCCGGGGTTTGCTACAGCCAGGGACTGACCCCCAGCTGGCCTCCTGTACAGACCTACAGCAGCAAGTCCTTCAGCAGAACCAGGAGTGAAACTGCTCTGTCAGAGCCCTCTTTTCTGAGCCTGACGTGTTCGTCTGGGCAAGGGAGGATTAAAGCAAAGACAAGGTGTGATGGAAACTGGGATATAAATAACTGATGATGGGCAAAGGTTGGGAGGGGTTCACACCAACCAACCACAGGGGCACCTGGGAAGTTACAGTGTAAGAGTGACTCAGAGCTGGAAGCAGCTCAGCCCTTCGTGGAGCCCCCGGGCAAGCCATGCTGTTCTCATCACCTCCTTCATGGCAGCCACCTTTGCTGGAGTGTCAGACAGCAAATCATCCTGACCTGCACGTGAGCTCCAGCTAATCCTCGTGCTCTGTCCCTCCTCAGCCTCTCCCACAGGGAGACAACAGCAGCTCCTGTTAATCCACACCAGGGAATCTCACCACGTCAGGAACACAGCAACAGACACAGAATCACAGAATGGATTGGGTTGGAAAAGACTTCCAAGATCATCAAGTCCAACCCTTGATCCAACCCCACTGTGATCACCAGCCCAGGGCACTCAGTGCCCTGGGCTGGTGATCACAGTAGGGTTGGATCAAGACATGGTGGATTCTCACTCAGTGCCACATCCATAAAATCACAGAATCACAGAATGGATTGAGTTGGAAAAGACCTCCAAGATCATCAAGTCCAACCCTTGGGCCAACTCCAGTCCCTTTACCAGATCATGGCACTCAGTGCCATGGCCAAGCTCACTTGAAAAACCTCCAGGGATGGGGAATCCACCCCCTCTCTGGGCAGCCCATTCCAATCCCTCAGCACTCTCTCTGCAAAGAAGTTTTTTCTGCTCTCCAACTTCAATTTCCCCTGGCAGAGCTTGAGCCCCCCGTGCCCCCTTGTCCTATTGCTGAGTGCCTGGGAGAAGAGACCAACCCCCACCTGGCCACAACTTCCCTTCAGGGACTTACAGATAGGGATGAGGTCATGATCCTGCTCTAGGAGCAGGCAAGGATCCCACATTTACCAGCTGAATCTCCTCCCCACTCAGCTGCTGTGCCCCAATTCCTGCCCTATTTAACAAGTTCCCCCCAGGATTTCTCCTCTCTGCAGCACAGAGGCCGGGACAGCTCCGTGCTGGGACAGCCCTGGGAGCTGGTTTGCTCAGCAGGGATCTGCTCCACAGGGGAACAGCACGTCGAGATCCACCTATGAGTTACAGCCCCACACGAAACGCTGCCTTTGCTCAGCCTGTTTCATGCACCTCAGACCACTGAGCTCCCTTCAAAGGTAAAAACCCAGCAGTAAATACAACACAGTTGTTGAGCAGCACCCAAACTTCACCCATGTTTCCAGGAGGGAATGCAGTGGATGCAACACCTGGCTCCTCAGCACCTGACAGGCTTCATGGATTCCCAGCAGAGCCAGAGGAGGGAGGACCCACACAAGCCCTCACCCCTCCAGCCCTGGAAGGTCACCTGGGCTTCCCACCTGGAGCATTTCACCTCTCTGAGGGTTGTACCAATTGCTGAGAGCAGCAGTTTGGAGCTCAGGCAATTTGCTGACACAGGGAATTATCCTGCCTACCTTGTCTCTCTGTTTAATCATTTCAGGGCACACATAATCCTTGCCCCCACCACGGGAAGGAACTCCCTGAGAACATGGGAAGGTGTGGCTCCTCACACAGCTCACACTGATGGCTTGTCCCACAGGTGTCCCTCTGAACAGGTGACCCAGCTCAGAGTAACCACCAGACAGGACACACAGTCCCCTCAGGAGCTGCCGTGCCACGGGGCCAGCGTGTCCTGCAGGTGTGCAGGGGCCCTGGGGACACCCACACCGTGGCATTGCCTCCCCTGAGGATTAAGGAGACTCCATGTACCAGTGTGGGCCTGTCTGGGGAACGCTGATGCCCAGAGAACATTCCTAAGCACGGAGAAAGAAGCTGCCCAGCTCCTGGCAGTGCCCACGGGGCTCCTCACAGCCAGGTTCTGCCCTGATATGCTCTCCATTCCCACCACAATCCTGGAATCCCCACCAAGGCTTGGAAACATCACCTGCAATTCCTGTCCCCCATTTCCAATCCTTCCCACCCAACAGAGCCCACGTGGAGCTGTGATTATGAGCCAATGCCAAGAGACTCACCAGCTTCTGTGCCACGATGTTGTAGTGACTGAAGGACTGGAGCAGGGCCACGAAGCAAACCTTGCAGCCAGCTGGGGAGGGCAAACACGAGTAAGCAGTGCCCCTTGGCAGGGCTGTTATCAGGGCCCATCGATCACAGCTCCCAAGCCACAGACCTGGCTCGAAGGACCTCGATGTGAGGCAGGTCTAGGCTGAGCTCTCCTTGGTTTTTACCCTTCTGGAGGAATTCTGCATTAGGGGAAATGTTAGTTGAAGAAGAGAGGGAAAGGAACAAGGTGACATCAAAGCAGTGCAAGGCCCCTGTTTTGCCTTGTGCCCTGGGACCTGCTGGCTCTGTTTGCTGGGGTTACTGTAAGGGGCCAATGGCCGACCATGACATGAACTGCTGAAACCACCGACGTGCCAAAAATCCCCATCTGGGCTCTCATAGGGCAGGTGACCTTGAGAGGAAAAACACACACAACAAGGACCTTTTACAGACACCCAACTCACTACACTGTGATCTTGGAAAGCCACGTGACAGCCTGGCCTTAGGGGTATGAACACAATCAGGGCTTGCCAGGACATGGATTTCAAGTGGAACAAGTCAGTGGCCCCAGTCAGCTGAACCTTCACAGGGAGGTCCTAAAGGTTTGGGGCACACTAAGCTGACAACACAGGGGTGCTGCAGACAGGGAACAACTGCCCCCAGGCCCTGGGGGAAGGGAGAGGTGACAGCAGGGACACCTGTCCTGAGACACATCCCACAGGGCTGCCCACTCACAAGGGATGAAGGCTTTTCCCAGGCAGATGGGCAGCTCCGGGCACCAGCTCCCAGGGCAGTGCTGTGGGTCAGCCCCAGCTCCCAGGGCAGTGGGGCAGGGCTGTGGGTCAGCACATCAGCAGAGCCACGATGGGCTGTGGGCAGCCCCCGGGGCAGTGGCTGGAAGCCCCTTTGAACCACTCACACCATTCCCCGCCTGCTCACCATGGCATTCCCTGCAGTTTCCCTCCTTCCATTCAGCACAGAGTATTTCACAGCAGGGACAGCCCCAGCTGAGGCAGGGGCAGCTCTGGGGGCAGGATGCCCTCACTCACCCCCTGCCCAGCACTCTGAGCTGCCTTCCAAGCCTGACAGTACCAGAGTGGCTGGAGCAGTGGCTGTGCCAGCAGCAAGCTGAGGAGCTGAGTGCAGTGCCTGCTCCACAGCATGGGAGGTTACTCACTGGGGAAGCCGTTCCCAGAGAAGCAATTAGGCAACCTGCCAGGCCCTTTGTTTGCTTCTTTACTCACTGTGAGCTTATCTGTTGTTAGTTGATGCTGATATGTGTAATTACATTATAAAACACCAGGCAGTGAGGAACTGCAGTCAACACCTGGCTGTCAGAGCCCCTGTGACACACAGGGATCCCCAGGATGGGTGACAAAACGAGGCACAGACACCACAGGATGTGCCCAAGGACACAGAGCGACTCCCAGCAACAACTCAGGGCTGGGATCCACAAATCCCAACTCCAGAGCTTTGCCTTAATCCCAGGGTGCCTCGCACTCTGCAAAGCCATGAAGGAACCTGGGAGGTTCCCTGGCCCAGGAGTGAGGAACCTGAGGATGCCCTGGCTCAGGAGTGAGGAACCTGAGGATGCCCTGGCTCAGGAGAGCTGCTGCTCACCCACCTCGGAGGTAGAAGGAGAGGAAATGGTGCACCAGGAAGCTGCCATCTGTCCGGGTGTCCCGCAGCAGGGTGAATTTACCCTGAAAAACAAGAAGCAAAATAACAGAGGAAGATGAAGGTACAAACTGTTCTTGATAGACAGGATGCCTGCTCAGGCTACAGGGAATTCTGCAGGTGTCAGTCAGAGGACAAAGTGGACCAGCCAGGCTCCAGCTGCCTGTTTACAAAGGGATGCCAGCACTTCTTCCTGACGCAGGCAGGCATGTGAACCACAGAACTCTTAAGGCTGGGAAAGCCCTCTGAGACCATCAAGCCCAACTGCTAACCCAGCACTGCCATGTTCACTGCTGAACCACAGCTCCACGTGCCTGATATGGAACTCACTGTTTTCTGAAAGAGCCACCCAGCATCTACAAACCTCTGCTGAGGCCCCAGCTGGCCCCCCACACCCTGTGCCCACCCCATGCCCTGGGAACACCTGGCTGTGCAGAGGACACTGAGGGGCAGCTCCCAGTGCTGGCACATCCACAGCCTTTGGTGCTGAACACGATCCTCATGGGGGTTCTGAGCAAGTTCCACCTCCCGGCTTTGTCCCACTCCCCTTCAGCTCACAGTTATCCTTTTCTGCAAGTGGCAGGGGCACAACAGCCACCCCTGCATTCCCAGTCCCCTCTCCCACAGCCACAGCCGGAGTCGTTGGTGTGTGTACAATGCCAGGCCAGCCAGAGCTGCTGCTCCTCTTGCCCCAAACAGCCCCCTGGCCCCTCCTCCAGGTTCACCTCCAACATGCCACACCCAGGGCAGAAAACCTTCTGACCAAACCTGCCTGGGCAGCAGAGCTCTGGGCACAGGGGATGAACCTTGTCTGATCAGGCAGGAAATTAATTCCGTTCATCAGGGTGCTCGTTATCAGCCCCAGTCTCATCAGGGTGTTTGTTTCCATTAAAATCTTAGTCAGGATGTTCCTCCAATCAATACAAATCATAGAAGGGCTGCTTGGAATCACAAAGAACTTACTGAAGGAGAATTTTTAACCCCTCCAAACAAGCCTTTTGCAGCAACAAGACATCTCTGCACAGGCAGTTCCCAAGGGATCGATCAGAGCTCCCTCCCCGGTCCCCACAGCCTAAAGCAGAGTGAATGGAACAGCAAATACTGAACAGGCCTGCAGGGAATGCAGAGCACAGCCCAGGGCAGAGAGGCTGCTCTGCCTCAGCCACAGAGACCTGTCCCCCAAACAGGGGCTGTGCCCCAGTGACCACTGCAGTGACAGGGACAGCACCCCAGTGACCACTGCAGTGACAGGGGCTGTGCCTCAGTGACCACTGCAGTGACAGGGACAGCACCCCAGTGACCATTGCAGTGACAGGGACAGCACCCCAGTGACCACTGCAGTGACAGGGACAGCACCCCAGTGGCCACTGCAGTGACAGGGACAGCACCCCAGTGACCACTGCAGTNTCCAATCAATACAAATCATAGAAGGGCTGCTTGGAATCACAAAGAACTTACTGAAGGAGAATTTTTAACCCCTCCAAACAAGCCTTTTGCAGCAACAAGACATCTCTGCACAGGCAGTTCCCAAGGGATCCATCAGAGCTCCCTCCCCGGTCCCCACAGCATAAAGCAGAGTGAATGGAACAGCAAATACTGAACAGGCCTGCAGGGAATGCAGAGCACAGCCCAGGGCAGAGAGGCTGCTCTGCCTCAGCCACAGAGACCTGTCCCCCAAACAGGGGCTGTGCCCCAGTGACCACTGCAGTGACAGGGACAGCACCCCAGTGGCCATTGCAGTGACAGGGACAGCACCCCAGCGAGCACAGCAATGAGACATGTCCTTCATGGATGAGCCTGGAGGAGTCTTTGAGCTCCAACAGCACATGCCCAGATGTTCAGGGGTTTCTCTCTTGCAACTCCACCTGCTCCAGCTCCCCTCCTCCCCAGCACAGCCCCCCAAGAGCAGGCTGAGTGTCCCCATGTCCCCCTGCTGTTGTCACTCTGAGCACGGCATTTCACTGCTCCAAACCTTGCAGTGATAACCAGCCCTCAATCCTGCTGATGGAGGGATGGAGGGATGGATGGAGGGAGGGATGGATGGATGGATGGATGGATGGATGGATGGATGGATGGATGGATGGATGGAGGGATGGAGGGAGGGATGGATGGATNGGTCCCTTCCAACCCAAGACACTCTGATTCTATGATTAACGTTTTACCTGTACAGTTATCACACTGGGTTAGGTTGTTTAGTTCCAGCGTGACTTCATTCGCACAAAACCTGCCTGAATAAACTAATTTAGTGCCCTGAAAGACAAGAAGCTGTAGAATACCCCTGGCCCGGAGCAGCGCCGGGTCTGAGCCACATTTGTGTTGTTATTCACCACTCGGCAGCGACCACGCACGGCCACAGCGCGGGAGCAGGTCCCGGGCGCTGACAGGGGAACCAGCACCGTGAGGGGCTGCGGGGAGCCGGGACCGAGTGAGAAACGGGCCGGAGGCCGCTCCGCCCGGCACTACCGCGGCCGTCGCCTGAGGCCGCGCCCCTCGCAGCGTGCCCCGCCGCTCCCAGCAGCGCCAGCAGGTCCCTCCCGCCCCCGGCCCGGCCCCTCGGCGCCCTCTCACCGCCTCCGGGCGCTCCGGGGAGGCCCCGAGCAGCTCGTTGAGCTCGGCGAACATGGCGGCGGGCGCTGAGGGGCGGCCGAGCGCGGGAACGGCGGCGGGAGCGGCTGCGCATGCGCCGCGCGGGCGGGCGGGCGGGAGCGCCCCCTGCTGGAGGGGCCGGAGTGCGGGGCCGCGTCCCACCGTAATTAACGGGGCACATCCGCGTCCCACCGTAATTAACTGGGGA
>VWZD01010764.1:96334-110599 GCA_013396695.1 Sakesphorus luctuosus
GCTGGAGCCCGGGATGTGCCAGGGGATGCCGCTGGAGCCCGGGCTGCTCCGCTGTCAGCATTAGGGGGCATCCCACGATCCTGATAAACACCAAGCACCGGGAAAGGGGAGGGAGGCGCTGCCGTGACTCGGCTCTTCGGGACCGCAAATGACCCACCCTGAGGGACTGTGAGGCTTTGGGAGGGCAATCGATGGCAGCAGGGGACAAGGCTGAGGAAGAGAGGGCCACCAACACCTCGGGCAGTCCCTGAGCTGCGGGAACACAAGGAGTGTTTGGCTCAGGCTCGGTTTTCCCTCACCTTTCCTTTAGGGCGATTGTTGTAGGAAAGAGGGGCTGTGTGAAGGTTGGGCTGAGCCACTGCAGCTGCTTTTCTCTTTATTCCCTGTGTCTGTGTGTGTGTTACCTTTCAAATGTCTCATCCCGCCCTCCGTGCCTTCCTGGGAGCGCTTGGAGGAGCATTCCCAGCGCCCGAGGCCCCGCGGCTGCCGCAGGAACGTTCTGTGTCCCTTCCTGTGCCTGAACCGGTGACTGGGCTGTGAAAGGGACTTTCTCTCCCCTTTCCCTTTGATACCTTCAATCCTGGCAAAGCTGCAGCTGAAAGCGCCTTTAAAAGTCCAAATCGCTCGGCTTTTGTCTTGCCCCCCTTTCAGGGCGCTGGGAACCCCGGGCTGATCCCAGGGAGTCCAGGAACCGGCTCAGTCCCTGCAGCCAGAGCCTCAATTCCCAATTCTGCTTTGAGAGAGCCCGGCCCCTTCCTGGCGTCTGGATCACAGCGCTGGGCTGTGGAGCCGCAGCCTGCCAGCAAAGGGGGCCCGTGGAGCCCGGAGGTGCCCCTGGACGTGCCCCCGGAGGTGCCCCTGGAGCTGCCCCACCTGGAGTTGCCTCCAGCGCTGCCCCACTTGGAGTTGCCCCCGGAGCTGTCCCCGGAGCTGCCCCACCTGGGCTCCATCGCTATTCAGGCAGAGCCGCCTCATCCAGCCCCCTCTTGTCTGCCCTGCCACGTTTCCCTCCCCAGGGTTCCCTCCCCGGGGTTCCCTCCCCGAGGTTCCCTCCCCGGGGTCCCCTCCCCGAGGGTTCCCTCCCCGGGGTCCCCTCCCCGGGGTTCCCTCCCCGAGGTTCCCTCCCCGAGGTTCCCTCCCCGGGGTCCCCTCCCCGGGGTTCCCTCCCCGAGGTTCCCTCCCCGAGGGTTCCCTCCCGAGGGTTCCCTCCCGAGGGTTCCCTCCCCGAGGGTTCCCTCCCCGCTCCTCCGGCACCCGCAGAGCCCTCAATGCCTTGGAAATGACACGGTAAATCCTCCCTTTTTCTCTTCCCGGTGGGAAGGGGACCAGACCCGCATGCAAAGCACAGCGGCGTCTCTCAAACCCCTCTTGTCCTGCCTCAGATATTCCCTCCCACACCCCAGGATTGTTCCCGTGCGAGGGCAGCGAGGGTTGTGCTGTTGGAGCCGCTGCCCCTTCCCCTCCCGTCTGCGCCGGGTTTATCTCCCGGGTTTACCGGGAGCTTTTCCCAGAGCAGCCCGAGGGGATCCAGAGCAGCCCGAGGCGATCCAGGGGTCCCCACGCTGCTCCCAGGGATGCTCCCGGGTCAGCCCAGGGGGGAAAAAGCGATTCATGCCCCAAAGTAGAAAAACCCCCAGCAGACCAAACAAAACCAATGAATCTTGCAGTGTTTGAGGCGATTCCCAAAGCGTGACAGGGTAAAACCTCCAGGTAAGGATATGGAAAATGATTTTTAGGGAGAAGGCATTTGGATTTAACTCTTCTGGTTGTTATTTATTGCTGAGCTATCCAGGATATTCCCATCCCTGTGAGTTTTAGTGCACAAATCCGATTCCTCCCCAGGAAAAGGAGGGTTTCCTTCCCCGGGGATGCCTCGGCCTTTGCTGATCCAAAGCCAAGAGCTTTAGGGATGCTCTGGAGTCAGAAAGGAGCATCAGTGCTGGGGCCAGCCAGGGGAGAGGCAGCAGATGTGGGGCCGAGTGAATGGCCTGGGAAGAAAAGCCTCGGGACAAATTGCACCTCCTCAATGCCGGCCCTGCCGCGGCAGGAGCAGCTGGAGGGATAATGGATGAGCTGCGCCGGGCGCTGGATCGCTCTGAAGAAATGCAGAGAGCAGAGTGTGAAAGGATGTGTGAGGCAGTGACAGGAGGGGGGACAGGGAGCCCCATCCAGCCTCACCCCCCTGCCCTGACCACCCCCTTTTCTTTAGGAAAACTCAGGGAAAACTGCTCTGCTTTGGCTGTTCCTGTGTCCTTTGTCCTGGCAGGGCTGGGAAAAGCCCCGTCAGTGAATCCACAGCCCCCGGGTATTTACAGGGCTGGGATTCCCTGAGGCTGGAGATGATGGAACAGTTTGGGCTGGGCTGCAGGGCTAAGGCAGCACGGAGGGGATGGGGAAGAGATGGATGGATTGAGATCCTGAGGTAAAATGGCTGAGCTGCCTTTAAAAGACTCCAACAAAACCATGGCACAGGAGCAGCATCAGCATCTCCCTCCTTCACCTTCTCCTTCACTGGGTGCCTGAGGCCACATCTGCAGGCTGGGGGTACCCTCACCTCCAGGTATTCCTTGTCCTGGAAGATTTCATGGGAGATGGGCATAGAAAAATACAAGATAAATAGAGAAAACTGACAGGAAGGGCAACGATGTTTATTCTTTCCCATTTTGAATATTTTTGCCTGTTTGTATTCACATAAACAAACACATCCCTGGTGAATGGAGCAAGCGGGAAAAATGCAGGAGAAAATTAATAAGAATTCCCACTGTGAGCCCCCAGAGCAAGGACAGAGCTCACAAACCTGCTCTGCAGAGTCTGGCAGAGGGAGGAAATGCAGTGCTGACATTTCTCGTGCAGGAAAAGCAGGATCACTGAGCATGAGGCTGGAGGGGCCTGGGGGGGTGGCTCAGAAAGATCCACCCAGCCCCAGCCTTTGCTGGCAGATGTTTGTCCATCCTGCCCCGAGGACCCCTCAGTGACAGCCCCCCAAACCCCCTGGCAGGTCCTTGCAGCACCCCCTGTTCCCACTCCTTGGCCCACCCAGAGCTCCCTCCCTGGGTTTATCCAGGGCTCTTCGTGGCTGTGGGGAATCATTTCCTGCATTGGGACAGCAGGGAGAGAAACAAACCAGTTCTGATTCAACCCTCAGCTCACCTTTAAAACTCACTTTGCCATTTCAAAGCAAAATGCCACTGGCTCTCCACGAGGGATCCCCAGGCAGCAGAGACTGAAGAATCCCTGGGAAATGTGCTGAAACCAGCAGGGTCTGGCAGCAAAGTCAGCTCACCAGGGACCCACCAAGGTCCTGGAGATGGCTGGGAGCAAAGTGGGATCAGAGCAGGCAAGGGAAGAGCTGTCCCTGTCCCAGCTCCAGGAGTTTGGCTCCCTAAAGCCAGGGGTCCTCTGTGCCAGCCTCCTCCCCCCTCACCCCCCTCCCCCTCCTTGGCCCCTCTTCCTCACCACCTTTCCCCATCCTGCTGTTCCTCTGGCCCCTCTGACCTTTCCTGCTGCAGCACTTCCATCTCAGGGCTCTCCCACAGCTTGTCTTTCCCTGCCCTCTCCTCTTCCCACTGATTCCATGTCCTGAGCACAGCCCAGACAGTTGCAGAGATCCTTTGCCCACCCCACATCTGCATCCCAAGCCTGGATCCCCAGGCAGAGCTCAACCTACCAATGAGTCTCTCCTTCCTGAAATCTCCTCTTTTCCAGTGTCTGCACAAACCCCCCTGAGTCTGGCTGGCCTGGTGCTCCCCTCCCTCCCTGCCAGTCTGCCATGGCACCAGGCTTGTCTCACTGCTGCTCTGTGCCCCCACCCACCAGACTGGCCCATCTGCCGTCTCTCCCCTCCATGGGAAGTTCTCAGCTCTCAACATGAGCCTCATTTTCACGCTGCATTTTTGGAGCTCCCAGAAAAGGCAACTGAGACTCCCAGGAGTTCCTGCAGGATGGCCCTGGAGTCCTTCAGATTGTATCCATAGGTTAAATCAGAGTGTTGGAGTGGCTTGGGTGGGAAGGGATCTTCAAGACCATCCAGTGTCACCCCAGCCATGGGCAGGGACACCTCCCACTGTCCCAGGGTGCTCCAAGCCCTGTCCAGCCTGGCCTGGGACACTTCCAGGGATGGGGCAGCCACATCCACAAGGCTTTTAAATCCCTCCAGGCATGGGCTCTCCACCCCTGTCCTGGGCAGCTGTGCCACTGCTGGGTAACCATTTCCATAAGGGAGTGTCCCCACTATCCCCCCTGCCCCTGCCCTGGCCCAGCCTGAGGCTGTGCCCTCTGCTACTGTCCCTGTCCCCTGTCCCTGTTCCCTCTGCCCCTGTTCCTGTTCCTGTCCCTGTGCCTCTTGCCCCTGTCCTCCTGTCCCTGTTCCCTCTGCTCCTGTCCCTGTGCCCTGGAGCAGAGCCTGACCCGTCCCAGCTCCCCCCTCCTGGCAGGGATTGCAGAGTCTTTCAGACTGTTCCCATGTCTCCCTTGGTCTCCAGATCTCCACACTTCCCACTGCTCTTTCCTGGATCTCTCATCTTTCTCCATGGTCTCCTGAACCTTCTCCCTTGGGTTCCACCTTTCCTTACATGACATGCCCCAAAGTGGATCCACTCTTGTAAACCCTTATCCCTCCCTGTGCTACCAAACACATCTGAGGTGACTTTAACTGATTTCTGCCCAACAGGGCTCAGGTGGCTCTGACTGGTTTCCCAGGTTCAGAGGATGAAGTTCAGGGATCTCTGAGTGCCTGGTCAGTGTTGCCATCCCTGCAGTGACCACTGTCCTGGGGCCAGCACAGCACCTTGTTCATTGGGGTGGGCATCTGCTTGCTCTTGGCATCTTTAAAGATTGTTAAAAAAACCCAACCCTGATTTTAAAGCAAACCAGTGAACCCCTTGAATTCCCAGCCCCCTTTGCCAACCACCTTCCCCCTTCCCTGAGTCCCGACCAGCACTCCCTTCTCACTTTCCTCCTGCTGATGGAGCCTTTTCTTCTTCCTCTTAATGATTCCTGCCCATTTCCATCTCAATTTGGCCCTTCTGATGTCTCCCCACATGCCTGTGCTCCCCTTGTCACTGTCCTTAGTAATCTGACCCAGTTCCCACTTTCCACGAGCCTTTTCCCTGAGCCCGAGGTCAGTGAGACGCTCGTGCCGTGGCCAAGCTGGTTCCTGCCGTGTTTCCCCTTGGGCTGGGGCTGTGTGTGCACTTTGCAGGGTTCCTTTGAAGTCCTGCCAGCTTCCTCAACTCCTTTCACTTCTAAACCTGCCTCCCCCGGGATCCCCCTCCCCACTTCTCCAAGTGTCTCGCCATCCCTTGTCTTTATTTTTCCCTTTTCTTCCACATCCCCCCGTGAGGGGCATGAACTTGGTCACTCCATGCTCAGGCTCAGCCAATTTTCCTCCTGCCTTTACATTCCAAACCATTCCCTGGGGAGTGGCTGCCACCACGGCCAGTGCCCTTCTCCTGCCTGTCCCAGTAGGACCAGTAACTGCTCCCTGAGCTCCCAGTGCCACAGGGGGCTGCCATGGTTGAGCCCATCCCAGTGCATGCCCAGCTCATCATTCCCACACTGGGCATTTTGCAGCTTATGAAGTTAAAAGAATTTTGCTTTTCTCCTGCCTGTAAATCCAACAGGGACTCAGTTTACTGCTGGAATCTCTCCCTGTTCCAGCCAGGCTGAGGGGAATGGAGTGGCTGGTATTTCCCAGCACTAAATACTGACTGCTGGTGCTTTCTGGCTACACCAGTACCAGTCACAGGTACCAGTCACAGGCTCCTACAAGCCAGGAGGCAGCTCAGGGATGGTGGGAACACCTGGATGTCACCAGAGATGCTCCCACAGTGACCTACAGGACGTGTCTCCTCCCAAATCTGCCTTTGGGTCACTGGGAACACCCCAGAGCTCCCCATATAACGCTCCTGATCTGGGGGGTGGCAAAGCAGCTCCCAGGGGTGGTCCAAAGGGGTTTGGGAAAGGTCCCTCAAGCCTGACCCTCCTTTCCCTGGGGGCAGGTGGGGCAGCTGCAGGTGGAGGGAGCAGGACCATCCGTGGGGAGGAGGGTGGGCAGGAGCATCAGCCAGGGGGAAAGGAGACAGCCAGCCCTGTCTTCCAAATATTCCTCAAAGGGAAAGGGTGAGGGACCAAAGGGAGTGGTGTCAGGGGTGTCTCAAAGGGCACAAGGGGCAGACATGGCATGGCCAGCTCCTGGCAGCTCAGGGAGGGACAGACAAACCTGGGATCCCACGGGAACAGTGGGAGCAGCCAGGGCAGAGGCTGACAGGGACTGTGGAGCTGCTACTCCCACCCCTCCTGCCCTCCTGGCCTGGGCCTGGCCTGGGCCTGGCTGGGGAATGGGGACTGGCTGGTGAACTGGGACTGGCTGGGGAATGGGGACTCTTGGCCACTGAATCAGACTCAGCTGATGAATTGGGATTGTTGGTCAGAGAATCTGGGCCAGTGAATTGGGACTCTTGGGTGGTGAATCCTTGTTTCAGCTGGTGAATCAGGACTCGGTTGGTGAATTGGGACGTGGTTGGTCCATCAGGACTCAGTTGGTCAGTCGGGACTCGGTTGGTCAGTCGGGACTTGGTGGGTCAGTCAGGACTCAGTTGGTCAGTCAGGACTCGGTTGGTCAGTCAGGACTCAGTTGGTCCATCAGGACTCGGTTGGTCAGTCAGGACTCAGTGGGTCAGTCAGCACTCAGTTGGTCAGTCAGGACTTGGTTGGTCAGTCAGGACTCAGTTGGTCAGTCAGGACTCGGTTGGTCAGTCGGGACTCGGTTGGTGAGTCAGGACTCGGTTGGTCCATCAGGACTCAGTGGGTCCATCAGAACTCAGCCATGAATCCCGACTCCAGCTATTTTGTCCCGGGCAGCAGGAGCTCATCAAGGGAAGAAAGGCCCCTTGTCTGGGGTCGTGGCTCCAATCCTGTTGTGTGTCTGTGAGAGAAAAGAGGACGCTGGAGCGAGGATGGCCGATGCCAATTCCCTTCCAGTGTCCCATGCCAGCCCTGCTGGGCCACAATGGGCCCAGCCCCCCCAGCAAACCAACCAAGCATTGAAATTTAATGGCTGTGCTGGGCCCGGGGTGATTAGGCTGTGATTAAAGCCCATGTGCTGCTTTGCTGGCTCTGAGGCAGATTCCTGCCCAGGGCCCGTGGGTGCCCAGACAGCACATGGTGCCCGCTCCTCACTGTGCCCCTGCTCTCCCTGGGGACAGAGCCTGGGCCCTGGGGACACCCATCTCCAAACCACAGTGGGGTGAGAGCCCCTGGGCCGGGAAGGGCCCCCCAGCTCCGAGGCACAGCGAGGGACAGTGACCCAGAGCCACACGGGGCTCCAGGGCTGCTCGTGGGCACCTGGAGTGAGATGGGAATGGAGTCTGTGCCTTCCTGGAGGAAATGGGAGTGCTCTGGGCAGGTGAGTCAGGTCTGATGGAGCGGGAATGGGGGGGGTTGTGGGGGTCCCAGTGACACCCCTGAGCGGGGGGGCAGGGGGACAAATCCCCCAGGGCCCCAAACACCGGGGTGTGAGCAGGAGCACCCCCAGACCTGCTGAAATCCCTGGGACTCGGCTGTGTCCCAAATCCCAGTAAGTCCCTACAGCCCGTGGGGGGGAGCGGGATGGCTCCGGTCTCTGGGACTCCCCCACTGCTCACCCCAAACTGAGGGGTTGCCCCAAGGAATCACCACCCAGCGCTACAGTGGGGCTGCCCCACCACTGCCCACCTTGGCTGTGTGGGGGCTCCTCAGAAGGGACAAGAATGGGTGGTGAGGGAAGGTGGGCACCACTCCAAGGTGCCACTCCTGGAGCCAGGAAAAGCTCTGGGATGGAGGGGCTGTGCTGGGATGGAGGGGCTGTGCCCTGCCACCCTCTTCTCCAAGGTGACACTGTCTGGGATGGAGGGGCTGTGCCCTGCCACCCTCTTCTCCAAGGTGACACCATCCCTGACGGATCTCTCCCCAGGCAGTGTCCAGCTGGACCCACAGGCACCATGAGGAAGGAATCCAGCAAGGAGCAGACTGTTTCCAGATCTCACCATCCAGCCACGTGTTCCCTGGTTGGATTGTTCCCTGGCTGACCCATCCCACCTGTCTCTCCCTGCATCCCACCCTCCAACCCCCTCCAAGGGCAGCTGGAGACCAGGGGTGCCCTCCCCCTCGCTCCTCTTCCCTGCATCCCCACAGGTGTTCCTCACCCCCCGCCCGGGCCATTCCCAGATTCCTGATCCCCTCCAACATCCCCGTCCTTACAGGTCCATAACATTTCCTCTCCCTTTGCTCCTTGTGCCCAAGCACAGATGTTCTCCCTCCCTTCACAGCGATGCTCATCCCCATCCAGCTCCCTTTCCCTCCCTCCCAGCCCACAGGCAGCTCCTGCCCAGCCTTGGTGCATGCCAGGACATCCCACCTTTCCAAGGGCTTTCCTTGGCCATCAGCATCTCCCCTCGGCTCAGCCAGGCTCCTGCTCCCCCAACACCTGGCTCTGCTCCCACCCCTCCCTCTTTCACTGCTGTGTCCCAGGGCTTTATCCATGGATTTACCTGTCCCACAGCTCCAGGTTGGGAGGGGAATGGCAAAGACCAAATCCCGACGGTGCCAGGAGGCCTCTCCCTCTGCTCCCCGTGACTCCCGGGATCATCTGCTGCCTCCCACCACCACTCATCTTTTAATCTCCCCCAGCGAGGTGAGAATTAATGATTCAGCAGCTCACGGGACACGTTGGGAACATCCAATCCATGCAGAGCTGGGCTTTGGCTCCCACCTGCCCCGGAGAGTGCCAGGAGAGCTCTGGCTGCATCCCTGAGTGCTGCACACTTAATATTGTGGGTGATTAATGGTTCCTGTGCTCTCTCCCGAAGAACCACGAGCGTTGGCTTGTCGATCAATCCACGTCCAGAAGAAACAGTTCCTGTGGGAAGCAAGATGGAGCCACGGCCCCAGGGGAGGGCAGGGGGAGTGCTGGGGCTCCCTGGGGAGAGACGCCCACTCTGTGCCCGCTCCCAGTGCCAGGGTGAGGGGACCAGCCCCTCCTTGCCAAAGCCAGCAGGGCAGCGGTGCCTGTTCTTCTCCAAACGGATGGAATCCAGGAGCTCGGGAGGTGACAACCCCGGGGGGCTTCACCCAAAATCCCAGTGACATCCTGGGCAGCTGTTGGGGCAGGAGTGGCCGGGAGCCATCACACCACCTTGTTTGGGGGGACTTCCAGTGGGGGCAGAGATGGGGAAGGGGATGGAGCAGACCCTGCAGCAGCCCAGGCACCTCCAGCAAACATCCCGGGCTGTCCCATCTGCTCCCAGCGTGCCCGGGGTGGCAGCAGGATGGGTTGGCAGCAGGATGTGTGGCACCCGCGGCCTGGCACAGCTGGGGAGGTTCCTGGAGAGGGTGTGGAGGGGGACCAGGCACCCACCACCCCCTGGGTGATGCTCAGATGGGACCCCGTGGAAGGCGGGACTGAATCCCACCGTGTCCGTGCCGGGAGATCGGGAGATTGCAGGCACCGGCAAGAGGCTTAACTTTAAAAAAAATGGTTTATTTATTTCAAGATCTTCCTTTTTTTTTGTTTTTTCCCTTTTTTTGTTGTTTTTACCTGTATTTCAAAAAAAGTGGGGCAAAAGTACAAAAAAAGTCAGTTGCGGGGACGGCAAAGGTTTAGAAATCACAGCGCGGAACGAACCCAAGCGAGAAACACGGAGCACGGACCAAACACCCCCACGACACGGCCGAATTAGTACCGGGATTTTTGTTTTCCTCTGTACAAAACACACCAAAGCATGCCACGGGAAAAGAGACAGCGGCGGGAGGGCCCGGGGGGCGCAGGGGGGAGCCGGGCTCCCCTCCCTCCCCCTCCTCCTCCTCCTCCTCCTCCTCCTCCTCCTGCTCGGCCTCACGTCAGGTTGTTCTGGAGGCAGTTGAGCTCCCCCCCGTCCTGCTGCTCCCCTTTGCCGCCGTCGTGCTTGGGGGACGTGGAGTTGTGGATGTTGAAGGGCTCCTCGTCCTTCAGGCAGGATTTCNGGACGGGCTGAGGGCACTGACGTCCCACTGAGCCCAGCGCGGGCACTGCCCTGGCGGGGAGCCCTGGGGGGGACAAATGTCCCCCCAGCCCAGAGGACACCTTGGCACGGGGGGACCCGGCGGGCGAGAGGGTCGGACGCGCCTGCGGTGACACGTGGCCGTCCCCACCTTGGGATGCTCCAGCTCCCAAAGCCACTCCCAAACAACGCCCAAAGGCTGTGCCAGCCACAGGAACCTGTGCCAGCCATAGGAGCCCGTGCCAGCTACTGGGACCATCCCACCCAGCCGTCCCACCCAGCGCCCCGCCCGGTTCCTCGTCCCATTCCCGGCCCCGCTCATCTCATGGACAATCAGCAACTCCCAGCTCGGCAGGAGGCCAGAGGGCTCGGGTTTATTGCGGATCCTCAGAGTACAGCCGGGCCCGCTGGCAAAACGGGGATGCCTCTTCCCGAGGTGCCCCCACAGGTGCACCTTCCCCTTCCCGGGGCCGGGCTGTGCCCCGAGTTTGTCCCACATCCATGGGGAGAGTGGCCCCACATCCACGGGGAGAGTGGCCCCACATCCGAGGGGAGAGTGTCCCCACATCCACGGGGAGAGTGGCCCCCACCCGAGGGGAGAGTGTCCCCACATCCACGGGGAGAGTGGCCCCCACCCGAGGGGAGAGTGGCCCCACATCCACGGGGAGAGTGGCCCCTCTGGCACCGGGGCTGGGCTCTGGCAGCGCTGGGCAATGGCTGTCCCGGAGGGTCCCGGCATCACCGCTGGCACTGTGGGGCAGGATGAGCCCTGGCATGGGGGGCTGCCAGGCCGGGATGGGCCGTGGTGGTCGCGGTGCTGCCGGTGCCACACAGAGGGTGACGGATGGACAGGGACACCAAAGGCCGGTGCCACACGAGGACAGGAACCTTCATCTCCGGGTTAGTGACGTCCGGCCAGTCCGGGGCTGGTGCCATCGGCTCCCCACGGGATGAGCACCACTGTGGGGTCCCAAAAACCCCTTTGCCAGGGGTGTTGCCCCTTCTGACCCCTCTGCATCCTCAGAGTGCTGCGTCATGTGCCGAACCCTCCGTGTCCCGGGGGGGACGAGGGCCGAGTCAGCCCCCGGGGAGACGCCGGGGAGCGGCACCAGATCCATCCCGAGGTTCATCCTCTGGGCAGCGGGAGCCCCGGGAGCCCCGGGAGCTCCTGCCAGGCCGGCTACGGCTGCTAAAGGCGGTCGCAAGACGGGGAACACCGTGGGTAGGGAAAGGCTTAGAGGGACCTACGCTCCTCCTCCGGCTCCGCAAAGCCCTTCGCTTCTCTCTGTTCCGAGTCGAAAGACAGGAGGTTGGGAGGGCAGCCCGGGGGGGCCGGCGGCTCATCCCGACCCCAGCAGCGGCAGCCAGGACAGTGTCACCCTCCAGCATCGCCCGCCGCTGCCAGAGCCGTCACCTCCCTGGGAACTCCGGCCCTGCCACCCGCACACGGAGCCGGAGCCATCGGGGACTCCGGGGAGCGGCTCCCCGGGAGCCAGGCGGGCCGCACGGAGGCGGACAGAGGGGCCACACCGCCCCCCTTCCTGGCCTTGGGCCCGTCTGGGGCACGGGGGACCCCACAGCGAGGGGACAGAGCGGTGGCCTCGGCAGGGCGGGGACAGGAGGGCAGGGCCGGGATCAGGGAGCGGGAACAGACGAGATGTCAGCGGGCAGAGGGACGCGAGGGGGACACAAAGCAGGGCCGGGGCCGGGGGCCACGACGCTCCTTACGTTTGGGTGGGAGCCCTCGGCGATGGTGGAGAGGGAGAAGTTGTCGTTGTGCAGCTCGGACGGGGTGCGGTATCTGGGGGGGACAGGAGGGCACGGGGTGAGAGAGGGACCCTCACAAACACCTCCCGAGCCCCCCACGCCTTTCAGGGGGACCACCGGGTTGGGTTGGGGGGCTAACCGGGCCCAGGGCTGGATGTCTGGGGGGCAAATGAGCCCAGAGAGGGAAGTTTGGGAGTAAATACCCCCAGCTCTGGGGCTGTTAGGGGGCTAAATACCTCCACCCGTGGGAATTTAAATGTCCCCACAGATGGAGATCTGGGGGCTAATGCCCCAAAACAAGGAGGTTTGTGCAGGTTGAATGCATCCAGATCTCTTTGGGGGCTGAATGTGCCCAGGTCTGGAGGTTTGGGGCTAAATATCCCCAGCTCTGAGTGTCTGAGGGGCCAAATATCCCCAGGGGTGGATATTCGGGGCTGAATTACCCCAGCTCTGGCACTGGGGGGATTATTAAATGCCCCCAGACTGGGAGCTTGGGTCTAAATACTTCCAGACCTACAGTTTGAGTCTAAAAACCCCAGATCTGGGACTTAGGGGGGCCTAAATGCTCCCAGATCTCGGGTTTGTGGGCTAAATATCCACAGTTCTGGGTGCTGAACACCCCCAGGGATGGAGCTTTGGGGGCTGAATGACCTTGGCATGTTGGGGGGCTAAAGGCCCTCAGTTCTGGAGGTTTGGGGACTAAACGTTCCTTCTCTGTGCTCAATACCCTCAGCTGTGGGGTCTGGGGGGGCTCAAGGACCCCAGATCAGGGTCTGGAGCCTGAATGTCTCCAGTTCTGGGGGCTAAATGTCCCAAGGGATGGAGATTTGGGGTTAACCGAGCCCATGGTGCCATGTGGGGAGACTCAATGCCCCCAGCTCTGGGCTCTGGGGGTGACCCCGCTCTGGGCAGGGGCAGGAGGGGCAGCCCGGGGCAGGCGGAGCTCCCACTCCCAGGGCCGGAGAGGGAGACCCGGGGCTGGCACGGAGCTTCCCTGCTAATTACACTTGGCACTTCCAAACTCTAATTAACAGCTCATTAGGGACCGGGCTGGGAGGGCTCCCTCCTCCTTGTTCCGAGGAGCCGGGCAGCGCTGGCCGGGCCGGGGGTGACCCCAGCCGTTCCCTGTCCCCCCATTCCTGTCCCCAGATGTTCCCTGTCCCCCCATTCCTGTCCCCCCATTCCTGTCCCCCCATTCCTGTCCCCAGCCGTTCCCTGTCCCCCCATTCCTGTCCCCCCATTCCTGTCCCCAGCCGTTCCCTGTCCCCCAAGCCCTGTCCCCAGCCTGTCCCTCCCGGCCAGCCCCGCCGCTGTCCCCAGCTCCCAGTGCAGCAGATTAACTGGGGCCAGTCAGGAGCAGCTTTAAAGGATTAACGGTGGAGCAGGAGCCACATCCACGGCCGCGCTCCCGCCGCACGGAGCTTTGGCACCCGCCACCATCGTGTCCCCATCGGCACTGGGGGGTCCCGGGGACCCCAAAACGAGGGGTCACATCCAGCCCGGAGCTGACCGCCCGCCCCGCCGCGACTTTAGGGGTGTTTGGGGACAGTTCGGGGGGTGCCAGCGCCGTCCCCACAGGGCCGCGACCGCAGCCAGCCCTGGTGCCACTGCGGGGGCCGAGCCCACCCTGCGCCTGGGGACACCCCGGGGGCAGCTCGGGGGGTGCCAGCGCCGTCCCCGCGCCACTCACTTGGTCTTGCGCAGTTTGCTGTTCTCCGTCTTGAGCAGGTAGAGCTTCTTGGCGAAGAACACGGTGAGCATGAAGAGCAGCAGCACCACGAGCGCGGCCGAGCCCACGGCCACGCACATCACCTGGAAGTCGGTGACGATGGACTCGCAGCGCGTGCCCTTGTGCCACGTGTAGTCCTGCGTGTTGCACCTGCGGGGGGAGCCCGTCAGGGACCCCCGCCCCAAATGTGCCCCCTCTGCCCCAAATGTGCCCCGTCCGCCCCAAAATGCGCCCCCTCTGCCCCAAAATGTGCCCCTTCCGCCCCAAAATGCGCCCCCTCCGCCCCAAAATGCGCCCCCTCTGCCCCAAAATGTGTCCCAGCCATCCCACCAAGCGTCCTCAGGGGGTGTGGTGTCTGCAATCAGGGGCACTGTGGGGGGCTGAGGGGCAGGGATCAATGGGTCCCCGAGGGAGACCTTGGAGCTGAGGGCATGGGGGGCTAAATGTCCCCAGGGAGGGAGGTTTGAGGACTAAATATCTGTAGGGATGATGGTTTGGGGCTAAATGTCCCCAGGGAGGGAGGTTTGGGGCTAAAAATGCCTCCAGCACCGGGGTTTGGGGGAGTAAATAACCTCAGGTCTGAGGGGTGGGGGCTACACGCCCCAGTTCTAAGGATTTGGGGGGCTAAACGCCCCCAGCTCTAGCGGTCTGGGGGCTAAATATCTCCAGGGACGGAGGTTTGACCCCATTACACCGGGGCTGAGTGCGATGGGGACACTTGGGGACAGCAGAGGCGGGGTTGGGGTCCCCCAG
>VWZD01010770.1:247-12258 GCA_013396695.1 Sakesphorus luctuosus
TGTCAGCAAAAACCTTTATAAAATCTAGTCCAGGTCTTCTTTGAATAACAGAAATTTTGGGTTTGTGAGTTACTAATTCCTACATCATGTGTTATTTTCTGTTAAGGTGTGTAAAATATGGAAGTAATCAGAATTTTAAAGTATATTTTCCATCTGATTATAAGAATTTTTTTTTAGGTCACATGTGCTTCATTTTATATACAAATAAGCACATTACATATATACAAAACAATATTTTTTTTATTTTCCTATTTTTGCTTTACAACAACAACATTCCAAAGTCCCCCATTAATGGCTTAACTTCACTTCCACTCTTGATAAGAATTAAGGCCAGTGCTTTGCTCCAATTTTACTTTTCCTCATACAAGAAACCAGCTGTAGAATTGGAAAAGACAACATTTCTACAGGCAGAATTTTGTGTGGAAAAACAATATGAAAGCTTTGAATCAGTCCTGTTCAGGCCTGCAGGAGTTTGAGTATTTTTTTTTTTTATTCAAGTCCTTGACTTTTCATCTTGGAGGATCTTTAAGTGGCAGCACTTTCAATATGTTGGCAAACATATTGTTCCTTAATTTGGTTCATTTTCTTATAATTACTCGGCTTTTAAACAGTTCTTTGGGATTCCCTTGGATCTTTTGATGAAATATCCATTAAATGCTGATTCTGTGGTTCTTTACAGTTTCCAGTTCATGGAACTGCTGAAATTTGACTTCACAGAATCACAGACTATTGAGTTGGGAGGGACCCACAAGGATCATCGAGTCCAACTCTTCAGTCAATGCCCACACAGGGGATTGAACCCATGACCTTGGCATTATTACAGACAAGTTTGAACCAACTGAGCTGATCTNCATCCATCCATCCATCCAACCATCCATCTCTCTCTCACAGAATCCCAGACTATTCTGAGGTGGAAAGACCCACAAGGACCATCGAGTCCAACTCTTCAGTCAATGCCCACACAGGGGATTGAACCCATGACCTTGGCAGTATTACAGCCAGGTATGAACCAACTGAGCCCGCCCATCCATCCATCCATCCATCCATCCATCCATCCATCCATCCATCCATCCATCCATCCATCCATCCATCCATCCAATTTATCTATCACTCTATCTATCTATCTGTCTATCAGTTTATCCATCCACCCACCCATCCCTCCATCTATCCATCAATTTATCCATCACTCACTCACTCAGCCTCTCACTATCCCTTCATCCCTCCATCCATCTCTCTATCACAGAATCCCAGACTATTCTGAGGTGGAAGGACCCACAAGGACCATCGAGCCCAACTCTTCAGTCAATGCCCACACAGGGGATTGAACCCATGACCTTGGCATTATTACAGCCAAGTTTGAACCAACTGAGCCGATCTCAGGACTTGCAACCAAATCAGCTCATAATTTTGCACATTTCTATTTTCTATTTCTTTGTCTTGGTAGGAATGATCACCATTTCTTGATAGGTGGGTTTCCATCAGCCTAAATAAATCCTTGTCCTTGAGTGGGGATGTGTCTTTGAGGGAATTCCCTGCTGATTTCTATCAAATCCATCGGAGTGAGACACCGTGGAGCAGGAGGATGTGGAAGGAGGGAAAAACTAGGTCAGCTGAAAGGATCCCTGAGCTTGCTCAGGAAGGAGAATTCTGATTTCACACCTGATCACTTCAGGCTGGATAACCTTGGGAAGGCAGGCAGGCAGGGCAGAAATCCCTGTGCTGGTGGGGCTGCACTTCAGGAACCTCCAGGAATATTCCCAGGAGCCAAAGGGGGACTGAGCTCCTGGAATGCTGAACTTTGAAGCAGGGCAATAAACCTTTTGGCTCTCCATTGTTTAGTGGGGATAACAGTAGAATTCTTTTCCAAGTGACTAACTTTGGCACTGAGGAGCTGTTTTCTGCAGGAATTGCTGGGTTTCCCACCAGCAGAGCCCTGCCCTGCTGCTCCTGCTCTGTGTGCAGGGTGGCCAGAGCTCTGCTCTGCCAAACACCCAGCTTTGCTCTGCCTCCCTCTCTGCCTTTCCCTCCTGTCACTCCTACAGTTTATTTTAAACCTTAATTTATACGGAGCTTCTGCTTTCTCTATCAGTATCACATCATTATTCTTACCTGATTCTCTTGATAATTTGTTTGCACTGGAATTCTTGGCAGTGAACTAAGAATTTCATTGTCTACCTACTCTCTTTTCTCTTGGAGAGTATAATAGAGTGGGAGGGAGAAGCCTCATGGTAATATTTTTATATTTGAAATGTAGCCACACTTTATGTGCTCCTACACATCGTGCTACTTATAGCTAATGAAACAAGTCTCATCTTGTGGTCTAGTGCTTTTCTATTTTGGACTATTTTGGGCTAATTCTACTCATTTCAACTCCCTCTCATTAATGCTGCTTCTCTTCTCCTCGCCTGCCTCTGTGGGATGGTTCAGGAAGGGACAATTATCCCTGCCTGGGAAGCACAGCAATAATTACCATCCCCAAAAAATGAGGAAAAGCGAGTGAAATTAGTGGGATGGTGCCCCAGCTGTGTCATGGGGGAGAATGGAGCCTTTGGAAACACAAAGTACTTCCCTTTCTCCTCCCAGCAATTCCTGGGACGTGGTGACACAAAGCTTGGTGTTTTCCTCCTCTCCCACTGCGTTTCCTCCTCTCCCATCCGAAGCTCTCAAAGTTCCCACAGTCTTTTCTATAATAAATCCAACAGTGCAACTTTGTCTTGTTCAAAATCCATGGTAAGCTGAGGGAAAGAAAATCCAGGGCATCTGCTGAACAATTACTAATTTAATATTATAATGCTATTTTTTATGTATCTCTATAAGGCAATCATTGAGTAAACAGTGACAGAATACACAGCAGGCAAAAAGAATTCAGTTTAAAAATAAGTTACCATTGGTAGAGCTGATTCATTTTAATTCCTCTTTCTTTTCTATATGAAAAAAGATACTTTTACAAGACACAGATTTTTTTTTTTATATAAAATAGAGCTTTTCTAATGGCACTTGATCCTTCTGCACATCCATCAGACCCTGCCTGTCCTTTTGGCTTGAAATGGGTTAATAGGACTGTGGAGGAAAAACATATTTCAGAAAAAAATGAAATAGTCTGAAATATGTACTGCTGGTATACAGAAATACTCAGTTTGATTTTTTTTTGGTCACATCTTAATATTTAATTTACAGTCATTTCACACATTAAAACAATTTTAATGGGTTTAATGGTTTAAAATGATGAAATTTATTTAAGCTGGTTCATTCAAGTCCCATTTCCTGATCATAACTGCAAATGAATAAACTTTTAAAAACATTTCATGATCAATTTTACTGTTTAACTGACTCTGCAGGCTTAGAAAGTCATTAAATATTTTTCTTTTGGAAACATGAAAATAAATAATTTTTGTGTCTAAACATATTTACACTCATCAAATGTCTTTCATGTGATCAGTTGATTGGCATTGGATGGCACCTTTGAGAATATCTCAAGTATATGAAATAATGGCTGTTTTCCCCCATAAATATTAGGATAATGCCTAATAAGGGAACAGTTTGTCCTTCTAGGTGTGGGTTAACAGACCAGGTGTCAGCTCATTCTTTTGAGGCTGAGCTCACCCTTTTATTCCCAAAACACATTAACAGAGTGCCACCCATGTCCCTCTCTGCCTGTTCTTTCCTGGTTCCAAAGCTCCTGGTTCTTGACCGCACCTCCCAATCCTTATCCAGCAGAGATGATCAACTGAATATCATAGAATGGATTGGGTTGGAAAAGACCTCTGAGATCATCAAGTCCAACCCTTGGGCCAACTCCAGTCCCTTTACCAGATCATGGCACTCAGTGCCACGGCCAAGCTCAGCTGAAAAACCTCCAGGGATGGGGAATCCACCCCCTCTCTGGGCAGCCCATTCCAATCCCTCAGCACTCTCTCTGCAAAGAATTTCTTTCTGATCTCTAACTTCAATTTGCCCTGGCAGAGCTTGAGCCCCCCGTGCCCCCTTGTCCTATTGCTGAGTGCCTGGGAGAAGAGACCAACCCCCACCTGGCCACAACTTCCCTTCAGGCACTTCCAGACAGTGCTGAGGTCACCTCTCAGCCTCCTCTTCTCCAGCACAAACACCCCCAGCTCCCTCAGCCTCTCCCCACAGCACTTGTGCTCCCCATCCCTGGAGGTTTTTCAGCTGAGCTTGGCCGTGGCACTGAGTGCCATGATCTGGTAAAGGGACTGGAGTTGGCCCAAGGGTTGGACTTGATGATCTCGGAGGTCTTTTCCAACCCAATCCATTCTGGGATTCTATTCTATGATTCTCTTTCCAATGCCTTGTGTCAGAGTCACCCTGTGAGCAAAACACACTAAAAGCACAGAAAGGAAGCAGCATTTTGTGTGTTTATGACTCTGGTTATCAGCTCAATGAAGGAGCAGTTTCCAGTTTCCCTGGCTGGCCCTGCTGTTCCCTCCAGGGGTATCGCTATCCCCGGAGTCAGGAGGTGGTAAATCCATTTGTTCTGCTGGCTCCTGGGGCACAGCTGTTGCAGCTCGCTGGGTTTGGCCTGTCTGAGATCTTCTTAGGCCCTGGGGCTGATTTACTGCCCCATATGCTCTCTGGTATTTCTCTGCCCAGAGTGACAACCTCCCCCTGCTCACAGTTTACCTGCATTTTGCTGCTGCTTTTCTCTAATTACAGGCAAGGGCAGCAGCTCCTGCTCTCTGTGTGTGAGAGACAGAACCTTTTTACAACTTTGTGTAATATAAAGTCTTTTTGTAGCTGTTAGACTTTTATATGAGAGACCTTTGGACCAACATATCACATGATATGGTGCTGTTAGTCATTTGTGATGCTCCTTTCTCCCCGGACTTATGAAAGAGGCAACTTTGAGCCGTGCTTTTAACTCTGATTATGATTTGCTTTTTAACTGTAACAACCACTTTAAACTGTGACCAGCCAAACTATGACCCATTTAAACCAGCACTGTGATCTTGCAGAGATTGGGCAGTAACTTGAGAAGGCACAGTGAGCACAGTGATCAAAATTATGAAGCAACTGCTCAGCGAGGAGAGATTGAATTCTTCAGGGTTTTTCCACTCTGCAACCAGAACACTGAATGCAGAGTTACAGATTCATGAATAGTGTGGGAAAGGTGCACAGAACATCATTTTTCATCCTTTTTCATACACAAGAAGCAGGCAGTGCACTAATGGGAGGGGCTCTGAAATAGCAGGGAATTAAATCCTGGAATTCGCTGCCGCAGGAGATTGCGGAGGCCAAAAGCATGAATAGATTTTTAAATCACCATCAGTGGCTATTGAAGTGAAACAAAACCCCTCCAAACACACACAAAACCACTGCTCAGGGCACAGACTCCTGTTCAGGAAGATCCTAAAGGGCTGATTGCAGGAGATGGAGGTGGAAGGGGCCTTGGTGACACCCAGAGCCAGGAAAATGAGTTGATGAACGGTATTCACACCCAATTAGTGACTTTGTCAGGGACACATTCACTTGTGGTCTCTCTTTGTTGGCATCACTAGAACCATTAGAATTTTTGAATTTTGTTGGTATAGACCATATTGCCAAAAAATCTACCCCAGTCTCCAGCTCAGGGGTTTTCTCCTTGTTTTGAGCCGTTCTTTGCCCACTGAACGGTATCCAAAGGGAAGTGACTCCAGAGTAGCAAACAGAACATGGATATCAGGGGTCCCCTGCAGAATCCATCCCACTGCTCCCTTCCTTTGCAGTTCCACATCATCCTGGGTGGGAGCCTCATTCCCCCCCNCCCCCCCCCCCCCCCAGTTTTCCTGTTTCCTTTAGCACTGCCCTTCCCTGTCCATCACTCCAAGCCTGGAGAAACCCCCTTGATGGAATTTGCCAACAGGTCGAGCAGTGAAATCCACACTTCACCCCAGCCAAAAATAACAGAGCTGACAGGTGGAAGTGGCTCAAGGGCTGCAGAGCCCAAGGCTGCACAACCCTCCTTTGTTTGCTCAGGAGCTGGGAGTGTTCTCCTGCACGGAGCCACTTCCAGGCCTGGAGCTCTGGAGAGATCCTGGGGGTGACTCGTGCGGCGCTTTCCATCCCCAGAGTTTCTGTGGTTGTGCAATCTGTGACTCACTCTGGGGCTGCAGTTGGGTTTGGCACCCAGAGCCTCAGTTGTGAAACAGTTCAAAGGGAGGCTTTGCTGCAGAAATCACTGGGATTTTGTTCCATCCATCTTTTAACACTCCAATCTGCCATTGCTGACCTGGGGAGGGTTTATAATCCACACCCCTCCCTCCAGAGCCCCCCACTGCTAAGGATTATATCAAGTTTTTCAGGGTTTCTTTAAAGCTTTGTGGCAAATTTAGTGGGTTTTTTCTGTGGTTTATGCCCCTCTGTTGAGATGGAATCCTTCAGGATAACAAGGAATCCATCTATGGAATCATTCGCACAGTGTTTGTGTCTGCTCCAATTCTTTTCTTCCCAGCCTTGTAGGTGAGAGGTAGAGCTGAACTCCTGCTGATTTACAGAGCCCATCACGTGTTTCACAACTTCTCAATATTTTCTGATACTCAAAAAATGATCAAGGCCTTGTGCCTGGAGAATCCTGTAAACCAGGACTGAGAATCCTGTAAACCAGGATTAAAAATCCTGCTTTTGGGCCGAGTTTTTGATATATCTTTAGGCTTCTGCTACAGCTTTTCCTGCCAGTCTGAATTGAATGAATAATCTGCTTTTTCATACAAAATTACATCAAATAATTAGCCATAAAAGTGGCCTTTCTTTGCTTCTAGGCAAGGAATTAAATGTCATTATTCTAAATACATGAAGAAATAGAGTAATGGCCCACAGTCTTTCTCATGAGGTCTTGAAATGGGAGGGTTTGTTGGTCCATGGAGAGGAGATTCCAAGAGCTGCTCCAGGCCTGTTGCTATAAACAGCACTGCAGTAGGTTTTGCTGTTTCCTGCTAGGTGTTTTTTGGCTGCAATGTCTAACTAATTAATACAGTTCCATTAGTACAGGTTTGAATTCTATCAGTTGACTTAATAAAAATTCTCTTCCTTGCAATTCCTGTCCAGCTTTTTGCTGTAAGGAATTCAGGCTCACTGAAATCAATGCTTACTAGATACAGGATGCAAAGAGTTAAATAGGAAAATGTTTTTAATTGTTTAGAGCATATCATGAATTGTTATTTAATAATATAAATACTTTAAATTACTAGATAAGGGTTAAAAATAAATATGAAGTCAAGAACTCTTAGGTAAGAAAACTGAAGGCCACAGCATCATTTTTATGTTTCCAAAGTGTTTTTCTTTTCCAAATTCAGTTTTTTCCAAAGGCAACAAGTGACAGAATAAGAGGCAATGGCCTCAAGTTGTGGCAGGGATGGTTTAGATTGGACATTGGGAATGATTTTTTCACTATAAAGCACTGGAACAGGGCACTGGTGGAGGGCCCATCCCTGGAGATGTTCACAAAGCACATGGGGACGTGCATTGTGGTGGTGCTTTTTGATGGTTGGACTTGATCCGAAAAGTCTTTTCCAACCTCAGCCATTCCATGATTCTCCATTAGAGTCCCCCTAGGTGGGTGTTAGGGTGGGATTCCCCTGGATGGGGTATGGGAGGTGCACCAGAGAAGGTGTGAGGTCCCTTTCCAGGCTCCATCCCACCGAGCTCCACCAACCCAGCGTGGACACACTCCCAGCAGAGCTCCCAGTTAAATCCTCCCCAGCTTTTGTGCTAAGATGTGGCTGCAGAATGCACCCCTGTGCTGAAACACTTGATCTGGGCTATATTTAACCTCCAAATGTGTGTGTGTTCGGGGCAGACCGAGGAGCTGCAAACACAGCAGCCCATCAGGGTTTTGGTCTTTGCGGTGATTCCCAGGACACTGCTGGGAGCTGGTGGTGCCAGCTGCTGCTCCTGGCTGAGTGCTGGTGTCCCTACCATGGCACTGTGTCCCCCCCAGAGCCACAGGGCCACTGGCACAGCCCAGACAGCAAACCGCCCCCCCCTGCATAGCTGGGGCCAAAATAGTCCCCAAACTCTCTTTGCTGCCACTACAGTGGCTCTTAAAATGAAGGGTGAGGTCATGGAAGCGTTTTGGGGTTTGGTTCAGTTTCCTCTTTCTTGGAGGCTCTTTTTTAAGCCCTGCTGTCCTCACAGGGTGCCCTCCTGGCGCTGTTTGTGCTCCCTGGGGGCAGTGGGACAACCCCAGGCAGGACCTTCAGCTGTAGGGGGGATCTCAGGGGGTTTGCTCACATCCCTGGGAACAATCCAGGGGCAGGAATGAAGAGTGGCAGAAAGCACTTCTTGATTAAACATCAACTAAGGAACCAATTCCAGGACACTTTGTGTTCCCTCTAGTTCCATAAAGAAATCCTGGGGGTGAGTTCCTTTACTTTGCACCAGGTCAACACCTCAGGTAGAAGCAGATTGGCAGGTCCCAGCAAAGCCCTAATGGAAGGAATTTATTTCCACTGATTGATGCCTCGTGGTAGGAAACACCACCCTTAGTAGTATGTTAATAGCCTGGGAGGATGTTTTTATTTGCTGCCATAAATCAACTTGTACATTGAATATTTCTCATCCCACACCACCGTAACGTGACTCTCTGCACATCAAGAAATTTGGGGCATTTGAGGTGCATTTTGTTGTGTTCCCTGGTGTGAGGGTTCCAGCTGAATTTTCATGCCCTTGTGTTGCAAATGCCTGAGTGTCATGAGATCTTTTATTAAAAAAAATATATAGCACACTGTTCCTATGCCAGATATTCCCTTGGAAAGCTATTCTTGCTCCCACCCCCAACAGTAACAAGAAAATACTGCACTAGGAGTTATTTTTAAGTGGCTGGAAATAGCATCCATATTATTTCAAGCCTCTGATGTACAAAATCCTTGTAGGAAAAGAATGGACACTTGTTTTGTTGTTTTCTCCCCTCTGTTTATTCTGAAAGTGTAGAAAAGTGCCACGTGAACAAAAACGACCATTCAAGACGATTTGCAAACATCAGACACCAAAAAATGATGTTTGTAAATGAGAATTACTGTTGTTCTTCCCTTCTATGTGGTGATTAACCACAACCCAAAGCTCTGCATCCTTGATCCCCACACGTTGTGATCCCTCTGTTGGAACAGCTCTCCAAAACCTGCAGAATTCACCCCATGGAAAAATCTTTTCTTTTCCTCACCAGGAAGGAATAAAAGTGAGAGAACTCGGTGGAAACAAAGAGAACACACACAAATTATTTGGGGTTCACTCCTTAAGTTTTACAGATGTATAAAAAAATGTCTTGTAGCTCATGGCAGGGCAGAATGTGGGGATTGTGCCACAGACAGTAAATAGGTGGGACTGAGTTTTCAGCTGCATCACCAAAGGTGTAACTTCATTTTCCCTCAAGCCCAGTTGCATTGGGTGTGCAGGAGTTAATTGTGGTGCTTGGGACTTTTATTCCAGCAACACAGTTTATTTATTTTCTGTTCAGACACCTTAGAGAAGTATAAATAATTAACAAAAGCCAGAAGTAATCAGTATTTTCTAGTATTTTATTTAGGTAGAGCTAGAATGTAACTAAACCCTCAGTATATTTCCACTGTTACAGTCAGCTGACGACTTCAAAGACAACAGAATTTGTACCATATGTGTCAGGAGTAGCTTGAGAACTTGTAAAATAACATCTTAAATGCAGTCACACTGTGTACTTCACTTTTAAAGATTATATTCTTCAAAAGAGAAGTTTTTGCTGGGTGCTGTTCTGCTCCTCATTTCGAGAGTAGATGCTCCAAAAAAGCATTAAAAAGAAATGGTCAGCTGCCCTTAGTGATGTTTTCCTGTGAGTTTTAATTCATTTTATAGATACTTTTGGTCTGTAATTAGCTCCTCTCCCCATTCTATAGCCAGAATTAATTACTGCTGTAATAACCAGCACGGAGTTGTTGGAATTACCCCGTATTTTGAACACAAAAATGCACACCCAGAAGAACTTCTGCCACAGCAGACTGTTTATTTGATGGATAACCTTTTTTTTTTTTCCTTCCCAAACTGTATCTAATCAAATCCTTCCAAAGCAATGCCGTGCATCCCATGCATGTCCCATAATTCTCTCTGGAGACAGTGCACAGCTGCTCACTTCGTATTAGCTGCTTCTTATGGCTTGGTATTTTCTTTCAATAAAACTCCCAGATGGCCTGGTGTCTCCCACAGCCCCGTGGTACATATGAGCCTGCTTCAGGTGCAGAGGTGATGTGAGTCCATATAATTCTGCTTTAAGGAGAAAAAAATCCCACCCTGAGCTCCATTCCTGCCTGTTTTCCTCTGGGCCCTGCAATGCCCAGACTTGATCCAGTGTCGGGAGGGACACGGAGCAGACCCTGCTGAGTGTCAGGAGGGACACGGAGCAGACCCTGCTGAGTGTCAGGAGGGACACAGACACCCTGTCCCTGCAGGGACAGCAGCAGCTCTGCAGGCCCAGCCCCAGGAGTCACTCCCTGTGCCCCAGAGCATCATCCAAACACTCCTAGAGCTCTGGCAGCCTTGGGGCTGTGCCCAAGGAAGGGCTGGATGTGGGGCACTCAGTGCTCTGGGCTGGGGACAAGGTGGGCATTGGGCACAGGGTGGGCTCTGTGATCCTGGAGAGAGGACACAGCTTCTGGTTGCACCAGGAGAGGGGCAGGTTGGACATCAGGGTAAATTTCTCCATAGAAAAGGTTGTCAGGCCTTGGAATGGCCCAGGGAGGTTTGGAGTGCCCAGCCCTGGAGATGCCCAAGGAAGGACTGGATTCTCCATCCCTGGAGGTACCCAAGGAAGGACTGGCAATGGCACTCAGCGTTCTGGCCTGTGTGACATGCTGGGCACAGGGTGGGCTGGATGACCTTGGAGAGTGCCCAGCTCTGGAGGTGTCCAAGACAGGGCTGGCCGTGGCACTCAGTGCTCTGGGCTGGGGACAAGGTGGGCATTGGGCACAGGGTGGGCTCTGTGATCCTGGAGAGAGGACACAGCTTCTGGTTGCACCAGGAGAGGGGCAGGTTGGACATCAGGGTAAATTTCTCCATAGAAAAGGTTGTCAGGCCTTGGAATGGCCCAGGGAGGTTTGGAGTGCCCATACCTGGAGATGCCCAAGGAAGGACTGGATTCTCCATCCCTGAAGGCACCCAAGGAAGGACTGGCAATGGCACTCAGCGTTCTGGCCTGTGTGACATGCTGGGCACAGGGTGGGCTGGATGACCTTGGAGAGTGCCCAGCTCTGGAGGTGTCCAAGACAGGGCTGGCCGTGGCACTCAGTGCTCTGGGCTGGGGACAAGGTGGGCATTGGGCACAGGGTGGACTGGATGACCTTGGAGAGTCCCCACCCCCTGGAATTGCCCAAGGCAGGGCTGGCCATGGCACTCAGTGCTCTGGGCTGGGGACAATTCCCTTTCCCATTTAGGTGACATGGAACCAGAACACTGGAGGGGTGTCAGATGTCACAGATTCACGTGCTGGCATTGTCCTCAGTGAGACAGAACAGGTAACCAAAGACATGAGCAGGTGGCTCCTACTTACCTGTGTAAGACACTGGTGGAGAACAGGAGGGAATGTGATCCCAGAAGCACAGGATGTGCTGAGCTGGAAGGGACCCCCAAGGACCATCCACTCCAACTCTCAGCCCATCCCCAAGAGTCACTCCCTGTGCCCCAGAGCATCATCCAAACACTCCTGGGGCTCTGGCAGCCTTGGGGCTGTGCCCACTGCCCTGGGGAGCCTGGTCAGTGCCCACCACTAAATAAAATAACAAGTGATAAGTGGGCACTTGCCTGTTCCTGCTCCTCAAGATGTTTGTCTTGGGTCAGTGAGCAGACCTGGAAACATCCTCAACATCCTCTTTACTTGTTATCATGGAATGATTTGGGTTGGAGGGACCTCAAAGCCCACCCAGTGCCACCCCTGCCATGGGCAGGGACACCTCCCACCAGCCCAGGTGGCTCCAACCTGGCCTTGGACACTCCCAGGGATGGATCCAGGGGCAGCCACAGCTTCTCTGCCCAACCTGTGCCAGGGCCTGCCCACCCTC
>VWZD01010786.1:12716-27171 GCA_013396695.1 Sakesphorus luctuosus
CCTAATGGAGCACTGTTATCATGTTTCAAAGTACATTTCATTGAATTGACATATTAGTATGCACTCTATATGGTTTAAATGATCCATTTATAGTGGAACCTGAAAACAGTAATTTTTATACTGAAGCCTGTACCAGAAGGCTATTTTGACCCAATTTTCTGCTTACTCGCAGTGAACAGAATATGCAATTTATTACAACGTGACTGTCATTACTGTTACATATGCATTAAAGCACAAAAGGTGATTTCTGTTCTTTCATAAATTTAAATTGCTGCTGTTTCTCAAACAATTTATTTCCAGTTACTGTAAGTGAAGTATTCTTTCTTCATAAACAACCTGTGCACATCACTGTAGAGGAAAAAAAAACCAAGGCATCCCCTCTTGAGACAACTGCAGAGATTCGCCATGGACAATGTCAAAGAGTGTAACAGAAATTATAAGCATTTCAACCACTGAAAACTCAAACCCAAATGGTTTTCTCCTGAATTTGTTTCTGATAGAAGTTACATATTTGTAATCTACATGCATATATGTTTGCAGAAGGCAGAATTCCTGGCTGAGAAAACCGTAAGACTGGAAATGTCAGTGAGAGCATCAGGCAGGAACTGGCAGGTGTGATGGAAGAAAGAAACAATGAGACTGGACATAAAATTACTTGTACTGGAGCAGCTAAATCAAAGAATCAAGTGATGCATTGGCAATCAGAGGAAGAAGGGAATTGCAAAAACAAGGAAGAGAAAGACCAGCAAGTGAAAAAGCAACAGTATAAATTAGCTGTTTTCAAAGATAGAAAGGAAAAACAAACAGTGGCAAATGACAGAAACTGGGGAAAATGGTCAGCTAATTCAAAAAGGATGGCTGATACCACGATTCCTCTGAGATTGCCTAAGATGGTACTACTTTCAGTGTTGAGAGAGATGTCAGGATACATATAAATATTTACTTGTAACAATGGGAGGCAGAAGTCTGGAAAATCACAATAACATCACTAAAAGTCTCTAGGAAACAGTAATAAGGAAAATATGCTTATTTTAAGTTCTACATACAGGTATACTGTCTCCTGGGAACTAAAATTCATAAGATTGGAGAAGCTCCAAACAACAGCAAGGCAGAGGTTACTGATAGTTTTTCAAGTTGGAATAAATAATTCAGCTAAAACCTCCTTCATGTGGATCAGAAGCAAGCGCCAGGTGACAAAAGATGTTCAAGGAAATGTAGGCTCACATAATCCTCAGGAAGGAATCTTTCTCCAAAGATTAAAAAACAATGGCTCAGGAAATAGTCATCACAGTTTGGTGATGTCTGACCACAACAAACTCAAAAAACATGAGGGTGAGTAAAACTCTCAAGAGTTTCCAAAGAATCCGTGAGGAAAGGAGGGTCAAAGTTGGTAAAATTTTTCAGCTAAAAGACAACAGATGGGAGACACTTGGATAAGCCCCACACTTCTTACAAAAACATAGAGAAGGAAATGAGATAAATGCAACACTGTTAAGGAGAATCATCTCAGAGTATCAAACAGAACTGTATTATAGTCAACACATCAGTTGTGCCAAATTCACAGGAATTTTACTTTGGCTAAAAGGGAAGAAAATGTTAAAGTATGTGTCATAATTACAGTATTTTGAACAAATCCTGAAAGAAGTAGAGCACTCAGTAGAGGATAACTACTTGAATATGGAGAGGATCAAACATAATTAAAATTATGACTAGAAAAGAAGAATATAAAGTTATAATATAGCAGCACTGCATCTTTAGGGAAAAAATATCTAAATGTTTATTGATGTTTGCAACCTGCTGTGTGAAAATATTGATAGATGATATGACACAACCTCAAAAGTAATTACTGGTGCCTGTTAAACACACTTCATCCCATATTTTTATATGAAGAGTAAACAGAGAAACAGGAAATCATGAAAATTTCACTGTCATGGGGCATACACAATTCTCTCTACCCAAAATAAAAATACAAGATTCAGATATTTTCAATCAGAAAATAGACTTCTTTATGGTCATTAAAAAAATCCCCATAAAACAAAGATGTGATTTTAGGCTTATGTGATTGTTTGTCACAGTTAGCAGCCACGGCATCACCTGCTAAACATGAAAGAAGTGGAATGAAAACAGGAAGGAGTCTCCTAACCTGAGCTTCAGAAAAATGCTCTGGAAGACATAAAGATTGTTCTTTTCCACTAGAATAGAATAGAATAGAATAGAATAGAATAGAATAGAATAGAATAGAATAGAATACTTCAGTTGGAAGGCACCTACAATGATCATCCAGTCCAACTAGATGACTGACAACCTGACTACTTCAGGGCTGACCAAATTTTAAAACTTGTCATGAAGGGCATTATTTAAATGTTCCTTCACATTTGACAGATTTGGGGCATTGACTACCTTTCTAGGAAGCCTCTTCCAGTGTTTGACAATCCTCTTGGTAAAGAAATGTCTTTTCTAATGTCCAGTCTGAACCAACTCTGCACTTTTCCCGCATGTCGCACCACTGGATAGCAGGGAGCAGAGATCAACACCTACCTCTCCACCTCCCTTCCTGTACCTGTAGGGAGCAGATATTGCTACTTCTAAGAATGATTTTGCGGAGAATGAGCACAGAATAATTAATTGATTTTAAAAACTCAAAATAAACAAAACAAATTGAGATAAAGGGAAACAGCTGACTTGAAAACTTAAACACTAGATAAGAAACACTGAATCAGCTTAACAATACACCCATAAATACCATTCTCTATTTGTATTTCAAGAGGAAAGAAAGGAGATAAAGGTGAGATATTATCCATAGAAAAATCTCCATGTTAAGCAGGATATCAAGAAGGTGAGTATAGACCAGTAAGTAGAATTATGTCTTGGAAGATAATGTAAAAAGTTGGAATGGTGTTTCTTCTCTCTTGTTTCTTTTCTACTTCTTTTGGACTCATTAAACAAGCTCAACAAAACAAAGAAAAAAAAGTAACAGAAAAGATAGATAAAAAATATATTTCATATTAAGACAAATTGATTTAATGAGGATTCTTTCAGCCCAGGGGGAGGACAGCTTAAAACCTAAGGGCAGTATACTGGAAAATGGGAACACAGAACAAGCATTTACTGTCTCTTTTAATACAAGAATTGGGAGAAACTAGTACATTGAAAGAAAAAACAAACAAACAAAAAAACAAAAAACAAAACTTCTTTGTACCATATTCATTCTATGATGAAGAGGCTGAGTTAATATGGTTTCAAAAACCTACTGTCACAGGCAAAACAATGATCTAGGATATAAATTACAAAGACATTAATCCTCATCAGGAAGTCCTTCAGCCACAAATTTCAGCAAATTGGAAGCATATTAAGGGTATATACTTGCCCTAATTTGAACTCTTTCCTGGAAATCATCCAGAAGCTAGTGATACTAAGTTTTTAAAACATGTTGGTGAAATATTCCATTTCACATTTTGACTTAGCAAATGTACTGCTAGTGAGGGAATAAAATGCTCTTAATCTCTCCTGCATTTTTTTCTGACAGACTTTAATGCTGACATTCATTTTCTACTTAGTTCCTAAGGTTACTGCAAGTAGAAACCAACTGGAATATACTTTGTGACCTGCACCTCAGAATGTCACAGGAGTAGGTGATTTGTAGGATATTGATGTCTGAACTGGACATCTGCTCCCCTTGATGAGATCAGTGTGGGTGACATAGAGCTATGGCTGTAGGAAACTCGACTTGATTGTGCATTCTCTCCCATCCAGCAAAGCACATGAATTATTTTTACATATATCATCATCTTTATAGAAGCCTGAAGTTGTGGTTTTTTGAAACAAGACATGTAAGTTGCCACCTCACAGCTATAAAAAAATATCACATTTTAAGTATCAAAATCACTTATTCCTCAGAAATGACTGTGTGCTTGCTTCTACCTTCCTAGAAAATTTCTTAAAATGAAATAGAATAATTCTCCATTATCAGTTTGTAGCTTCATTCATAGTAGCCCTAAAGAATTATGCTGAATGACTAAGTGATCAATAATTACTGGCCTAATAGCAGTAAAAATACTAGATTGACTGTGATGTAGAAATAACAGGAAGGAATTTACCAGCATAAAGTGGTTGTCATGCAAAGCTATTTAAACAGTAGCTTCAGATGAGGCTCTTCTGCAATGCAGTTGAGAGTTTTATGAACCATCCCAGAAACAATTACTGTAAGTGGGCAGTGAAATATACTGCCCTTAGAAAAATTCAAGCAGGTTTTCTCATCTTTAAAGTGTGTGAAAATGCATGTCATCCAAAGTAGAATACACAAAATAGCAAATATACATTTGCTAAAGAAATTTTGTAATACCAAAGACCATTCTTTATGAGTGATACTATGCCTCATCAAAATGATATCCCAGAACTAGATGTTTTACTAATCCAGCTAATGAAACAGAACTCTTCTGCTTCCTGAGAATGATAATGTATTCTACCTTTTAAAGAGAAAAACTGTTGTCTATTAGTAGCCATCAGTCTTTTCATTAACATCTTCCAGAACACAGTTCACAGTTCAGGATGATGTATTGTTTTATTCTGTGAAATTTGCTATCAAACATGTTCTCTGTCAGTGCCATCTAAAACACAGTTGGCTTTCTGGTTGTTTTTATTTTGTGTGTGTGTGGGGGGGTTTTGTTTGTTTGTTTTTGTTTTTGTTTCGACAAAAACAAAACTAAACAAAAATAAAGGGAGATAATTTTAAAAAAATAAAACAAAATTCAGAGTTTGTAATTATATAGTGCCCTATTGGGTACTAAGGCATAGAAAGCAAAAAGAACAAAGCCACGTATAAGATAAGTATATATGTAGCTTATGACATTAAATAATACACTGCTTGAGAATGCACACTGCTGAATTTCCTCTCCATGGATAAAATCATGCTTTAATACAATGCTTAGTTAGCACATTGGCAAAGACAAGCTATCAGAAACTAAGTTGTAATATATACCTAAATAAGTATTCTCTCTATATATTTTCCCTGTGGTGAATGCAATGGTGCTAACTGCTCCCAGCAAAAGGTAGATAACCTTATTTTTATAGAGAAGAGCATGCATTCAGACAGTCCCATTGAATAGATGGATTTTATATTCTAACCATAGCTTGTCTTCTTTCAAATGTGTTTCTGTGGTGTTACCCTTATTTGCAAGTGTGGATGCAGCCCTGTCGGGGCTCCTTAAAGCGAGAACAAACAATGCAGTTGTTGGCACAGCGAAGAAAAGATTTGGGTGTGATGATTCTGCCAAAGACTATTAAGTCAAAGTAAAAATAAAAGCTGTCAAACATATTACAACTGAAGTTTTACTGTCTACTAGTAGCCCTAGTTCCAACAGCAACTTTTTTTTGTTTTTTTCCTTTTCACATTGATACGGATTCTCAGCTACTGTAAATGAGGATACAGAAACGTAATACACAACACTGAATAGAAGTAAAAACTTACTGCTTAATAATGAAGGGAATGGGTAATCTTTATCACTAATTTCTGAAAGAAAGACATTATGAATTTATGGAAATGATTTCTAACAATTATACCATATTGCTACATGACTACAGGACATACACTATATGAACAAACAGGAGGAAGAAGTGATTCAAGTAATCAAGAGATCTATAACGCATGCTTTTAGAATAAACAGTGAAAGAGGAAAAAATGAAGGATGAAGGGAAAGTAAGATAAAAGATACCAGAGTAATACATTATTTCTAAATATTTGTTTATTTGATGGTTGAGGGATGTGGAGAAGAAATGCAATTCAAATCATCCACCTGGTTGCCATCAAAACATTTAAAGGTATGTACACAGTACAACCATTAGTTAAAGTGTGAAGACGGATACAACAAACGTAGATTGCATAGTGACTGATCAGGAAGCTACAGTAGTAAAGTGAATACGAGGTTAAGAAGACATTACAATTGAAGATTGTAAATGATCATTTTTAAGCACCATTTTAGTAATTTTTAATGATTTATACAAATTACATAAAATCAAAAAGCTGGGTCAATGAAGAGCCATGGTCTGAAAGATCTGTGGATAGAAACAGGTAATCTCAATGACATGGGTAGGAATAGGATTGTATCTGACTGAAAACTCTCTTAGAAGGTGCACCTTCTGACAGTTTAAAAATATCAAAAGCAGAAAGGTCCAGATATACTTCATTACTAGTGTCATGGCACATAAGACAGCCATTGATGTTGAAAGATGATGCTTGTACAAGAAGCAGAGCTGCTGAGTACATCTACAGGGATTACACAAAAAAACCCCCAACCAACCAACCAACCAACCAAAAACAAACACCAAAAGCCAAAACCAAACCAACCAAACAAAGTAACAATGAGTACAACATACATCACAACAGCATTAGGCATTCACAAAGTCAGAAGTGGTGTGGGGAAGAAGCCGAGCCTGACCACATTCGCTGAGATGAAGCATTGGGCTACTACTGCACAGGACCATTTCAGTAATCCAGCCTGATAAACTGGAGACTCAGCAGAGAAAGAGCTCAACTTGAACAGAGCAGCTGCACTAAACAAGCAGTTACACACCCCCAATATCCTGAAGCCCACTCCAGTACCTAAACTTCAAGACATGTTAAAATAATGTTACTATTACCAAATCCACAACATTAAGTGGTTTGGGGAAAGAAAAAGGTAGGGTTATTTTTTTTTTTTAATTTTTAATTTGATTTTTGTAAAGGTTTGTTGTGACAATGTATAAGACTATAATTCGCATGTATTTTAGGATGCCCAATTGTGGCACAGATTTCTTCTTACAACTATTCCCACTTTTATTGTGATTAGGTTTTGGATTTCGTGTGTCGTTGCAGTGCTTTTGGCATAATCACCCCAAGAACCATCTCTAGTGGCATGAAAATGAAATAATTGAGACCAATCACTCTCTCAATGGTATCAACATCCTCATTGAGTTCCTGGCAATGGCTCTATGATAAAAACTGTTTTGATCCAAATTAAGCTTTTTTGAATTTTCTGAAATGGCATAATTTAAGTAATCTCTTCCTTCCTTTTGAGAAAATAAACATCCCTATTCCTAAGAAGCACTCCATATAAATTGGCTCTTTGAAAGACATGGTGTTAACGTCCAGTAGCCAATAATAGACTGAAACTGATTTAGGCTGCACCATATAATCATCAGGGAAGAAACAGCCTATGGCACTGGAAAACTGAATTTTCCCTGAATACATAAACAGAGAGATATTTTAATGGCGTGTTCACACCCACTCCTGATGTACAAGAACTATTCCTTTGAGGGATTTAGGGACATCAATATCAGCAGAAACCTCAATCTTCTCTTCATGATTTACAGTATTCCTTAACTGCTATATAAAAGCATGCATAGAGTATTACCATATGAGGGTAAGATACAGGTAAAGTGATAAATCTTAAATCATTGCTGCATCACGTCAGATTTAAAGCTGCCCTGGATCAGGGTGTAACTTTTCCTGACATATGAGCATTGCTAGAGGGAACTTCTAACTCTATGCTGCCTTAGAAAGATTGTTCAAGTTTTGTTTCAATATTTAATGAGTTCTCTATGATATTTCAAAAGAATGACTAGAAAGAGATCATTACAGAAACACTCTTTTATGGGTGACATGAAAGGGATATGGATAGTTAAATTAACAGTTAATCAGGGCTTCAGAGAGGACTTGACTAATCAATTTATCATTAACTTTACAAACATGTTTTTTCAAATCAAGGAGGGGTTTTTTTTTTCTTTTCTCTTTTAAAGTAAGATTTTATTACACTTTGTCATTCATTGAAGCAAAAGGTTCATGATACTTGTTGAGAACCCTTATACTGTAAAAAGTGAGACTCGTACTTGATTCTTCTCTTTATTTGTCAGGAATCTTCCCATTATTATCTACTTATTATTATGGAATTTAAAAATATTTTCTGGCAGCTAAATGAAAAAAATACTTTCTATATTTCTAGATATAATCTAGGACTGCTACTGGAGATACAGAGAAGTGACAGCATAGAAGTAGCAAATGCAGGAATGAATCATCTTTTAATAGATTTTATATATTAGCTAAAACCAGATTTTGGCTCTTCTGTCCTTCTTGGGGAGACCTATGAGACACCAATAGCTCAGATAACTATCTGAGATGAAAAGAAGTTTTGCCAGATCAGATTTAAAAATAAAAAAAAAATAAAAAAAAAATCCACTAGTAGAGAAGTCCAAATCTTGCCACATGATGAAAACAGACTTCTGATACTTCTAATCCCATTACTAATTTACAAAGCAGAGACAAATCCATATTCCTGAAGTGCATTTGAAGAATGCATTCTGATGCATTGCTGAGTGTTCAGGAGATTGACAGTGTGTTTTTTATTGTGTAGGATGTAATTTCCCCACATATTTTTGTGGGTGCATAAAATCTCTGATAGTGTTAGTCAGAAATACTCCTTTAAAAAGGGGAGAGGCAAACTTTGTTGTCAAATTAAAAATTCTAACTCAGTCAGATATTTAGAAAAAATAAGGCCTTACACTTGTCTTATTCTTTTAAATGCTACACAAAAATATAAAATAATTAAAATAAAAACAATATTAAAAATGCATACAACTGCACTTTTGAATAAATTTATGTAAACCAGTTCTTTAAAAATAGCACTAACAAGTTTGACTTGTGTACTGCACAGAATTTTAATTCTCTGATTATCATTAATTTATGTAGTTCTACAGCAGTTCATGGTGTTTCAGCAAAACGCATTATAAAAATGTATTCCTGGAATGATATCAGGGAATGATTAGAATAGAAAATTGTAGAAGTTAAATACTTCTAAGTGGAGTAGCTATGACATAAAAATGCAAAATCCAGCATAGAAGGTTAATGTTCCTATTTGTTTAGAAAACACTTTTTCTACAGAAGATACGTAGGTATGTATTTAGAAAAGAACTAGATAGTTCATTAGAGAATTTTTCATGAAGCATTTTGCACCATAGAAAGTGTCTTTGTTGTTGTTATAAAGAATAAGTGAATCTTGAGCCTTCAGAACTCTGTGTTAAGTTAGCCTGAAGGGATCACATGTAGGAAAAAAAGGGTGCCTCCCATTTTTCAAGATTGAATAAATCAAAAAGTTAATGAAAACATGTTATTTTCTACATCAAGAATCTACACCGGTTTAGGAATTAAGCAAGCAAACAAAAAAACCTCGACCCCTCATCCCCACTTTTTTACTTTATGAGAGAATTCTCCTCTAACTTCGAGCTGTATCTGACAAATGCAGATTACCAGCACACAGACCTTAAGCTTTCACTGTCTCTGATTTATTTTATCTCTGCTTCTGCTATGATCACAATTCTGTTACTGTATCTTTTAGCCTCTTACCCTGATGGTAATGTTTAATTTTGGTATTCCTGATGCCTAGAAGTGTGATTTAATGTAATTTTAGAAGGTTTTAGAATCATATAGACTCTGTTCAGTTACCCTGATTTTAAGTCTGAATATTAAAGTGTCTTTCCCACAAACTGTAGGCTTAGTCTAGGCGAAGCTATATTCCAGCAGTCACCTGCAAGATAACAGAAGACAAACACCAAGAAGGCCCGAGAAGGCCCATCTGCCCACCCCCCCCGCCATGACGAAGGGGCAGATTGGCAGGACTTTTGGGTGGGCATTTGGGAGAAATGAGAGCTTATGATTGGATGTCCATGAGGGGTATAAAACCCCTGAGACTTCCTGACCTAGGCGTCAGACCCCCTTGGGTTTGATCGTGGAAGCTTCTTCTAATAAAACCCTATATCTTTCTCCATTAACTTGTCTGCAGTGTGTCTCTGTTCACAGGAGTACAGGATCGCAGGCATCATTCCAATGCTGGACAAAAAGTGCAAACAGTTTATCAGAGACCACAGAAACAAAAACTACATGTACTAAAAAAGTTACTTACTGCATTATATACAAGCAATATATATTATATTAATCCTATTATACTATATAATAAAAAATCATATCATATCATATAATAATATTGAATGGGAACAATATATGCTGTACTATTTACCTTATAGTCCTTAAAATTTCATATCCATTTGTTATATATTTCTGTATATTTATGCACTGTGTTTTTTACCACACTTCAATACTGTTGTTTCAAGCAACCCAAGACACCCTACAAAGTTATCAGGCTCTGAAGAATAGTCCCATTTTGACACTAATCTCTCCCTTTCTAAGGTTCTACAGAATAGGATCACTCTATAGGGAAAGCACAGTAAAAAATACCTTAAAATAAATATTGTAAAAGAAAGAAGAACTATTTCATCATATCTAACAGGAAGAACAAAATTCTGCTAAATATACAACAAAGCTCTTACTCTTTATAAAGTAACAAATACTAATTGGAGATGAGACTAAGGTGTACTGGACAATCACAAGAAAACACATCTGTTTTCTTACCATTTCCAGAGTGTGCATGTTCCCTGCCAAAACCAAACACACAAAAAAGGAAAGAAGCACACTCTTCAACAATAATGACTGTGATTTTATTTTCCCTGAAAGTGTGGCCGATATTTTGGACAAAAAGCCTGTTATTGGAGTCAAACAGCTATTAGCCGCTGGAGCATGTAACTCATTCTAAACGCACTAGGCTGCTTCAAAGAGGGGGAAATGCTAACTTCTATATCAGTAATTTGCAGTAATAGAAAGCTGTTACTAAATCAATGTCTCATCTGGAAAATAACTGTTTCCATTTCACCTTTCACTTAAGCTAGCAGCAAGAGACTATTACCCTGTGACTTCCTATTAGATCAGCACAGCCTCAGACATCCATGTACAGCGCACACAGTCTAAAAGACTATACGCTGTTTTCTAGGCTCATCCTCAAAAAAAAAAAAAAAAAAAGTCCACCCAAACAACAAAATAAAACAAAACAACTGAAAAACAGTGCAAAGAGGTTTTTGACTGGTGATCAAGACTTTTACTACGGTCTTGCAACCTGTCATCCTGGTTCTCCCTACATAACTCAATATCCAGTTTGTTGGAGACAATCTGGATACCTTCTGCATTGCCAGAACTCTTAACCAAGTAATTAATTCCCATATAACAAATATTTAATCTAAGAACAGATGCTACCTAGTGTCGGATAAGTTTCTGATTTCACAGCAGGCTTTCACAAGATAAGGCACAACCATTATTATTTTAAAAATAAACAAGAGATGGGTAGTGACTACTCAACATCATGGAGTTTGTTGAGGGCTGGCATAATTGAGATTCACATTTCTCAAGGACTACTAGACATAGTTAAATTTAGAGAAATCAGAGCAATAACACCAATAAACTGTGAAAAACTTTCCCATTTCTTAGATCAGTTGCTATTTTTTTAATTTCTTGCCTTTTTCAAAACCAGAATACAGAGAACAAGCTAAAATCAGCACAAGTACTGAGGTAGATACAGAGAGTGGTTAAGAGGGGAAAATGCATTATAGTTGATGAAATGATAAATATGCCAGAAAGAGGCACTTTCATGTACAACTGCATCACCCACCTTGTCTTGAAGTTAAGAATGACAAGAATTTTTTTGACATTATTATCTAAAGAAGAAAAGCATGACAGATCCAAGAAAAATGAGAGCTTCAATTCATTAAACTTGACAACATTGTAAAAACAAAGTGATATATCCCATATCCTTTTCACTGGCAAACAGATTTGCTCAGATATCTGGGCTAACTCTATTTCATCATCAAACATCATACCATTTTTCTTGCATGTGGGGAAAAAAAACCCAAAAAAGTAATTTCAGATACAATCCCTATGTTTACAATCAAGCCAACAACCATATCTCTGTTCAATACAGCAAGGTATCTCATTTTCACAACAGAAAAATACTAGTGACAACTACTAACCAGATGCACAGCCACCTAAAACACTTATCTACACACTCCTTCAATAACACAGGACAACAAAATATCTTGCACATCACTCTCTCTGTAACACAAAATAAAAGGAAAGAACAGAGCTGCTTCTTATCAACACACATGTGGAAAAAGAAACTACGCATTGCAAAAGAAAGCAATAACTAATATAAAGTAGCAAAGTGTAAAGCAAGTTACTGTTATTATTATTAAGGTAGCAAAACACAGTTAGTAAAGAAGGTGTTGATAAAGTAAGAATCAAAGTAGCTGTTAGCATAAGATGTGAGATAGAATGTATAAAGGAATAAGCTTTGGAAGAAAGTAAAGTTAAGAAAGTAAAGTACAGAAAAATAGAAAGCACATGGTTTCCTTACCCCTACATTGTTCCAGCAGGTAGGAGAAGGCAGGACAAGCTGCCAGTAGCTACCTCAACAGAGACGATGGCATTTCTCCCTCTCTCTTGCAGTTAAAACTGCCTTTCTTTTTATACTTTTTTTTTTTTCCTTCAGGTGGTTATGTGTGACTATAGTCAAAATGTTCTGGGAGGTGATACAGATGCCTGAGGGGGGTGGGCTCCCTGAGTCTGCAGGGGCAGGGTGTGGCAAAGAAAGGCCATGCTAATTTTATATTCCATTCTCTGGTAACACCATCACTTATCAGCATCCCTCTGGGGGGCTGAGGCATTTCCCTCAACTCATTAAGGGACATCACCCCACAACTTTGAGAAAATAGGAAATCCTAAATGTGACACAACAAGATAGAGGACAGAGGACTGAAGATATACAGATGTTTGCTTAACCAAAGGATCAGGAGAAAAAGCTGTGAATAAGATGACATAAAGTTTAAAATCCCATGCTTATGAGAAAAAAGTAGAGGGGCATATTGGCTCCTGGAGGAAGAAGAGATCTGAGGAATCCAGCATCCTCACTAGATAATCATACACTACATGCAAAAGGAAAGGAAAGGAAATTTAAACAAAACAAACAAGCAACAAAAAAAACCAAACAGGAAATGCAGACTTAGAACAGAAGAGAGGGAAAAGGCAGACAAAAGTCCAGAACCTATGAAAAATGAGGAAAAAAAAAAGATGTAAAATGGAAAAGATAGGAAGTACTTCAGATTTGTATGAAGAGTAAAACTAAAAACAGATGGCAGGCTTCTTACTACAATGGAAGAGAAGATCTAATCCAAAGAACTCAAGTTTTCATCATGTGCCAGTTAGAAAATATCCATGTTTCAAGATTAAAAGGATTTCAAAGGGAGCATACTGGCATCTGTTTGTTCAACTGCACATCAGTTTCTCAATAGTAACTGGCACATACTTAACCTGAAGTAAAAGAGAATTAATATTTATTTTCCTGATTCTCAAAAATGCAGGAAAAAGTGTGTGAGAAGATCATGAAAGTAAATGTTTATTTTATGGACTGGTTCTGTGAGGTGAATTTTAGAATTTTCTATTTATGAGAGACACAAATTAGAAGTAAAACAAACAATTTCACTCAGAGATCGACACCATTTTTAAATCAATGCTGGTACAATTCTAAGAGAGAGAAATAAATTCTAGGGTTGAGCTTCATACAAACAAAGAGGGAAAGTAGGCAAGTACAGACTAAAGGATTGAGAGACTGCCAGGAGGGCAAGATGGAAAACCAATGAAACCAACGTGTTATTACTGATGGAAACAGTAATCTGGAAGGAAGAAGTGTCAGACAGAGAAATAACTATAGCTAATCTGGCGTAAAACAACTTCTGACACAGAAGCAACTGAGGTATTTGTACACTATACAAGAACATTAAAACATAGTAATCTTTATCCTCAAATGGACACTTGAGAATAGTATGAATTTTAAGTAATTTGGTAGTATTATTTAAGTATTTTTATACATACATACTTCTATGTCCATATACACACATAAAACATACATATAGAGATTCCTATATTCAAATTACACTATAAAAACTTCACAAAATATAACCCAAATAATGGGAAAAATATATGATTTATGTATTGCCAGAGAAACACCGTATTATTAGATTACACATTATTTCTTTCTAATAGCTACGACTGCAAATGAACTCACATGGCATGAGGAATGAAGTGGACCAACCAAATCAGTGAGTCTGTAGTAATAAATAAAGAAATAGTAGTCACATCCTTAAATTACATTTTGTATGTTGTTACAAACTTAAAAGACTGCAGATTTTGGACATATCCACAAAAAGCCATCCTCTAAGGATATTCAAATCCACATATACCTACATAATATTGTTCCCAGTCTTTCCCTTTCATTATCTTTCTTCTCAATTCAAAACTAAAACTGAACATATCATTTGTAAAGGTGATACTACTTTAAAAATAGTAGTAACTACAATACTGGATAATATGATAATGTGCATGCTAAAATTATAGTAAAGAAGATATATTCCAATCCATTAATCTACTGCTGATTTTACAAGCAGTTTCTTGGTAAGTAATCCAAATAAATTTATCAAGAGGGCTATTTCCAACAGTACCTAGATTTATTACCTTTTTTTAATATATCATCTATCACATTTAGCATTTTTC
>VWZD01010786.1:41471-51800 GCA_013396695.1 Sakesphorus luctuosus
AGAGGCAGATAAAATCCATTTCTCTTTTCAGTTCACATTTGTGCCATTTTAAGGCTTTTTTTTTTTTTTTAACAAATAAAGTTTGGGTTTTTTTTTCCTTGTGTCTACCGTTCATCATCAGAATAAAAGGAAATTGATATAGCCGGTAAAGTTTGAGTATGCTGAGTTTCTCTGTAGCTGTTCTTTGTGATCTTTTCTAAATCACTTTTGGCATGACCTACAGTAAACTGGAGGCTGCATTCTGTGGGGGTTTTGTAAGCCAAATACATAGCAGAAATAATGCAACTTCTCTCTCAAGGGCTTTGTGAACATAAACTAATGTACATACATGAGATAACTGGAAGCTTTACAGCAAGAAGTATCACTGAAATACGTGTCTAGAAAAGCAAAGATCCATTAAAACAAAATTAAACAAGGACATCTCAAGAATCTGTGAAAGAGTTTAGCTGCCCATTTCATTGCAACCAAACATATCCCTATTCTCTTTCACAGAATTCAGTTACCTTCCATCATCACAGGTATAAGAAGATGAGTGGATTTTTGTATCTCTACCAGTCAATTTTCATTTAGTTGAAAAATACTGATTACAGTGGAAATTGGAAGGTTTTTCTGCCAATATAAACTTAATTTTTGCTTCTTGCAGCTGTTGAAAACTGAAGATCAGAAAGCTGATATTAATTTTTAAAATATCATCAGTGAGATCAGAATAAAAGCCACGAGCTAACTGAAGCAACCTTCAGATGTTTTCTGAAAAGCCATCTTTCAGATGTTTTCTGAAAACACTCTTTCCAGGAACAACATAGAAGTTGACCAAAGCACCAGAACAGATTTAGCATCATATCAAAAGAAAAAAAGGGTAGATTTCTTTCAATTCCTGAACAGATGTCCAGCCAGAAAAAATGACACCTGCTTGTTTTCATACTTATGTAGAATGGGAAGGAATTGGTTGATAGTATTTTCCATTGCCTTAGTATCTTGGGACGGGTTTTCCATAAAACCTCACTGTTCCTACCAATGTAATTTTAGAGAATGAATGTGGAGATGAAATTATAACTGTATGGTTTTAGAGGCATCAAAATTCCTACTTTGTGATTCCTTTCTGTCTAAACTTGAAAAAAAAAATCACCTTTAGGTTTCTGCCTGTGTATTTACTTCTGAACATTTGTTGAAATTTCTAAATGTAAAATTTTAAACAAATGATGGCTCACTGCTGTTCCTTCTTGTAGTCTCCTCCCAGATATACTCTGCTGTCATGTACGAAATAAGCACAGAATTTCTCCTTAATTTTTTTTTTCCTGTTTTACTCGGTTTGGGGGTTTTTTTGGTCCCTGAGGAAAACATTCCTGTAGAACTACATACAAAACCCCTCCAACCCTGCTTGTGGCCCCATTGAAAAGTTAGTTAGACCTAATAGAGACAGTAAAATGAGATGTTGCCTCAAGCACACAGCTCAGCAACATGACTGCAGCAAACAAAGGATGGGAACAGATCTTTTAAGGATGAGATGGAGGGGAGCTAATTTTGAAGGGACAGCTGGAATGCATTTGTAATAGCCACAGCATTCTCACATCATTTGAGACAGTGTAATGAGTGAACTGCCTTCTGATAACATTTTTTTATTTCCTTTTCAATAGATACGATTTTCCAGCTGTGGGAAAACTGCCGAGTGTGTTTAGGGGGTTGTGACAGAGCTGCAAACGGTTTATTTCAGTTTTGTGTGTCAGTGGGGGACTGCGGTCTTCACTCAGCTACATGCAGATTTTAGGTGAAGTGACATCCTTCTGTCTACTCTTAGGAACAAACTCAACTAAAAGAGTTAAAAATAAAATGTGAAAACAGTTGGCTCAGAACTGAAATATCTGTTATACAACAGCAAGGTGTTAAACAAGATTATATGCATATTCACATATATAAACACAGGAATATGTACATGAATATATGTAGGGTCTGGGTAGATTTAGAAAGAGAAGTAGAAGGGAATTTATTTGGGAAAGAGTTTTTTATTTATTCCTGCCAGTGTGTCATGCTCAAGGGCCACTAAATTTAATATAGATATGTTTTCAATGCTTTAAGTGTTTCCATATGCTTCTAATGCATCAACTGGTTACTGTATGTCAGCAAGACAATGAATGGAACTCTGGATTGGCTAGTTATATTTAAAAAACCCCAGACTTTTACAGCAGTCATTTTATTTTCAGCATTCTGCAGAGTAATTTCAGTATGTACCAAATATAGAGACAAAATAATTAAAAAGTATTTATTTGCTTCTTAAGCTATTTTTCTGAATGCAGGTACCTTTTGGTGATAATAATTTCTTTACAGCTACTTATGGGTTGTCCTTGTCTACTGTATACAAAACTATATGATATTTTATGGATGTTTCAAAACCATTTGCGGAGGTTATGCATTCATTTATCCAACCTTTATGGTTTCCCAGCTTCTGATCAGAACTTTTAGATACACATAAAATTATAAATCTCAAACATAACAGTGTTCTCTTGTTGTTTGTATCCCAACCTATTCACAAAATAGACTGCAACAGCTTACCCAGAGAAGTGGCAGACTTCCCATCCCTGGAAACATTCAAGGTCAGGTTAGCCTGGGCTCTAAGCAACTTGATCTAGTTGAACATGTCCCTGCTCACTGCATGAAGTTGCAGTGGATGAACTTTAAAGGGTCCTTCCAATCCAATTTCATGATCCTATGAAAATCTTGTAGCGTTTCAGTGAACTTCTCGTAACATGTCAGTAAAATAAATTTAAGAGAAATAGATGAAAAGGATTTTTCCTGATTTCTTCAGGCGGAGGGATTTTCAAAGCAGAAATCCTTATGGAAAGCCTTTTCTGCTTGAAGGAGTTGATTTTATGTCTACAAATGTTCCTTAAATACCACAACTTGGGAAATTATCATTTCTTTTCAGTAATTTAACTATTTTATTAATTTCTGTCAAAAAGGACCATTCACAAGATAGAAGATATCGTTTGTCAATAAGTTAAAAAAATCAAACAACATTAAGATTAAAATATAGTAATAAAGGAATTAGAGAAAATTGTAACACCAATTCTTTCAAATTTCTATTGATTATACCAGAATTCTATCAACAATATTGCGAAGAAAAATGTTGAAAGCACTGATAGTATTTATATTTGGAATCATACCCACATGACCTACCCTTGCATTTTATAGTTATGGATTGCAAATCACTGAATAAAACTTCTATACAATTTTGCAACTAGGAAACTGAAAGAGACAGCTTGTTTTCAATGACATAATGAACCATCACCCAGCTAGAAATAGTCAGCACATGACAAGTATTAAAAAAGGAGGTTTGTGGTAGACTAGTAGTCCAAATGGGACAGACCACAGCAATATATCGTACTAAAATTCAAAGCTCTTAAATGCTTTTCCTAAAGAAACAGGATTACACACCTGTGTAGACCTATTCTTTTTATCTGAAGATAATTCAAATTCCTACCAAATCTACTAAAGGGATTTTGCTCCACTCCTCCCTCTCCTTGATGCCTGCTTGAAAACTAAAATGATTAATGGCCTAGGCCAGCCTGTGGCTGCAACTAATGCCCACTGAGTTCAGGGAGATCATCTACTCTGATTTGAAGAGGCAAAGACTTTATTCTGAAAGTGTCCCAACAAGATAAGGCTGAGGAGGTTAGGTCAGCCAGCAGGATGAGTGGCTGAAAATCTGAAGCCACAAAAGCATATTAGCAATTAATGTAGTTTATCTTAAAGGAACCTGTGCAACTAGGTTGTCTTTCTTAAAATTGACATGTTATTTTAGTACATTAGGAATTATGCCTGTTCAAACCTTGATTTCCTATTTAAAAACCACAAAGGAATTAAAAACTATGTTGTTCTCTCATCATCACAAATTAATAGTTGACCTTCATTTCAAATCTGCACAAAGTCTGAGGCAGTAACATCAGTATGCAAAAATTCTTTTCTGTATGGCCTATTTTCTCTTGAACTACAATGTTAGGTAAAATTAAAGATATATTTTAAATATTTAAGCATAAAAGAAATATAAGATGTATTTATGTTCCTAAAGATAAATGTGACACTTCCCCACCCTCAAGTCATCAGAGAGCTCTCCAATCCCCACAGTGTTTCAAGGATGATTGAGAGCTCCCTCAGACTGACAACAGCACCTTTGTATCCATCTCATCTAGGCCCATGGACATGTATGTGTATTTCTGACTAACCTCAGTCATCCCTAATTCCATCCCTTCTATTCCTGAAGGTTCAGGCAACATCTCCATATCCCTCCTGGCTCATACATCCGGGTCATGAGATCAGGAATTATGACTGAATGTCCCAACCTGGTCCTCTTCTACATGGGGTGACAGCCTGGGATTCAGGACCAAGGTGTTCATTAGAAGTGATTTTCCTACCTGCCCTTAAATTATCAGATGTTGCACGGAACTGCCTACTTCAGCATTGACTATAATAGTGGCTTGACTGGATAAGATAGTATCATTAGCCAACACTAGAAATACAGGGTCATATTAGAAGAAAAGCACATTTTTAGCTGATTGAAATGTTACTAAGAGTTCAGAAAAGCCTTGATATTAAAAAAAAATCCTTTAAAATTCATAGCATAATTCATTGATCTTTCACAATGCATCAGAGTACTCAACATGTAATAAAATAAAATAAAAACATCCATTGTTGACAAAAGTCCTATAAAATACTTAGTCATCTAAAATTTTGACACCAAAATGCACTCCAGGGAGTTTAGATTTTTCATACATCATCCAATTAAATTTCAAACTAGGAACTGTTCTACGCTTATTGGAATAAATTACCCTGTCTACCTTTTAACATCCCCATGTCTGATTAAAGATCATATCCCTGGAGAACAAGAACTGTTAAATCATCTGAATGCTACACTGGGAATTAGTTATAATACCAACTGAATGTGAACATTTAATTAATTTGATTTTTTTTTTCATCTGATGCAGTTGTCTTTGCCATGCTTTGCTAAGCCATCAACTGATCCTGTTTCACAGTGTATTCTTATCTTCAGTCACACTGGCTAGGTGCAGATTTTGTACATCTTGCAGTGTATTAATTGGTTATTGCTCCCTCTTTGTAATTTGTACCACCTTCTGTGTCAATAACAACATCAATAACAGTACAGATGTGCTCTGAGAAGGTTGGACTACATGACCTCCAGAAGCCCTCCTAATCTATCTTTTCCCCCCACTAATGGGGCTCAAAACAATATACAAATATAATTTGCTAATTCTTGCTCACATAAATTTAATGCAGCTTTTCATTAATCCAGTGGCAGCTGTATCTAAGTAGAAAAGAGCTGTCGGTAACACTAAACCATGCACTGAGCTATGCACCATCAACTTTCCCTGCAGACCAAATACCATATAATAACTTAGGTAAACTTAGGTAAACTGCCCATCCCGTATGTAAGACTATTTATATGGTTTTTCAAAATGCTAGCATGGTGAAATCCTAACAATGCAATAAATTAAAAGAACAGCATTCACAGAGACTAAGGGAAATTTTAGAAGGATATTGTGCCCAAGCAAAGAAGTATGTTACAACAAAGGAGAAAACACATAAACAAACAAAAAGAAAATACCAACAAAAGGGAGAAGAAACAGGTCAACCTATAGACTTTGAAAAAAATTTTAAAAGCCAGGAAAATAAAATGCTTACTTAAAAGGTCAGCTGAAGCCAAGTTCAAAGTTTCTAGACCTGGACAATATGATTTACCATTGAAGTAAAATCTATTTGCAATACACACCACAAAGAGAGATATAAGAATACCTTTAATGCAGCTGTACACATACCAACCTGGAAACTTCTGGAAGATTTCAAATCACAAGACAGAAGCACAAATGGCCTTTCACAGCCATGTGGACAAGAAACTCAAACCGGCTGCCCAGAAAAGTTGTGGATGTCCCATCCCTGGAAGTGTTCAAGACCAGGCTGGGTGGGGATTTGAGCAATCTGGTCTAGCAAAAAATGTCCCTGCCCGTGGTAGTGGGGTTGGAACAAGATGGCCTTTAAGGTCCATTCTAACTCAAACAACCCTATCACTCGATGAAGTGCTTCTGAGATCAGCTCAGTTGGTTAGAGCATGGTGGTAATACTGCCAAAGTTGTGGGTTCAACCCCTGTACTTAAAAGCTGGATTTGATGATCTTTGATGGTCCCTTCCGACTCAAAATAATTTGTGATCCTGAAAAGCAAAACTCTAGACTGCTTTCTACTTGGCCCTCCTCAAGGCATTATTCAGGTATAGAACTACAGAGTAAATGACCTTGCATGAAATGAGAAGATTGAATTCTGAAGCTCTGCTGCTTTGCCATACTTATGGCACATCCTGGAAGGCAGAGATGTTAACAAAGAGAACTTCAGGAAAGGAGAACATTGGATACAAAAAGCAGGCCTTAAACTTCACAGAACAGACCAATCATTCACTTACAACACATGCATATTAAATGTTGATGATATTAGATATGTCTGTCCTCTTCAATCTATTCTTTTCCCATCTGTTCTCAAAAAAAAAAAAAAAAGCCAGGGACAAAACATTTTGAAAATGGGTATAGAACTGGGTGTAGGTCTAGAAAGGCCAGGGAAAGTGATCTGGCCCTTTGAAGATTACATAAGTCATTTCAGAAATGCTCCTGTTTGCAGACAGGTAGTGCAGGAACAGGTGGGGAACTGATTTACAGATCTCTTGTATGTATGGCCAGACTTCACGAAGGAAGATTTGGGAAGGGCTCTCCCCACGTGCCTTTCCAGCCTGCGCAGTGGATTTTTTAGGTGAGGCTCAGCGTGCGCAGAACTGGCCCCACCGTTTAAGTCCTAAGGTCCATTTGCCACGGCCGAGCAAGCTTGGACAGTGACAGTGAAGTCCTCGGGACTGTCTACAGCACCTGGTACTAACCGGGGCTGACCCTGCTTGGCATCCGAGATCTGATGGGATCAGATGGCAGGGAGGCTTTAACTGCCAGGGGATGGTCCCTACTGAGACTCGAACTCAGCTCCTTGGGTTTCAGAGTCCAGAGTGCTATCCTTTACACCACAGGACTGCCCCTTCAGATCACCTAGATTACAGTGAACTCCCTAAAAATTCCAAAACAGTGCAATGTCTAGATTATTTCTTATTTGGGAATGAATTTGGAGTCATAAACCACTTGGAAGGTATCTCCAAGAAAGGCATATGGTATTATTATGTCTCTGAGTAAAGCAGCATTTCACCTGAGGAAAGCAAAACTACATACTAATGTCCAATCAACTCATAATAATTGTATATAGATCTCAGAACAGGGATTCCAGAGCACCTCCTTTGCTCCATATATAAACTGAATATTGAAATAAATGTTGTATTTATAATATTTACCTCTTATCTCAGCCATACTTATGATGAAGGCCTCCTTTGGTCATTTATTCAATCTGACAGACACATGCAGTGAATCCATGGAATCACAGAGGATTCACCCACCATCACGCTGCTGTTTGGTTTTGTTGTGGGTTTTTTTGTGGTTTTTTTTTTTACCTTCTTAAACTTGAAAACATGCTTGAAGATTTTGGTGATTCAGACATCTTGAGTACAAATATTAAATATTACTAGAATATAGTAAGTCCTCTATTCCAGGATTCTTGATATGAATTGCATTTTTCAAAGCCTGCTTCCACCTCCCATCAGTCATATGAAAGCATCAGATCGAGTCATTCCTTTTGCTTTGTACCACGTAAAAATCTCAGTGTGACCCCCACGTTTCAAGGTGACATGCTAGAACACTCATACAACACGTCAGAACACTCATACAACATTGCTACCTATAACCAGGCAACAAAGTGCTTGCTAAAAATCACTGCCCCAAATGCTGTAAACAAGCTCAGCTTTCAGTGTTGTTTTTATTTACCAATCAGCAATTACACTGCATTCACTGCAACTGTTATCACTCATGCAATTGATATCAGTGGGAAATACCCTAAAGTGAGAAATTTTCCATTAAACTGATGAATCACCAGCTTTGGGGCTGAATTCTGACCTTTGATGTGGCATAAACTTTGTCTCCCTGGGGAAACTTCAAGCACTGCTCCTTCATGCAAATTTGCCTTCAAGGTAGGATTCTCTGCATTAAGAACATTCTCATATTTCTTTAGGACACTGACAACTACAGTTATCACTCTTGCCATTATTATTTCATAACTCTGTTTCACAGGTAGGAGATAGCTTTGGGGCAGTCATTTATTTCATTATCATGTATTTTTCATTGCAAGCTTGAAGATATATTCATGTGGGAGAAAGGAAGACTTGCACAAATTTGAATAAAGGATTATAAACCTGACACCTAGTTTTTTAATAGGAGAAAGAAAGCAAGAAAGAAAAAGAAAGAACCCTTGCTCCCTGTGGCAATAGATCATTTTAATTTCAACAGGAAGCTCAAAGGAATGCCTTTTCTCCCTATGAGTTGGACTCAAGCTTACCTATACTGCCTTGAAATGGCAAGAATTGATGTTTTCCAGTGACACTTGGTAAAAGGCATACTTTTCTCAGTGAACAATGGAAAAAAGACTTGGTACTAAACCAGAAAAAGTGAATCATGCCCTCAATATCACTTCCCATGCTTATTTTCCAAAGACTGGCATCCAAACCACACTGTTATATAACACAGGATTCCTGATGTGCGAGAGAAATGTGCACAGCAAGAACAGTAGATATGCATTTTCCTAAAAGATCTGTTAGTCAAAGTACCATGAAATTACTAGAATTAATAAGTCCTCTTGCATAAAAAAAAAGAAGATGAAAACCAGATGGAAGATAAAAACATAAAAATAAAACACTTTTTGTTATAAAAAAATTAATTTTTATAACAGAATTTTCACTTTAGCAAGAAGTGTACATTTTGGCCATACACGTTTTTTTTATTATACACAGGAGTGCAAGAGAAACAACTCCTTAAATTATAATCAAATTGCTAGATTAACAAATAAAACCCACAAAACAGAAACCAAAATACAAACATAAAGTATGGATCTACCTTTTTATGGCCATTCATTTTCAAACATGTTAATTCAAATGAAATTTTTTAAACATATGTACTAAACAAAGTATTTCCTATGATATCTAGAATAATTCAAAAGAGGAACATCTAGGAACTTTTTAGCATTTTTGAGAAGCAGAGAACAGAGATTTGGAATATGGTCAGGAATCAAAAAGTTCAACAACTAGGAAGTTCTTTCTGAAAATGGAAGTAAGGTAGAGAATCTATGGAATCTATCAATTTTCCCATCCTCATTTCATAAAAAAAATAGGTTTATTACAGGTTTAATTATTAATTTTAAGCACTACATTCCAGTACCAAAAGACATAGGTTAATATTGCAATCAAAATCAAAATATAGATAAAAAATATGACATTTATTACAGTTTAGAAATTTGTGTTCTAATGAAACTTCTCTAAGGGTTTAAAAATGTTTTCTATATGAGTATCAACAGTTCTACTCTGACAATCAGTCTTTCATAACGAATGATGTAATTTATACTAGCAAATACCTTCTTTCCCTCTTGTAAGGTAGGTGAGTCTAAGAGCAAACTACCATGTCAAAATGTCTCCTTTTTCTATATTAAAAAAGGGCTAGTATAGAGCATTTATCTATATAGCTAATACCCCTCACAGTGAGAACCTAAAAAATCCCAAAATCTCATTAGACTCCATGTCATATTGCTGAGAATCAGAATAACTGTCACAGATGAAGATCAAGTTTTCAGAGTTCAAAGTACCTCCATCAAGCATCAGTCAAATACATTCCAGTCTATTTACAAGTTCGGTCATAAGCCCATTTTGGTATCATGATTCTGCAAGAATGCAAAAAATTTAATCTAAAGGAAATGCTAAACTCTATTTTCCAGTGAATTTTCACATGCCTAATTCTATCATATACCATGAAGAGATGTGACATGAAACAGAAAAAAATGAGAACTAGGTACGTAAATATATGTAAATGGTATTTAATGTGATATCTGCAACACCTTGACCGCTGAGAAACCCTAGTAGGTTCAGACAGAGAACAAGATAAATCTAAAAACAGCTACAGCTTACACATATGAAGAATAGCAACAATAAATATAAGTCGTGAAGAAATATGCTATAGGTACAACAGCTACTCATTGGCACCTTCTTGAGTGCAGGGGACTGCAAATCACAGTTACTGTCAAGTTAACTGACTACACTTTCCAATCTCTATGTCATACACTTTGGCCACTTACCCATCAGAAATGAAAATATCTGAGGCAAATTCTTTGTGACTAATTTTAACAATTTTATTCAGCATGGAAG